>JALMQS010000064.1:3661246-4015933 GCA_024734495.1 Forficula auricularia
ATATAATCAAAAATTAAACATTTTATTAAAAATATTTATCTTGTTTATTTTAGACAAATATTCACTCTTCTAAATGAAGATATAGATTTAAAGATAAAATTTATGATTTAAAATGTTTTTAAAACTAATGTAATGATGACTTGTTTAATTCCAAACTCAAACTATAGATAAATTTAGGTGCATTTAACGTTAGAGCCGAGTAGAAAGTATTTTTTCTATAGCCTCGACTTGAAATTTTGAACATGTAATTTAACCATATTACATTTTGCGCCTAGTGCTTAGACAACTATTTGTATTCGTGAGCACAGAAAAAGAATACACCTACCCCTACAGGCGTTGAGTGGCGGCCATGTTTGTTTATGTTGTCACGGTCCTTAAACTCAATTTCACTCTCTCTCTATATATATAATAGAACAATAGAAATATTATTAATATTAATATTATTATTATTAACATTTTTTTTAATCAAACCAAAATATATATTTTCCTAGAGCCCTTAAGAAATACGAATAATCCAAATTTCTGACTTCATATTCTAGTGATTCGTAAATTCTTTCAAATTAATTGTTTATCAATGTTTTCAATAACATTTCAGCTTTTTAACCACAACATCTCAGGACACAAAAAAAATATGTAATTTAAATTCTAATCAATTGGCTATTGCATTATTGTAAAATATAATTTGCCGGAAATAGAAATATTATAAAAAAGAATCTATTTATATATTAGCAAAAAAATCCAACAATTATTAATGATACTGAAGAAATATACTTAATTAATATAAATGAAAAAATACCTAGTTTTCAAAAACAAAGGCTCTACAGATAATGTATAGTCTCAGTTCACAATCCTATAGAATTTTTAGAAACAGGAATTCCATTCATCAACTAAAAACTTCCTAAAAAATAAAAATTCAACGTCCATTATTGATTCTTACAAGTGATGATTTGATTTGAGTCACCTAACCGAAATATCATCACTGTTTCAGAATTAAAAGATAAAAAATGTCTCTGTTTTTTTTTTAGGTTTCGTGACCACCAACTAAAATACTACATCACCCTGAATTTTTTCCTGAATAATCCTATACTACTAAAGGGCATTTGTGCCTGCCTCTGTATGTACCTATCTATGTACTTATCTATCTAAGTACCTATGTCCGTCCCCACAGGAGGTGGGAGGTGGGGTTCAGCGGTGGCGGGACTTACCTATATCATATACTACTAAAGCACATTTGTGCCTGCCTCTGTACCTATATACCTATGTATCTACGATGTCGTATGTCCGTCCCCCAACAAAAACAGTCGTCATGGTTACCAATTTAAATGAAATTATCTATCACGATCTCCAGTTTAAGAAAATCTGCACTGGATAAATTTTCTGATTTTATCCTAGGTGGTCTATCTCGAAGGAATCCCTCAGATCATCAGTCTGACCACAAAAGCCTAAACAAGAGAGATTGAGATTCTACTGTTGTACCTTGTTAGACCATTGAACACATTGTAATAAATATGTTAAAGCTTAACCTCCTTGACTTCTAATGGTGGTTTATAAACATGAACTCCAAACTCGCAAAACAAAAAATATTATGCTTTTTATCTATTATAACACTGGACGTAACTTTAAATAATTATCTCTTAGCTTCATAAAAGACAAGTTCTTCAATTTAAAATTTAAAAGCATTTTCACCTATTATGCCTTTTTTGAAATTTACCCAAAAGCGCCTTTTAAAATGCTTTCTGTAAAAGGTTACAGAAATTACTTTTCAAATATTTGACCATTTGAATTGTTTCATAATTAATTTTTTCACCGCTTCGTCAAGTAGCTGAATGTTCTAAAGAGATTTTTTTAAGAGAAAAGGGCTTCTTCGTCACTTTCGTTCCATTAGAATGTCATTGTAATTCCTCTCACTGGTGCTAAATAAACCCTACAACGGGCAGGGCGCTTGAATTTTAAATTTTAGATCAAATAGATTCAGGCTAAGACACAAATATTTTGACCAAATTTTGTTTATCTAAAACATGAAAATAATTTACAAAAAACATACTTAAGGATATTTTTTTTAAATGTCCTTCTCATCTTGGCCATCAATTTTCGGTTCTTTACTGCTTGAAATAAACTTGTGTTAGAAAGCCCAAAATCTAATCAGTTCTCCGCATTGGAAACACATACATTTTAACACAAGAACCAATTTTCTACGAGTTTTCGTTCTTAAGTTATTATGGGTATCTAAATTCAGACGCACAGATAAAAAAAATCATGATTAAAAATGATTTTTTTTCACGTTCTAGACATTTTTAAAACACAAAAAATTGAAAACAACACGTGGCCATTTCAGTTAACCTAGGGGTTCTCATTCTTGAGAACTATCGCAAAATATGTCAATTGAAACAGTCGTAGTTTCATTGTATTTATTCGTGTTCAATAAATAATTATAGTTAATTATTTGAATGAATTGGCTAAGGGGCCAGTTATGGGAGGAAGTTGAAAGAAAACTTATCTCTTATTTAATACTTTATTTTAAGCAGACGTTAATCGATATTTTACACGTTTCGAGCGCTACACCACTGGTCTTCATCAGTGCACGCAAGCTGGAAAAGATCAGTGCATGTTTTAAATTTTTGTACTAAACTTTTTATAATAAATTGTTAACTGGGTTAAATTGAGGTTTATATGTACTCACCCAAGTCTCAATTCAACCGCTTTAAAAATCTATAATAAAAAGTCTAAAACAAAATTTAAAACATGCTGATCTTTTCCAGCTTACGTGTTCACTGTTGAAAAGCAGCGGTGTAGCGCTCAAACGTGTAAAATATTTGAAGGACTAATAAAAGAGTGTGTCTTCTGCTGGAATTATAAATTTCATTTAAAACGAGACTATAGTTTCGAGGGCTTTGCCTTCTTCATCAGTCTATTACAATTGATTCACAAGAATAATAGATACATTAATTCTGTGAATCAATTGAATAGACTGATGATAAAGTAAAGCGTACTCATGTATAAATGAAATTTATAATTAGCAGAAGCTCTTATGATATCTCGCCTCAATATATAAAAATTCAGCTACCCTCGGCACAAAAACTTTCAATTTAGTGTAAAATATTGATTGCATCTGCTTAAAATAAAGTAATAAATAAGAGATAACTTTTATTTCAACTTTTTCCCATAACTTCGGCCCCTCATTAATATAAAATAGGGCCACCAAACATGGTTCTATTTAAATATAATTAGCTATCTGTGATTTTACTAAAATTTCAACTCTAAATCAAATCAATCACAACAATAAAAACTTCAACAGCTTCATTACTTATAATAGCTACAATTTTGTACCAAGTTTAAACTTTTTAGTTTGCAAATAAAATAATTACTTAATCATCAAAATTTGATGAGAGTGAAACGAGTCTTGAAAAAGTTTTCGCTTGTTCCTCGAATTTTTAATATTAATTTAGATACCTAATAACTTTTTTAATTGACAAAATTTCGTGGCGAAACCTTCATCCTTGTCTCCGGCTAATTTTTGTTAATTACGGAGAACATCCAGTTTTTTAATTACTTGGTTGAAAAACACTTATGAAATATTTAAACATTTTTTATCAGTTTGTTTAAAGAATTAATTTTATTTCGTTTAAGAAACCAGTATTTAAATTTCCAGAGACAATTCAGAAATTGGTTACCCATGAGCATGTAAAACCAATGTTTAAAATAATGAGGTCTTTGTAGAATGGGACAATAAAATTTGAATAGAGCTTGAGTAACCTAATACTTTATTTTAATTAACATATAACTACTATATAAAATAATGAAATTAGAATTGAAAAATTTATCTTTTTACAAATTTCCTTACTTTCACTCTGATTGCAAAGTTTCGTCAATATTTACTTTTGTAACATTAGAATATTAAAAGTTTAAATGCTAAGATAAGTTCCTCAAATTCAATTTAATCACGAAGATAAAATAAAAAATGTGATAAGATAAAACCATAGAATATTTAAATAATAAACTGATGTACTCATCACCCGACATTTACTTATATCATTTAATTAGAATTTAGCATTTTTATATACTTTTCAAATGATAGATCAGAAAAACAATGTTTCATTCACAATAATCATAGAGTAATCAGTCTTAAGAATGATTTGAGGAAACCATTAACTTCTTTATTACTTTAAATGTCTAATTTTAACTTTCCCACAAGTCCCACATCTCATATCCTTCATTATCTTGGAAAAATATTTTAATCTAGTAACAGGAATGGTAAGAATTGGACAAAATTAAAACACAGAGTTTTTTTATTAAATGGGCCAGAGGTTTCGTCAGGTTATTCTAACTTCCTCAGTGGCATATTTATCAAATAAAATGGGCCACTGAGGAAGTCAGAATAAACTGACGAAATTCTGGCCCATTTAATAAAAAACTCTGTATTTTTAATTTTGTCCAGTTCCCTACTATTCCTGTTACTAATTTACTATAGATCCGAATGATGCAACATTGTAATCTAGGTTTTCTCCCTTCCCCTTACATTCTTATTTCACCCTCAAAAATATCCCTCAGCAATCACCCGTCCAAAAATAAGTACCGTTTCACCTAAACTCTATCTTGCCCACTTTCTCCGACAAATCATTTTTTAAAAACTTGCTTATTTGTATAAAGAGAGTATTGATCTCGAGAGATTTGAATTTCAATTCAACGAATTATGATTGATTTTATTATAAAAGATAAAGATATAATCGGGGAAACTCGCTAAAAGCTAATTAAAAAGTAATCAAGCTAAGTGGTCGAATCTATGCATATTTTAATCTTGGATCATTCGTACCCGTAATAAATTTGTAACAGGAATAGTAGGAATTTGGATAAAATTTAAAAAAAAAACAGAGTTTTTTTATTAAGTCAGATGTTTTGTCAATTTATTTTGACCTCCTCAGTGGCTCATTTTATCACTCTTTGTCAAAAACAAATTTACTATAAGACAAAACATCATTAATCTTTCTTTAACATATTCTTGACCCACAATAATCAACAATTTTTTTGGGGCTTTTCGGCTTTTCTAGCCATACGGCAATTTACGATACTATTTATAATAATATTTATATATTTTTAAAATGTGTCTATACCCCTGTGTCAAATTTTAGCCGGATTCATCAGAGACACATGTTATCTCTGTATAAAAACAACGACAAATTTTTAATTGTTAAAGAAAAAGACGTTTCCAAGATTGTTGATTGGGTGTCGGGTTAGGCTATGAGTTAGCGTACCAGCCTGCTAACAAAGTGGACCAGGGTTCGAATCCGACTCGAGGCGTCCGGCTAAAATCTGATCCCTGGGTAGAGATAAATTTTAACAATAATATTTTATTAAGTATCGTAAATTGGCTTATGGCTAGAAAGGCCAAAAAGCCAAAAAAAGATTGTTGATTATTGTGAGTCAAGAATATATTAAAGAAAGATGTTTTGTCTCATAGAAAATTTGCTTTTGACAAAGAGTGATAAAATGAGTCACTGAGGAAGTCAAAATAAATTGACGAAACGTCTGGCCCATTTAATAAAAACTCAGTGTTTTAAATTTATCCAATTCCCTACTATTCCTATCATATATTAGTATATAATTTTAATTTAAAGGACATAATCCAGATAATTAAATAGTTGAACTTTTTTTAAGAATCGAAAAAGATTTTTGTCTCTGTTCTTTTTTATATCACGGATATGGAATTAATAGATGATACGGTTTTGTTTGAATTTTTGATTTTTTATAATAAAACTTTCAAAAAGTAGTATCAATATTTAATTAAATAATTTTCTTTAAATTATTTTCCATTGGTTGTTTTTTTATCCATTCATTTTTGAGTTGGTTAAATTAGACAAATGAATGGAGCAGAGAAAGTTCACGTAATTCTGATTTCTTTATTTGTTCAGAAGGAATGGATGGATTTACTATTCGGATGCTTTCACCAAATATTGTTTTAAGAAATCCATGTTGTCACTTTTTCTTCTGAAAGCAAGAGATTTTGAGGACTTCAAAGATTGTTGTTTTGTCCTATGCTATGTAAGATTCTTAAATCAAATATGTTTGGCCCCAGAAATTTATGGATATGTTTGAGCAATCAGAATCACTTAACTATGAACGTTGCCGTCATATGAATGAGTTTTATTGTAATTTCCATCAGAATACAAACGTGTGATTTACCTGAAATTCGAAATGTTGATAGAACAATTTATTTTTCACTACTCAGTGTCCCAAAAACTCAACACCTCTTTATTTCTTAATGATAATTATTAATTTATTTATTAATTTTGAGAATTTTTTATTTATATGGAGGATTTGGGTGTTGAGTTGGCAATGGAGTTTTAGTTGACAAATAGAATTTGAATCGGACTAACGGTCAGCGATTTATGAAAGACTCATTGAATTTGGATGTTTATACAAAAATAATTGTTGGGCAGGAGGATAATGTTACATATATTGATAATTTCGATGTTAGGGAATTTGTCCTATCTTAAGATTGTTCCAAGGTATGACATTTTGTTGTAATTTTTGAGATTGTGTTGCTTTGTGATGAGAAGTTTTCATTGTATATTTTGTAATGATTGAAATGTTTTAGGCTGATGATGACATATTGGTAAATGTCGAAACGTTCCTGGATGACAATAAAATAAACAAAAATATAAGATAAAAATGTGTTTTTTGTCAAAAAGAATAAAACTAACACCTATTTAAAAGAGAATTTGTATCCTCAAAAAATTTAGATATACATATATAGATAATTATTAGGTTAAGCAAAATAAACAATCAATTATTGTTAAATGTTTCTTTAAGATTTGGTATCTTTTCTGAAAAATCTCAATGAGTCTGTAATTTTTTCAGTGATTTTGAGGTAGAAAATTGAAACTTGGAACAAAGATGCAACTTATTTATCTGAATATGCGCTCCAAATTTCACTACATAAGCTACAAACATTCAAAAGTTAAATTTTTCGGATTTTCTGCATTTTTCATCCTCAAATTTTGAAGCTATATATATCCTTAATAGAAATATAGCGAATTGTCAGTATAAGTTTCTGAACTTGAATCGTCCCTATCAATTCTTTCTCCAAAAAGCCCCGGTTCATAGGCAACCAGGAGAACAGGGTTTCTCTTCTTCATTTAATGGTCTGTAAAGGCTATCTGTCCAAAAACACAAATGTAAAAAAGGGGCCAAGTTCGGTACAAACGGCTTCTCCTACAAAAGAGTTGAGATCTAAACGAGTTCCCAAGTTCCATAGCAGTTGCTTAAATCATAGCTATAGGTATGTACAACGTTCTTCAATTGATTTAAAAGAAAATTTGTTGCGATCTTTGATATTAAATTTATAGCTCTAAATTTGTTTGTAGTATAAAATAGAACAACTATCAAAGCTAAATTTTAAGGCAAGTTATAATATTCAATAACTTAAGTTTAACGTTATGATATTTAATAGAAGCTTTAAATGTAGCTTTGCTAGTTGTTCTATTTTATACTACAAGCAATTTAGTTGGATATAAAACTTGCCAAGCTATAAATTTAATATCAAAGATCGTAACAAATTTTCTTTTAAACAATTGAAGAACGTTGTTACATTCCTATAGCTATAGATTTAAGTACTGCTATGGAACTTGGTACACGTTTAGATCTCAACTCTTTTGTCGTTTGGTACCGAACTTGACCCCTTTTTCACATTTATGTTTTTGGACAGATATCATTAATTTTTGAAAAGTTGTCTAAAATTACATTTAAACATTTATATTAATAATTATTAAATAATTCTCATAAAATATCTGTTAAAAACTCCGGTCTGTTTTTCATAAATTTCGCCCCTTCATTTCAGGCCCCTAAGTAGGGAAAGTTTCGGTTTTTCAATTTCCTCCTTTATTATTGTGCCAAGCTTTACCAGTAAGCCAAATTTCAGCATTTTAGCTTAATTGTATTTTCATTATATGTTAATTAAGTCTATAATAAATTTCACCCCTTCATTTTAGGAAACTAGATAGCTAACTTGAAGCAAATACTTTCAGATAAATATTTTGTTGAAATTAAGAAATCTAAACTAATCTAAACTAAACTTGATCCACTTTCCCTTCTCTTCGGTAATACAATGGTCTTTCGAGATTCATAGGGGCTGCATATTACTGGTGCCCCTTCTTCCATTCGATTTCATAAAAAAATTATCTTATTGTTTTTATACTTTCTATAAGATAGGTTTCTTAGAAAGGTTAGTAATATTTTTCAAATGAGATGTTAATAGTTTGAATGAATAGAATATTGAATATATTAAGTGATCATATTTTTTCAGATTTTAGATTGAACAACATTTCATTTAATTGAATACTCTAAGGGTGGAGAGTCGAAGAAATTCGCATTCACATTAGCCCATCTATATTTAAATGAACTTAGTAGACTCTCTGGCAAACCCTAAATGCAAATTCAGCTTACTTTTAATGATCCTGCTTTAGAATTTCTTTTATCTCAATTGCCTGTGCAAGATTTATTTCATTCTATTATTAGTTACATGATGCTGCATTGCCATTCCTCATCTAGTCCCTGGGCATTGATTTTCTAGCCACTTTCAATTTAGTTCTTAATATAATTCTTAAAGAAACATGGGTTGAATAGTAAATTACAAACACATACATAAACAAATGCAATGAATTGTTACTATGTCAGCTTCTTCATGTGCAAACAATGGCATGAATATCCACATAAATTCAAGTTCTATTAGCAGTAGCAGTACTCCACATTAAGTTTATGCCAAAACCTTTGGTAGTTTAAGAAAGAAAAATGGAAATAATCCACCTTAGGCCCATTTTATAGGTAGCATCAAAATAGAAGAATGATGAAAAAAGCATATATTTTGCTTTAAGGAGATATACAATTAAAACAGTCCCGAAAGAAAGTGATTGTCATTTTTTCTATCTAGGGGTTCGAAAATATTATATGTATGAAAAATAAACTTTTAAAGTCCCAAAGCACAAAAGGCATAGACTTATCCCTAGCTGATAAAGAAGTTTGTGAATTAATAATAGCCTGAAGCCTGAAATGTCAATTGGACGACCAAAATGGAAGGATTGAATTTACCCATTCTGGTATGTAATAAAAATTAACAAAAACAGTCTCTACGCTTTTTAGATTTCATTTAGAGGAAGGGCAAGTCCTATAACTCGTTTCCTCCAAAAAAATAACATTTGACTTCATCCCTATTTAGGTATTTTAAATATAATAAGCAAGTAGTTCAGCCAATAACTTTCAATTTTGGATTTTCGAGCAATAATGGCTGAATAAGATCTTCGTACAGCAGTGGTAGACCTAAGCTGGAAATTTCTAACTTTAGAATTTCAAAATAAATTAAATAAATAAATAAATAAAATAAAATTAGCTAGTGTATACAATATGAGTGTGTTTTTAAAAGATATTTAAAGTGCGTCAAAGGGTTTCAACAACATTGATTAAATTTATTGTGAAATAATTCATAAAGAATATACAATTAATAATAGATAGAGTTTGTGAATTGTCCGTAAAATTTGTATTGTTCAGCAAATATCGTGTTTAAAGTCAATAAATAACACCTTAATCGTTTATTTCCATAGTTCAAATCTTTTATTAAACAATCTTCAAAGCGTTGACGCTTGTCATAGTAGTTCTCTCTCATATCCTTGTAGAAAGTCATATTATGAAAATGAAGTCCATCAATAAATTGTAAAAAACTTATGGATTCATTCTAAAATTTGAATCGTTGAAGTTTCAATTCTAGAATAATAAATAACACTTTAATCATGTTTAGGGAAAGGGTTTATAGTGAAATAGTTTTTAAGGAATTTGGTGTTGGTACTTGGTGAAACATTTTTTTAAAATTATTGGATAAAAATACTTGGTAGGTTTCACATTAAGATATAAAAAAATAAAACGAATTTATTTTTAGAGAATCTTTAATCTCGATATATATATTTCGGGTGACTAACCCATCTTCAGGAGATACAGGAAGTAACTGTTAGTCAGTTACTTCCTGTATCTCCTGAAGATGGGTTAGTCACCCGAAATATATATATCGAGATTAAAGATTCTCTAAAAATAAATTCGTTTTATCTTTTTATATCTTAATGTGAAACCTACCAAGTATTTTTATCCAATAATGTTTATAGTGAAACATATTAAAACCCATTCCTAATTTATTAACATGGATATTTCAAAAAATAAATAAGAGTTACAAATTCCAAATCTTGAACGAAATTGTATGTTGTATAAATGTGAAATTGGATAGTTTTTATTTTGTGTAAGTAATTGTATAAAAAATCTTATAAAATGTTTCAATTTTTAATACTACTGAAGATATTCTGGTGACCGAAACTGTTTATTATATCTTTCAAATAAATAATTTTAATTGACTAAAATTACTCAATTTATTTATTTTATGTGACTAAATAAACCCTTTAATTTATAAAATTTAAATTCTACACAAGTCACTTAAGTTTTGGAAGAATCTTAGAAAAAAGAATGCATAAAAAACCTTTAAAAATAAATTTCGAAATTGTTCATTTATTAGTTAATCATCAAATAGAACGTAAATTTATCATAATTTAAAGAAGATAATAAAAATTTTAGTTAAACGACTTTTTTAACCTTCTAAACATTTAATGAAATGGAGAATTGATAAAAGATCTGAAATATTTTAAAAACGCCTTTAAGTTGATAAATAATCAGATATTTAGGAGGAGTTCAAGGTCGTTAGGAGGCAGTTGTCATAAAAAGCAATCTTGGGTGGTTTTTTCCAAAGTGGAAAAGTGGCTGCAATGGCATTTATTATGCGAATTTATTTAGCAGATTTGTGTCTCAAACAAATCCCAGCCGCCTATCCTGGATGCTTGGTTAATTTTCTAAAGATGCTCCTTTATCGTGGATGTTGGCTGGTTCGGTCCCGGGTTCGTGACTGGGACACACACCGCCGAGCCAAGCAAGCAAGAGGGGCCCCGGGGGCCCCAGGGCGCATTCCTTGCTAGGTGGAACCCATCCTGGCCAGAGAAAGCACTACAGACTCAAACACAATTAAATATTTATCTTTGGAGAAGTCTTTAAATCAAATTTTACCTCATTATCTCTAAATAAAACCTTATTAAAAAAAAAATTAATTTCAAAATCACTCTTTCACATTTTTTTCTATTCATTCAATCTTTTACTAGGCTATTCTGAATATTTTTCTAGTCCAGTTAGAAGTAATCATCGAGTACTTGAATTTTTTTATTCCCAATTGCAATCGGTGATATTTATGGGAAGTTTAAATTTTTAAATTGTCAATTAAATTCTCTAGATAAAAATATTTTTAATCTTCCCCTGGAGAGGAGAAGTCGGCGATAAATCAAACGTTTAATAGCCGCCTTTTTTCTTAATCATTAAACCAATTCGTTTTTCATTTTAAATTAGTTTTTAATAGGAAATCTCGCTTCAGAAAACATAATTTTATGTCAGTCTTTAATTATTGAATCTCACTAAATAAACCAAATGTTCTGGGACATTAAGAAATAAGAAAAAAATAACTTTTTATTTAAAAAATACATTTTTACTTTGGCAATTTGTAAAGATAAAAAAAAAATTATAATGGATAATAATTTTTTTTATAAATTTACAAATTACATTTTGATGATCTCCAGAATATGAATAAAGTGATTTTTCTAGATTTTTTTAGTCCCTCAATTAGGGTAGGTACACAGTATATAGAACATTTAGACACTGTAACTATTTTTCCAGCAAAAGTTTTGCTGCTTTCATTTAACTAATTAAATCCTTTAATAAATTTCTCCTCAAGTAACTTCATTTTTGACCCCTTAAAACTATTCTTAGACAGGGGTGGCCCCCTTAGCTTCATGACTCCACAATTTTTGTGAAAAGTAACCTCCCCTTGTACATATATTTTATTCACTTCTGATGAAATAGAAGAGGGTTTTATTTCCTTTTGTTGAAGTTTCACCCTCCCCCAGAAATTTCAACCCCCCCCCTGTTGGCACCCCTGTCTTAGAGTCCCATCCTCATCATCATCATCATTGAGTAAGTACAGCCCCAAGACTGGTTTGATGCAACAATCCGTCTCCACTGACTCCTGTCCCCCGCCAGCTGTTTAACCTCTCTAAATGTCTGGCATCCCATATCCCCAATTATTTGGTTGAAATATTCTAATCTAGTCTTCCCTTCCTTTTCTTTCCCCACCCTCCCCCTCCAAGATATTCCCAAGCAGTCCCCCATGTCTCAGTGTGCCCTACCATCTGACCTTCTTCTTCAGACTCTTCCACAAGGTGCTCCTTTTTTCTTTTCTCCGATTCTTCCAAGAACTTCTTCATTTGTAATTTTATCCATCCATTTGATATTCATCATTCTTCTGTAGCACCACATTTCGAAAGCCTCCAATTCTTCTCTTTCCGTTTTTTCCACTGTCCAGGTTTCACACCCGTACATGGCTATGCTCCATACATATGTCTTCAATATGAATCTTCTGTTTGCTAAGCTGATTGAGGAGGAGCATAGTAGTTTTTCTTTGAATTAAACCCCATTTTTGCTTGGGCAATTCTTTTGGATTTAGACTTCGTTTTTGCTCCTCCTATCCCATGTTATTTTACTTCCTAGGTAAAGGAATCTTTAACTCCTTCTAGGTTTTCTTGGCTAATTTTGGATGCATTCCCGTCTCGTTTGTTCTTTTTGTACATACTAGGACCTTGGTTTTATTCTTGTTTATTTTTCATTTTGATTTCTTCTATTAGGATTTGGTTAATTCCATTCAAGGCGTCCTCTAGAATTCTTTTTTATTGCTTCCTAGAAGTGCAAATGTCATCGGCAAATCTTAACATAGCGATCTTTTGACCTTGGATTTCTATACCTGTATCAATTTTGTCTTTGAATTCTTTAATCGCTTCTTCTATGTATAAGTTGAAAATCATGGGTGACAGCACACATCCTTGTCTTACACCTTTTTTTTTTTATTTTTTGGCTTCTCTTTTGTTCATCACCAATATTTATAATTGCTGTCTTGGTTTTGATATAGATTGTAGATTAGTCTTCTCTCTCTGAATTTTATTCCCGCCTGTTTTAATATTTTAAACATAATTTCCCAATTGACGTTATCGAATGCTTTTTCTAGGTCTATGAATCCGATGTAGACAGATTCTTCCCTGATAAAAGCCCTTTCTATTATTAGTCTAAGAGAGAATTGCTTCTCGGGTGCCTCTGTTTCTTCTAAAGCCGAACTGGTCTTCCTCAGATTTTCTTCAACTCTTGTTCTATTCTTCTTTGGATTATTTTGTTAGGATTTTGGAGGCATGTGAGGTTAGACTAATGGTCCTGAAATTTTCAAGGAGCATTTATCCGCGCCTGTCTTTTTGGGAAGTGTGACTATTTTGTTCTTTTTGAAATCTTTGGGAATGATTCCCAATTTATAGATTTTGCTAATTAGTTCAAAAGTTTGTCACGTGCCTTTTCTCCAGAGTTCTTTAGATTTCAGCTTGTATATTGTCTATTCCGGGTGCTCTATTATTTTTTAGTTCCTTCAAAGCTGTCTCGAATTCTGACCTGAGTATGGGGTCTCCTAATTCGTTTTCGTCCAGCCAGATTCTTCCTTCTGTTGTCCATTGTTTTTTCTTCCAAGGAGTTCTTAGGTGTTCCTTCCATCTATTTGCCTGTTCGTTTTCGTTTAGAATAATGTGCCTTCTTTATCTCTTATGTTCTTGCTTTTTGGCTTGTCTTCTTGAAAAATTTCTTTTTATTGCCCTATAGGCTACAATTCTAACTTTTCCCATTGCCTAGATTTTCGTTGACTTCTTTACATTTTTCTTGAATTCATTTTTTCTTTGCTTTTCTACATTCTCTATAACTTTCCATCTTAATTTATATGTTTCTTTCCTCTTCGTCTTTTCTGTTCTTAAATTTTCTTCGTTCGTCAATCAATGTAGTATTTCGTCTGTTACCCATGGCTTTTTAATTCTCTGCTTTTTCTTGATTTAAGGACTTCGTTGGCTGTTTCAGTCAGGCTTGATTTCATAGCATTCCATTCTTTGTTCGATTTCTTCTTCTTTATTATTTGTGGGTGTTTTTCTTCCAGTTTATTCATTACGTTTTCGAAAAGTTTTTGGGTTTTATTTTTTAATTTAGATATATCCCAGTTTTTCGCGAATCTCTCCCTTTTTTATTAGTTTTTTAAATTTTAGTTGGCATTTCATCGCAATTAGATTGTGATCACTAAAAATATCAGCCCCAGGATAGCTTTTACAGTCCTTTACTTGATTTCTGAATCTTTGTTTGACTAATATGTAATCTATTTGAAATCTCCCCTTGTCTTTTGGCATTTTCCACGTGTAGATCCTTCTTGGATGGTGCTGGAAGAGTGTGTTTGCTACTACTAAACTGTGCTTACTGCAAAATTCAATTAATCTTTCGCCCCTCATTCCTATCTCCTAGACCGTGTTCGCCCACCACTTTTCCTTCTTTGCCTTTTCCTACTCTTGCATTCCAATCCCCCATAATTATTAAATTTTCATCCCCTTTAACGCGCTTCATCAGGTTTTCAATTTGTTCGTACATTTCTTCTATAACTTATTGCCTTATATGATGTAGTAGGTATTGTATATTCGGATTATCACAGTATCTTTCGGTTTCGAATCCACTGTGATCATAACAACTTTTTGATACCTGAAGATAATTCTTTACCCTTTGCCCTATTTTTTTATTCATAATAATGCCCACTCCTGCCTGCCCATTCTGCCCCCCGTATGAATGATTCTATGGCTGTTTTCAAACCAAAATCTCCCTCTACTGGGTATCTCATTTCACTAATCCCAATAATGTCCAATTTGTGTCTATCCATTTCCCGCTTTAAATTCATTAGTTTATCTATTCCCTTTAGCGTCCTAACATTCCACGCTCCGACTCGTAGAAAGTCATTATTTATTTTTCCCTTTTATGATGGTCTCTTCTCGGGGTAGCCCTTCCCGGAGATCCGAACGAGGGGCTAGTTTACTCCGGGAATTCTTTACTGAAGAGAAATCGTCATGTTGCATATTTCGGGATTTGTAATGTGGTGGTTTCCCGTTGCCTTCCACATGTTGAAGAGAAGAAAATGAAAGGAAATCAACTCCTAGCCTCGAAAACCTAATAGCGTCGGAGTCGGTAAAAAAAAAAAAACAAGAGTTGGCCAAGGAGGCCGTATAGGAGAGAGAAAAAAGAGAAGCCTGACACAAGTAAGTGGAAGCAATGTCAGACTTAGCTCGGATAACCCCGTGGTCGCAATCCACGTACTCATCAGAAATGAGTTCCTGTGACATCTAAAATATGAAAACAATTACACAGGCAATACTTGTAAGCAATAAAACAAGAGAAATACATGTATATATATATATATATAAAAGAAAAAATTATTTAGTGATTGTAGTTAAAATATTAAAAAATACCAATATTCAAAACAATTTAGGAATATCAGTGATAAGAATTTATATTTAAGGTTCCTTTCTAATTTAAGATTTTAATAGAATAATTTTACTCAAAAGTGCTCGTCCCCTCAGCAGTTGAACCGAGTACTAAAACCGTACTTATACAGTGAGTTGTATTTTTGAAATTGTTTCTACATATAAAAAAATCCATTTCATGTAGAGCAAATTGCGTGCAATAGCTGACGTTTAATTAATGTAAAATCAAATAAGAAGCTTAATAATAGTTCGTAAGAAAAAAAGAAAAAGCAAAATTATAATTTAGAAAATAATTAAAGTAAAAAGAAACAACATGCACATGAATAAATAATATTATTATTAAAATTAAAAATTATTTCAAAAGCAATGTATTAAAGAGAGAAAGAAAGTCAACTTTTTTAAAATTTAAAATACAAAATATACTAGGTAGGTTTTACATAAATAAAAGATCAGATGCTTGTGTAGCATATGATTAAATCAATTATAAATTTTGTCAAGTCCTAAAGTCCTAGAGTTGTACAAAATGTTATTTAGTTCTCACAACCAGAGATTACCTGAGATAGAGAGAGGTCATACCATCCTTGTTAAGGTTTTGACCAGGTTTCCTTAACAACTTATGGCAAATGCCGGTATGGCTAATGCGCCGCTTGCTCCTGGTATCGGGGTTTTGCGCGGAATTTTTAAATTATTTTTTGTCTTTTGATAGAAATTTATGGTCATGTTATTTGTCAATGAGCATACATTTCTATTTTTTCTTTCTTTTTTCTTTTTTTTTTTTTTTTTTGTACTTGTTTATTATTCGTTAAATTCTTGTAGTTAATTTGTATTGATGTTTGGAGGACCTAGCCACCGAGGACTTGTGCCTCTAAGCAGGACGAGGAATAAAGATTTATTTATTTATTTATCTTTTATTTATATGAAACCTACCTAGTACTCTACATTTTAAATATTAAAAAGTTTCTAAAAAAATTTTCAAAAATTTTCTTTACTTTATTTATTACTTACTTTATACCCATCCTCCTCAATCAATTAATTAAGGTTTATATGTACTTATATTTTTTGCACCCTATGTAAAATTATTTCTTATTTTATATGATTTATTTGATTATCATGGTGGATGTTTCATAACATATTATCAGCGCGGGTTTTAAGGGTAAAACTGGTCTGGGGTAATATTGAAATCATCGACTAAGAATTATCCTTAACCATATAAAAAATCCCTTATACTTAAATAATTATAAATATTTTAATAAGTTATATTTTAAATGCTTCAAGGGTGTAGATCAGGGATGTACAACCCATTGCACGGAGGCGGCATGCGCCCAAGCACTGCAATGAGTGTGGCCCAACATAAAATCATAAATTTCCTTAAAACATTGAGGTTTATATGTAGAGATATATTTATTCGCTTTTTCGAAATATGAATGTACATTTGTACAATACGTGAAGCTTTTATCAAAATTCACTAAAAGCAAAATTTTAAGCTCAACTATACTTACTATATAAGATAAAAAAAAAATAATAAAGTTTCGAAAATTTAAAAATTCTTCTTCTCATATTTTCATTTTCTAAAATATTTATTATTTCAGTAGTTTGTATGCTACTACACTTACCAAGTTTATAGTTATCATTCTAGTACGCAAGGAGACAAGGAATTTGGGTTTTCTAGAACAAACACAATTAATTGATAATTTCTCTCCTGGGCTAAAACTTGTCAGGACTTGTTTTTTAGATCTTTGCACGTTCTAAGATGTCAACAGATAATGGATAGTCAGGGATTATTATATCCGTGACCCTTTTAAAAAATAAATTATATATCCTTCTTTAATCCCATTCGATAATTATAATAATTATCTAGCCTGGAAAAAATTTAAACAATTACTAATACATAATATCACTTTTTGTAAATATGTAGATATGTATTTACATAAACGAGAAGCTATTTTCAAGTAAAAAATTTACGAAAAGTAAAATTAGAAGCTCACTATGAGCTAAAAAATAATAAAGTTCTTATTTCTACATTATTAAGTATCTTTTTTGAATAACAAATATCAATAGAATTATAATATTTTATCCGCGGTCCGAAAAAATTTTTTTCATCAAATGTGGCCCGTGTAAGCCAAAAGGTTGGACACCCCTGGTGTAGATAATTAATAAAAAATAATAACCTATCTTTCCTTTTAATTATTGGTTTTTCGAACTTAAACAATAATCTAATTCATTACGTCTTCATCAAAGTTTCAACAAAAGCAAATCAAAGAAATTTGGTTTATTCATGTTTTTATACCTATATCTAGGTATATATATATAGTATGTGAAAGTATATCGATGGTTTTATAACATTTTGCAACATTATCTTTATATTTAAATGACACTACCATACATTATTAAAGAGATTCCTAACAGATAATCAGAATATTTATAATAAAAACGTCCATACAAAGAAAATCAAATGAATATTACGATGAGCTTCGGGAATTCTTTTAGATAATCGATTCTATTTAAGGAGAGGAGATATATGGGCTGCACTCGAAACAATGCTAGAGTATGAAAAAGGATTTTAGCAAAATTTGAGGTCCTTTTGTTTATCCAATTGTATTGAAATTTTTTTAAAGACAAGGGCAAATAAAGAATTCATTTTGAAAAGTACCTACTTTAAATAATCTGATTTAATACAAAAAAACATCGTGAACTAGAGTTCGTAGAAAGTTCATTATCATGCCAAAATGTTTTTATTTCCATTGAGAAGAACGCTTTTTTGAAGTTAATAAATTTTCCAAATTAAAAGAAATCGAATCATTAGATGCGAACATTTGTAGCTAATGAGCTGAAATTTGGCAGGAAAGCTTGTATTTACAAACTATTCTTTTTGTGCCTAGCTTAATCTGTTTACACTCTCGCCAAACATAAAACGATCTACTTTGCCCTATGTTCAACTTCTTTTTCGATCGTATCCCACACCCAGGCCGGATCTATATAGTATATGGGCTTTCGGGCTGCAGCCCATGGCCCGTGGATTTAAGGGCCTGCCTCTATTGAAGACAATTGACAATATTGCAAATTAAAAATAAATATAATAATCTAAAATTATGGTACACTTGCTGGTTTGTGTATCCAAGTCATATTAAATAAATGACATATTTTATTGTCCTAATTTTTTCCTATACCCTATACATCATTATAGAAAACAGTTTATTGACAAAATGGCAATCAGTTTGATTAATTAGGTAGGCCTCCAAGTAGTGTTAGCCTTGGGCCCAACAAATTCATGGTCCGCCCCGGCCCACACCACGTTATTTAATTAATTTCTACACACTTGAGACATCCCAAATACTAAGAGTACCGACCTGTCTATGAAATATAATCACAATAAAAGGTAAAGTTTAGGAACCGAGGGGTGAACCGCGACCTAATATCGTGTACACCTACTTCCACTTTCTTTTCCAAGTAGGCGGCAATAGATGAAGGGGCATTATCTAATGAATTCCAAAATAATTAATAAATAAAGACGTGTACTTACACCTACTTCCAATCGCGGTTCACCCCTCGTTAGGAACTATGACAGTGGGACACAAATCAACATGACAACATTTTAAGGTAATTCAATAAAACGATCATATTAAGATTTATCCCACCAAATACATAAAATTGGAAAATTTCTGAGAATTTAATACTTCGGGTCTGCAGACAAGTACCTACCGTATAATGTTAACATGGGTGATATTCGATTCAGAGGCCCCCGATCTGTAGGCAACTGACAATCCATTCAACTATTTATCCGTGCTTAGATATATGTCATATTTCAAACGCGAAGAAAAATTATTGTCACTCTATCTGAATTCCGATACCCACTATAACTCATGAACAAAAAGTAAAATAAAGTTTGTTCTTGTGCCAAGTATTTTCAAATCAACCAAGTGAATAAAGTTTAGACTTTTTAGCTTCAATGCTTTTGGATAAAAAATTTTTAAGATAAAAATAAAACCGACTTCAAAAAAATTAAATGCAACAAATAAAATACACTAAAAGGTATAAAATAATTATTATCTTATTTAGTTACAACTAAACGAAGAAATATTAACATGAAATTACTTTTTGAAGTCGGTGCCAAACAAACTATACCTATAAGCGAGCGTACCCACCAAACGTACTAAGTAAGATCCGACAAGGGCGATTCATAAAAGTATATGTTTGGCACCGACTTAAAAAAGTAATTTCATGTTAATATTTCTTCGTTTAGCTGTAACTAAATAAGATAATAATTATTTTATACCTTTTAGTGTATTTTATTTGTTGCATTTAATTTTTTTGAAGTCGGTTTTATTTTTTTCTTAAAATTTTTTATTTTTCTCTTTTTAGTGATGTTATTAATAGTGATCCTATTATCAGAACTTGACCAAATTAATATTGCACCATCCCTAAGATACCCTCTTTCCAATAAAAAAAGAATCATCGAAATTGGTTCATAAACAAAGAAGTTAGGCCTGAACAAACCTAACAAAAAAGGTCTAATACCTACGAAATTTTTCAAAATCAATTCACAATTGGCGGAGGCACAAAAAAAAAATCAGTCGAATAGAGAACCTCCTCCTTTTTTTGAAGTCGGTTAAAAAAATGCATATAATCAGAAAAAAATAAATGTGTAGCTCCTGAATGGTTGTAAGTGATGAGCTGAAATTTATCACAACAGTTTGTATTATATTGAAAGGTTCTTTTTGCAGAGACGAGCAGAATTTTTATAAATTAAAAGACACAATAAAAGAGTGTGTCTTCTGCTGTTTCATACATCAATTCCTGTTAATCAATTGGAATAGACTGAAAAGAGAACAAAGTCCTCGAAACTATTTTATAAATAAATAAAAAAAATAATATTTTTCCAGCACAAGACAGACTCTTTTATTATCTCCTTTAACAGTTTGTATTAATCAATTGCACCCCTATGCCAAAATTGAACTTTCTAGACCAGTGTTTTTCAAAGTGTGGGTCGTGACCCTATACCTAATTATAAAAATTAATAAAAATGTTGTACGGATCTGATATTTGTAACATAATAAAATAAAACATAATAAAATAGCGGGGGGGGGGGGGGGGGTCGCAAAAATTTAGAGCATAGCGGATTTATTACTTTAAATAATTTAAATAAATTTAGTAACAATTTGCTCAGTGTAATTTCAGTGAAGAAGAAAAAATAAAATAATAGATTTCTAGAAAATAGAAAGTAGTCAAACGGGCGGTTCTCAATCACTAATTACGTTTAAAGCAGGATTAAGCTGCAACCTATTAAAAGTCAATCTAAAGGATTTAACTATAAAAGGGATGATTTTTGATCTAAATATTAATATATCACGTTTCGTTCCATTTAAAGTTACCAAATTTGGTCGAAATACATTAATTAGTCTGAGATATTGCTGGAAAAAAAGACCGGTGTAATTGGCTGGAGAATTTATGAAATGACATCAAGATTTCGCTCCGACCTGTCTCGTAGAAGATTCCTCAAGACGACCTGTTTGTAACCGCGAGCCCGCTGACCCATTCGACTCCCGAGCAACCCAAGGACGGACATTGCGATCAATTTCTTCAGCCACTTGCGCCTTCTATTATTGTTCAACATACATTCACAATTTATACATTTGTATTTATTTTTAACAAATTATAATAAAGATATCAGATTTCGTGTAGTTTTATTTTAATGTTTAAAATTAATGAGAACTTAAAATTGGAGAAATTTAAAGAATTTACAATTTGTCAATAATATTGAAGATGATTGTCGAGCTGGGATTCTCAAAGATTGAAGATTACACTGATAAACAATGAAATTTTTCTTTAAATAAAACTAAGTGATCTTTATGTATTCAGATGTGCTGATATCGAATATCGCATCCGTTTTTCTCAATCACCTAAATTTTTTGCGGTACACCCACATTTTATAGCTTTATAGTTGTATGATTTCAAGTCTCCGCATCCGGCTTAACTTAGACTTTCTTATTTTATTTGAAAGTCTATCCAGCCCTCATTCGAATTCCTATAATTTATAAAATATTAATAATATGAAATATCGGCTTTTATATTAATAATTTCTATAATAAATGTGTAGAATACACAACCAAATTCAAATTTATATAATATATCTACAATTGAACTAACGTTAGCAACTTTGTCTCGATGTCAACTTTACATTTCTTATTTGTTTAATAGCTTCATGTGTTTTAACTGCGATTAAAACTAATATTAAATAGCTATATTAATATAGCTACTAAATAAATAAAAATAAAGTGGTAACGATAGCTAGCTATTACTAGGCTAAAGCCACTTATTTTTGATTTTAAGTTTATTCCTGCATGTCTTCAGCAATGGTTACCAATAATAATCGAAGCGTCAAAAATCTAATGTAGAATTGTTATTCCTCAAGTATTAGATTAGAATCGATCGCTATTTTTGATTTTAAGTCGATTTCTCCACCTCTTCACCAATGATTACCAATAACAACCGAAATGTCAAAAATCGAATGTAGAATGGTTATTCCTCGACTGTTAAATGAGAATCGACCATTATTTTTGAAATAAAGTCAACATGAACTGCAAATTTCATGTGATATCTGATTAATAATAAAGGAATAAAGATATTAATATTTCAAATGAATTTGGATAAAGTTTAGCAACGATCCGTTGCAGTTTATTTCCTTTGTCATCAAAATTATTTTATACTTTTAAAAATTATTTTCGTCAAAAATGCTCAAAGCTCGTCGATTTTCAGAATTTTTTACAGATTTTTAAATCATAGACGTTGAAATTATAGAGGGACTACCAGCCGACTTCGCATGCTCTTATTGAGCAACTGCTATAAATCAAAATTATAAGGAAATATGTTTAATTTTTTTTTTAGCTTCGGATACAAAGTCCATTTAGCCAGTTTCTATTGGGTATGATAGTTTTATATTATAATCTAAAATCATCAATAATACATATTACCAGTTCTTTGTAATGAAATTTCAACTATTTTCAGACTGAAACGAACTTTATATATTTTTTCATTCTATAGTTATTAGCTATTAGAATTAAGATAGACATTAAACTAAATATGTTTGAAAATGTTTTTTCTTTCCGTTTCAGACATTTCATTAAAAGAATAGGCAAAAAAACCAATACTTGAGCATGCTGGCGAGCATAGCTTTCCCATCTCAATGGATATTAACAAAATAAGGAAATAGCTATAACATTTTCAAAATATTTTACTTGAAAGTACATGATTATCGAAATAGAACCTATTTATCAGCGATGAATTTAGAGATAAGCTAATCCTCATATAACATTTGTTCAAGAAGAAGTTTGTGATTTTGACAGGTCTAATATGAATAGACCCACCGGAGGTATTGACCAAACAAATGATATATATTCTGATTCTAATCATGATTAACAGCCGGTGCGGCCATGTGTTTTTTCTATCCCATAGCCTTCAAAGAGCAAAGCAGATTCAGACGAACCTATTTAAAGTAAATAAACTTAATTTGGTTTTGTTCTCTCAAAACTGATAGGCGATAGAATGGACATTAGAGTAAATCACAGGCTTAAACAAGATTGAAATCTGAAGGAAAGAGAGGAAAACCTGAAAGGAAGATTACATTTATAGTACATTTTCAGCCCATACTTAAATTTAGGGTTATATATGTGCGGAAATGGTGAAAATTGGAAGTTTTATGAAGAGACTTGGTTGTCTGACTGTCATTAGTGTTAAAAGTCAGTTTATAATCTATTAAAGAAATTCGGCTTGTAGTTATAGCTTGGTGATCCGTAGATAGTCCAATAGTCAAAGTCCCCCCCAAAAAATTAGGTTACTCGGCAAAGTGATGATGAAAAAAATTCGCGCATTTTAAAAAGTGAGAAATCGTTGAAAAGATCTCTTAAAATTATATCCAAACGACCCCCACCCGATCGCGAACTCAAAGGTCGAAAATATTTTTTTTCTTCACTCCAGGGCGCAACCACAATGAGGCCGCGTCGAAAAACAATTATAAATTAAATTAAATTAGTTCGGGGATCAGTGGCCCAGAGGATAAGAGCAAGGCTCTTATAAAGGCATCGCAGCGCACATGTGAAGATCCCGGCTGATCCTTTTGTCTATAAAAATATTTTCTTCGTTCCTTAATTTAATTTAATTTATAATTGTCATTCGACGCGGCCTCATTGTGGTTGCGCCCTGGAGTGAAGAAAAAAATTATTTTCCTTTGGGTTCGCGATCGGGTGGGTGGCGTTTTGATATAGTTTAATTAGTCAAGCCAACTACAGAGCTGCGAAAAATGAACGAGGAAGAGATTAAAAAGATTAAATAAAAATGAAATTCCAAATTCATATAGACATTAGGTATTAGCTTGAGTTCGGGGATCAATGGGAGAGAGGATAAGAGCTAAGGCTCTTATAAAGGCATCGCAGCTCACATGCGAAGATCCCGGGCTCGAATCTCGGCTGATCCTTTTGTCTAAAGGCAATATAAAAATATTTTCTTCGTTCCCTAATTTAATAATTGAAAATAATTTTTAATTTGAAAAGGGCTGAGTTTATGAAGTTGCCTCGCAGGATGCTGCCCCTCTACACAATCCTAGAATCCTCAGCTAAGCTCGCATTTGGCGGCTTTTATTTCATTAAAAAAACAATGAATTAATAAATTAGGGAGAGATAATTTAAAAACAAATTTATAACTACCAAATTCCAGCTTCCCTCGTATATTTATTCAATTTTATTTGCATTTTTACATAACCACAGGATATTAAGATTTTTTTAGAAAAAATGTTTTTAAAAAATGTCTTGCTATGTATCTGTATTAATTAATTTTTGAATAATGAAATCTTAAATATTTTTATAAGCCTGGAGAAGCAGGATTTTTATATTCTTAATAATATTTAGATACTATTAAGTAATTAAATTAAAGGCTTATTTTTGAGCAGTTTTTTAAATTTTAAATGGTGGTTTTTTATTTATTTATCCAAATATTTGGGAAATTTTGTCCAATATTCCTTTTTCCGTGGACCTGTTTTTGTGTAAATATAATCTCAACCAAAACATTCGGTGGAAAAACAGGCCAAGTTCGAAAAAGTAGTGAAATCTAGTGTATAGCCAAGTTAAATTCGCTAAGAATAATTAAGTTGAGAGATCTACTATTTTCTCAATTTAATTATTCTTGGCGAATTTAACTTGGATATACACTAGATTTCACTACTTTTTCGAAATTGGCCTGTTTTTTTACAGAATGTTTTGGTTGAGTTATCTCTTCTTTTTGTAAGCTATGAGGAGGGTTGGCCCACAGAATATGTATACAAAATTTGGTTGAGTTTGATCCAACGATCTAGAATTTTCATTTTTGACCCCCCCTCCCATTTTGAGTGGTTAGTTTTTGCATTTATAGCTTTCAGGAGGCCCACAGAATATGTATACAAAATTTGGTTGAGTTTGGTCCAACAGGGCAGAATTTTCATTTTTGACCCCCCCCCACCAATTTTGTGTGGTTAGTTTTTGCATTTAGGGGGCCCACAGAATATGTGTACAAAATTTGGTTAAGTTTGGTCCTTCGGGCTAGAATTTTCATTTTTGACACTTTGTGGTTGAAAGATAGAAAGTTTGGATTTTTGGAATTTTTCCTTTGTTTGTATCCCAAACTCTACTAGCAGATGAAAGTTTATGATGCTGGGATGATTAGAAGTAACCTATAGGTTTTGATGATCTGTCAGTGAGTGAGTGAGTGCCAAAATTAGCTATTTTCTCAGGTCCATATCTCAAAATCTATTTAAGCTATATTATTGAAATTACTATACCTATAAGCGAGCGTACCCGCCAAACGTACTAAGTAAGATCCGTCGAGTGCGATTCATAAAAGGTATATGTTTGGCACCAACTTCAAAAAGTAATTTCGTGTTAATATTTCGTCGTTTAGTTGTAACTAAATAAGATAATAATTATTTTATACCTTTTAGTGTATTTTTATATTTGTTGCATTTAATTTTTTGAAGTCGGTTTTTATTTTTTTCTTAAAAATTTTTATTTTTCTCTTTTTAGTGATGTTATTAATAGTGATTATATCATCAGAACTTGACCAAATTAATGACACCATCCCTAAGACACCCTCTTTCGGATAAAAAAAGAACCATCGAAATCGGTTCATAAACAAAGAGGTTAGGTCTAAACAAACCTAATAAAAAAGGTCTAATACCTATGAAAAAAATCGAAAAAAATGGGACCAATCGGAAGCTAGACTGGACCCAATGCAAAAAAAATTTTCAAAATCGGTTGACAATTGGCGGAGATATGAGGTAACATAGGCACAAAAAAAAAAAAAAAAAAAATTCAATCGAATAGAGAACCTCCTCCTTTTTTGAAGTCGGTTAAGAAGTAACCTATAGGTTTTGATGATCTGTCAGTGAGTGAGTGAGTGCCAAAATTAGCTATTTTCTCAGGTCCATATCTCAAAATCTATTTAAGCTATATTATTGAAATTTGGTACTCTCCTCAAGATGGATTACATAATCACATGTGTACAATTTCAGCTCTGTATCTCAAATGGATTCCGAGCTGCAGGGGGTCGAAATTGGCTCGAAATGTTTCGTGTAAATAGCGTACAGCGTGTACGGCCAAGCTAATGCTCGAACATGGCCTGCGCACGCTGTGGGCTTTGATAATAGATTTTTAGGTATGGTTAGATATTAAATAAAGTTAAAGAACTTTTTCGAATATATCACATGTAATATATTCAAAAAAGTTCTTTAACGTAATTTAATATCTAACCATACCTAAAAATCTATTATTGTATTTGTACAAAAAACAGGTCCACTGAAATAGGAATATTGTACAAAATTTCCGAAATATTTGGATAAATAAATAAAAAACCACCATTTAAAATTAAAAAAAAACTGCTGAAAAATAAGCCTTTTATTTAATTATAAGATTCCTCAGCACCACAGTGAATCGAGATTTAGATACTTTATTCAGGGGTATTTTGTCAGAGATAAAAAAATTCTAAAGGTTGCTATACGACAGAAGGTTACTTAAAAAATAGTACCTATATAACAAATTTTGAAGAAATAATTGAGATTAAAAATTTAAAGGCCTAAAAAATCATTATCTAAATAGTTAAAATCTATTTTAGGAAAATCATTAACAGTCAATATTGATCTATTAAACACTATTTAAAACAAGATCTAATCATTCTTTCAATCTCATTATAAAATAAGAAAATATGAGTTTTGGATTAGATAATCTCAGATTGATTTTTAAGGTAGAGCAGAGCTCACAAAAAATTAGACACTACTCAGACATTCATTGGTAGTCTATGAAAATTCAATATCTTGTCACTTTCTAACTTTTTATTCAAAATCTAAAAATCATCATCAAAAAACTCTGATTGCAATATTTCCACATTCTACTTATGTGGAAGTAATGTAAGGGGGGGGGAGTTACTTTCTGTTCAGAATACAGTTTGTCCACTAAGGAAGCTTATAGTAAATCATTGGAGTTAAAGTGTCTATGTGAAAATGGTCTTTTTGGATTTACCTATGTCAAAAAACTCATTAGAAGACGAATATTCGAATTCTAATTTTATAAGCAAGTGAAATTAAAATTATAATAATAAAACTTGAGCAAGATGCGAGGTTTCACAAAAAAGAAATAAAACAAAATTGAGTTTTGAATTCGATATATTTCGGGGATGAGCCCAGGAGTCAAAGTAAACTGATTATACAACCACATACATTTCAAAAAATGTTAAAAAAATTGTTATTTTTCAAATTATTTTTCCGTTGTATAATCAGTTTACTTTGACTCCTGATGATGGGCTCATCGCCGAAATATATCGAATTCAAAACTCAATTTTGTTTTATTTCTTTTTTGTGAAACCTACCTCGATTCTTGCTCAAGTTTTGTTATTATATTAAAATGTTTCACCTTGAACCAACACCTAACTCCTTAAAAGTTAGAAATAAAAATTAAATATTTTTATTATTATATAATTAGTTATTACTGTTATAAGTACTTAAAGCAAAATATTTATTATTTGAGTATGTCACAATGTACTCAATTTAAATAGACAGTTTGGGGTTTAATTAGAAAATAGCTGAAAAGAAAGTGATGAATTTATTTAAATGAATATATTATAAATAAACACATATTCATATATTTATATCCGTGACATACCGGCTCTGGCACTCCTTTCCTCATACTCTCACCGCAATCATCATGCTTTCGCCTACCTACATGCTTTCGCCAAATTTAAAATAAATAAATACTCTTAAATATATAATACATATATTTAGTTTATTTTAATAAATGCATAACTTGAAGAAAAATTTTTTATACAAAAATATACCTATATTTATCTATTTAATTGACGGTCGTTGGCTTAGTTAGGGAATTTTCCTAGGGGGTGGGGGGCAGCCAACCAGCTTATTAGCCACCACAAGGTTCAAATTTCGGCTATCCGATTAGATCAACTAACTTTTTAGTAAAATTGAATTAACAGATTTTGGAAGTAACGAAATAATTTAATGAGAAATACATTAGTGATGCCACGTAATAATGGAGTTTCTAGGGGTGGGGGGAATTTTGTAGTGAGTATTTATTTAACTTTTCACATAAATCTCACCATCACTGCCTAACCCTTTGAGGTACACAAATTTATATAATGACTTTTATTAAAAACATTTAATTTAAAACAGTAAAGTTAATATGACTGAAATGTCTAAAATAGTTTACGCTTTAAAAAATATTCCAAAATTGTAGAGTGGATGGACTTGAATCAATGGCGACATGTATATAACAGAGGAGAATAATTATAAATGAGAAAGAAATTGATCTTATTTTATCGTATTCATCTATCTGAAAGTTCACAGTATGTCTATAATATAAGAAAATAGAATTTTGATTAAGAATTTTATAGTTTAATAGAAATTGTATGAAAAGATATAATTTCTTCTCTCCGGGAGCGAAACAACTAGAAATGGCCAACAGTTTTATTTTTTTTCTCATTAGATATTTATTCAAATCTATTGAAATTTCATATCTATGGGTTATTTTTATTTATCTTTTATATCAAATAATTAGTATTAGAAGTTTTGAATTTTAAAGGGTAGTTTATTTGAAGTTCATTTTGAAAAAACGCTAATAACACTGTTGAAATTTTTTTTAAAAATATGAAATTAATACATATTATAAAACAATCAATTATTAATAATTTTTTCAATTTTGAACGAAATCAATTCAGTACTTTTTGAGAAAATTGTCAAAAACCATCTGAACCGTCATAAAAACGGCGCTTTTTAAAAGCACGAGATGCTTATGAAAAAAAAGTTAAAAAGTCACATGAAACAAAACATTGACTTGTGACATGGAGGTGAAATTTTAAAATGTTTCTAAAACGGCCTCTCAGAGACGCATTTCGGGGTTTTTGACGATTTTCTCAAAAAGTAATGTATCGATTTCTTTCAAAATTGAATTAAATTATTAATAATTAATTGTTTTATGATACCTATTAATTTCATATTTTTAAAAATTATTTCGAAAAAGTTATTAGCGTTTTTTTCAAATTTGGCTTTAAATAAACTACCCTTTAAAATGCGAATTCCCTAATAAAATTAATTTGATATAAAAGTAAATAATTTGATAAAAGTAAATAAGACACAGATATGAAATTTCAATAGATTTGAATAAATATCTAATGAGAAAAAAATAAAAATTTTAGGCATTTCTAGTTGATTCGCTTCCGGAAAGGAGAAATTGAATCTTTTCATACAATTTCTTTTAAACTACAAAATTCGTAATCAAAATTCTATTTTCTTGTATTAAAAAGTTACTATGAACCTCAAGATAGATTAAATCGATAAAATAAGATTGATTTCATTCTCATTGTTAATTCTTTTGGTTTATTTTATCGAGACGTTGGATAGGTCGTCTCTTGACATTAGATAGGGACATATTCTTTGTTATAGATTCATGAAGTCTATTTATACTATTGAAATATCTTTTAACATATTAAAATTTAATACATTTAAATAATAAATAAATAAATAAAATAATTTAAGAATACGATTATAACATCAAAAACAATAGCTTGGCGTCCAGGAGAATCGTCAGGGATCTGTGCAAAACAGTTCAATATTATTTTATTAAATAATTTCAAGTGTTAAGACAAGTTCATTTAAAATGGATTTCAAAACATGAATTTATATGATTTTGATTGTTTTATTTGAATACATTCAGGGGACAAATATAATCTACAAGGGGGGCGGTACTTTTCATGAAACTGGGGGAGGGGGGGAGTCATGAGGTTAGGAGGATGGGCATTAGAGCGGTCCTTATTTTGGTTATTTTCGAATTTTTGCGCTGACAGATGCTAGTATGATACGAAATAAATAAAAAAAAATATCCCCCAAGTTTCAAGTCTCTATCTCAATATGAAACTGTACCGCGATGCAAGTTTCCCACCTAAATAACATGAGGTTTTTGGCATTGAACGATCAATTTTTTATTCCGGCCAAAGTAATGGTTAAAAAAAATTTGAAACTCTGTAGACTTTATCATTATAATAGTAAATATCCTTCAGAATTTTTACAGATTTTTAGCTATTATTACAACTAGATAAAATGGTACCGCGACATTTCATCCCCCGACAAAATATCCCAAGGACAAAATATCCGCCGACAAAATATCCCCGACAAAATATCCCCGACAAAATATCCTTACTGAAGACATAGATGAATCGAGTTAAAAACAAAAATAGCGATTGATTCTCATCTAGTACTTCAGGAATAACCATTCTATATTGGATTTTTGACTTTTTGGTTTTTATTCGTAACCATTGGTGCTTAGAGGAATCGAGTTAAATCAAAAATAGCGATTGATTCTCATCTAGTACTTGAGGAATAACCATTCTATATTGGATTTGTGACGTTTCGGTTTTTATTGGTAACCATTGCTGAAGACATAGAGGAATCGAGTTAAAACCAAAAATATCGATTTATTCTCATCTAGTACTTGAAGAATAACCATTCTATATTGGATTTTTGACGTTTCGGTTTTTATTGGTAACCATTGCTGAAGACATAGAGGAATCGAGTTAAAATCAAAAATAGCGATCGATTCTTGTCTAATACTAGAGGAATAACCTTATTGCATTCCATTTTTGATGTTTTGACTATTAATGGCAACCTCTACTGAAAACGTGGAGGAATCGACTTAAAATCAAAAAGACTAAATTCTTTTATGACAAACAACTCAAACTTGAGTTGGTTACCAACAAAGAATTTAGTCTTTTTGATTTTAAGTCGATTCCTCCACGTTTTCATTAGAGGATGTGACATCCTCTAATAATAATAATAGTTAATAGTCAAAACATCAAAAATGGAATGCAATAAGGTTATTCCTCTAGTAGTAGATAAGAATCGATCGTTATTTTTGATTTTAAGCCGATACCTCCATGTCTTCAGGAATGGTTACCAATAATAATCGAAGCCACAAAAATCTAATGTAAAATTGTTATTCCTCGACGTAATAAGAATCAATCGCTATTTTTGAATTTAAGTCAACATGGACTGTGTGTTGATTAGAAAAAAATGGGAGCCCGAAACACACCAAGCCCGACGATTGGCTGTTCGGTTTTCAATGTGTGTTTGATTAGAAAAAATGGGAGCCCGAAACACACCCCGCCAGGACTAAACTTTCGGAGGTTCGGTTAATATATATTCAGTTCGGCTGAAGCCAACCGAACCGTCTAAAAACCAGCCCGAAAAAGAGCTATACGAACCCAACCGAGCCGAACTGAATATATATTAACCGAACCGGAGCCGATTTGCATTACTCATAAGATTCACGCGGGGAAGGGTTATTTTGTCATGAGATATTTTGTCGGGCATATTTTGTCGGGGGATTAAATGTCGCGGAATCAGATAAAATACTGCTATATCTTGTGTGTTAGTAAGGTATAGACTCCAAAATTATAATAGCTTAAAATCTGTAAAAATTCTGAGGTATAGCTACTATTATAAGAATAAAGTCTAGAGAATTTCAAATTTTTTTAACCATTATTTTGGCCGGAATAAAAAATTGATCTCATCTCAAAACCTCATGTTATTTAGATGGTAAACATGCATTGCTCTGTGGCACAGGTTAAAATTGAGATGACTTGAATCTTGGCGGATATTTTTTTTTTATTTATTTCGAATCATATGAGCCTCTGTTAGAGAAAAAAATACGAAAATACTCAAAATAAGGACCACCTTTATGAGCATCCCTGTCGTAGAGAAAAACTTTAGAGGAAAAGAAAGCCCGTTAGTTGATTAGATAATCTAGCTAGCAAAATTTATCCTAATTTCGATACATTTTTGAAAATTGATAAAAGTTTTTCTCAAAATACTAAATAGGAGTAATTTGAACAACTTTTGTTTCTTGCCTAAATACATGTGTATAAACTTTGTTCTTCGATATAGAGAATGTAATTAAAAAAAGAGTTTATAATCTGCTACGATTAGATATTTTACTCAAATAATAATTTTCCTTAGAAATAAGAAATAATCAATCGATTAAAATTAGAAACTAGTTCAAAAATCTCTTGATTGATTGAGTATTTAAAAGTGGCTTTAATATAGAAGCCTTCTATCTATAAATCTTCTTTTAACAACTGCTGGTCATTGCTAAGCTTTGTTGAAGTTAACTTTTTTTTCTAAATTACGTTTTGATTCAGATCGTGAAGTTAAATAATTTTATCTAAGATAGAAAAAACTTCTCCCAGTAATCTTTTATACTTCTAAGAGCCGAATAACGTGTAAGAAAACTCAGGTTCTTTTTTTAAAGTGAGCAAGCTGAATTAGAATAAAAAATTGGATAATTTTAACTTTGAAATGATCGGAACCCAGAAAGATGTCTGGTAGAATTATAGTTTATTATGATTTTTTTTTCATTTTTTTTATTATTATTATTATTTCTTTTTTAATTTCAAATAACTGATCAAATAAATAGACAATTCACGGTTATTATGGATTATTTTTTGATGATTTCATTCTCACCTTAATCTTCAATTCGTAGGACTTTATAGATTTTTTTAATACGTTTAAAATGAAATGATAATGCAAAAACAAACTCATCGGATTTATCATGTAAGTACCTAGTGATGAAAAAGTATCCCAAGCTGTCTGTCAGAAAATGAGTATGTAATGACAAATAAGCCATTTTTATTTTAAATATTTTAAGATCCGATCACATACTACCGAGGGGTGAACCACGATTGGAATTAGGTGTACACCGTCTTTGGAATTATTTGGAATTACTTTGGAATTCATTAGATAATCTATTGTCATCTATTGTCTTCTACTTGGAAATGAAAGTGGAAGTAGGTGTACACAATTTTAGGTCGCGGTTCACCCACGCATACTACTAAAGGTCATTTGTGCCTGTGTCTGTTTATTTATAGTATGTACTATATGTCCGTCCCCTAGGAATTATTTGATTATAACTCTTAAACTGTTTACTCTATATCTAATTCTATTAGAAGCAAAGTTGTAGAGGTTGTAATTTTTGACATTTTTGTTGAAAAAAAATTTGAAAATAGCCACCCGAAATGGGGGAGGCGGTCAAAAATGAAAATTCTAAGCCCTTGGACCAAACTCAACCAAATTATTTATACCTATTCTTAAAAAATAACCACCCGAAATGGGGAGGAGGCACAAAAATGAAAATTCTAGCCCCTTGGACCAAACTGAACGAAATTTTGTATACATACTCTGTGAGCCCCCAGAAGGCTAGAAATGCAAAAACTAACCACACAAAATGAGGGGGGGGGTCAAAAATGAAAATTCTATCCCTTTAGACCAAACTCAACCGAATTTTGTATACATATTCTGTGGGCCCCTAGAAGGCTTTAAATGCAAAAACTAACCACCCAAATTGAGGGGAGGGTCAAAAATGAAAATTCTACCCCTTTGGACCAAACTCAACCAAATGTTGTATACATATTCTGTGGGCCCCCAGAAGACTAGAAATGCAAAAAATAACTACCCAAAATGGGGGGGGGTAAAAATGAGAAAATCCTAGCCATTTGGACCAAACTCAACAAAATTTTGTTTAGAGAGTGGTTGGAGGTGGAGGAATGTAGAAGGTTTAGGGAGTGGGTTAGGGGGTCAAGCGGGCGAAGGAGCTTCGCCTCGCATAGCAAGGGGCCCGCCGAAGACGGGCTTCTCAGGTAGTTTCTATAATAATTACCCGAGCTGTTATTGAAAACCATTTCTTGAATTACCTGACAGAATTAAAAAGACATGTCTGTTATTCATCGATGTTTACCCTTAATTGCTTTCTAACTAAAAAAGTTTTTTCTGAACTTTTGAAAAATATCTGTTTTTATTTTAGACTGGTGATTTCTTTGTTCAGGCCTTGATTTTCCTTCTTTTATAAATGAAATTTTCTTAACTATCTTGATATCTGTAATTACGATTTTTTATTTATTTTTTTTGTATTTTTGTGAATTAGTTTTGATCATCACAAAATCAAGTAATAAAATTAATTTACTTAGAACAAGAGGTTTTATAAAAAAAGCTTTAAATAAGAAATATTCTCAAGAATAAAATAATTTTCACATTTAATACACCTGCTAAAATAAATAATTACGCAAGAAAAAATAGTAATAGTAAATTAATTAAATTAATTTATATTTTAATTTATAGTGGACGGAAAAACACGAAATATAAAGAATAATAATTATGAAGAGTGAAATTAAAATGTTATATGTAGATCGGATATAGTAATAAGTTAGATATAACAAATCAAAGGAAAAAAATGAAACAATTAAACACCGTGTTAAATCATATGATCAATCGCAACGTTTCTCTAATTTATTGTAGCTCCATCAGGCTCTTGATTAAAGTGTTTAAACATAATTTGATCGGGAGCCTGATGAAGCTACAATAAATTAGCGAAACCTTGCGATTAGTCGTATGATTTAACATGGTGTTTAATTGTTTCATTTTTATCCTCTGATTTGCTATATCTAATACTGATTATGCAACTGAACAATTTTAATGAGTAAGTAGTAGTTAGTAGTCATTAATTAAAATAATATAGAAGAAAAAGAGAATAAGTAAATAACTTATGAGCAGGGGTGTCCAATCTTTTGGCTTACACTGGCCACATTTGAAGGAAATAATTGTCCCGGGCCACAGATAAAATTTACTAATTCTACCGATTTTGTTGATCAAAAAAGATAATTAATATCTAATATTAAAAAAAAAAAATTATTGATTGTTAAAATAAATACAAATCTTTTATAAAAAATCTTTAAGCGATTAATCAAAACCAAAGAATTTCTCCCTTTCTCAATGGAAAATTTTCAACTAAGAGTAGCTAATAAATATGTGTTTATTAATTGAAATTTTATTATTTTATCGGTCCATGTTATAATTATATATTTTTACTCTTCAATCAAATATAAAAAAAAATGATAAAAAATATTGCAGTCATGCAAAAAATGTATATATAATGAGGAAACGTTTTCAGATAAAAAGCTAAAATTTGGTGGATTGTAATGCAAAATGCATAGTCGCGTACCATTTTCAGCTCTTTAACTAAAACCTTTCAAGACTGTCATTTTGTACTTTTATAATAAGTTTTCAGGTAAAAAGCTAAACGTTGGTGCATTGTAAGATATTTGCATACCAATTTTCAGCTCATTGACTAAAACCTTAAAAGATTGGCATTTTGCACACTCAGGATACAGATATTTGCCTACCAATTTTCAGCTCATTAACTAAAACCTTTCAAGATTGGCTTTTTGTACTCTGATATTTTTTCATTAGAGAAAATAAATAATTCGAAATATTCGAGAAAACATTTTTTTGCATATCCGCCAACACGTCTCAATTTGTCTAGACTCGTTTGAAATAGTCTCGATTTTTCATCATTAAAAATGTATTAAAATTTGTAATTGAAAATAAGCAAAACGGGTAATTCTAGAGCAATTGAGTACTAATATTATCTAATGCAGGCCTGGCCAACCTGAATTGCACCGCGTGCCGATTGACGACTTGAAAATTTCTATCCTACACTACCCCTGGCTTTATTCATATAAAATTATTAATAATTATTATGAATAAATAGAATATCATTTTGAAAATATTTCCATCATATTATTTGATGATCTTTCATATCGGGCATATAAGAAAACGGCCAGCCTATCATTTATTTATCGCAGATTGCCTCGGGGCAAATGTTTTACACCTCGGTGTCGGCAGTTAGCGCCGCTGAAATGAGCTTTGAGCGCCGCCTCCTCCTGTTCCAAAATATGACTATAGGGTGATCCAAAAATTGTAGTCTCCACATTCACAAGATAAAGCTCTTTTTGCAGAGCCTAATCTAAGTCTTTGTCAGGGGGGGGGGGGCAATATTGAATTGCTGCCGCTCCCCCCAATGCTAAATATATATCCCGCTTCTTAAAATTTGCCGTCGTGCCCCTTAGATCCGACTCGGCTTCTTTGTAGTGGAATTTACAATTGACAATTACTAAAATTCTTCCATACGATGCGAGGTATATAGAGTCACAAGTTGAGATCAGACTGAGGATGGCGAAGCATGTTCGCTGAAACGTTTCTTTTTCTGTTACAATTAAATCAATAACCAAGATTAGAACAATTTTTTATTTGTAGAAAATTCCTTCTATCCTACATCTGGTCTCAACTTGTGACTATATATACCCCGCATCGTTTGGAAGAATTTTAATAATTGAGTCTTTTCAGTACTTTTATTTTTATAAGACAATTACTAAGTTTCAAAATTTTAATTAAATTATTTGGAGTGTAATTATGCAAGTTTCAAAATTTTTTGAGGATGTGTAAAATAAAATTATGGGAAATTTAGAGAGTTATGAGAAAATTTATTTGATTTATTATAATTTCTGGGATTATTTTGTATCGTAGATGATTTAAATTATGAATTGATTTAAATTAGTAATTAAATCCCAATTAAAAAATTGAATGAAAAGTTAGAAACGTTTTTATAACTAGGTAGGCCAATTTTGGTTATTTGAGAATTTCTTTTTCAGAAAGCAGCTTGAGCTAGAAAGTTGAAACTTAAGACTGCTGCACAGGAGGCTTGTTTTAATAATTATTTGTCTGCTTGCTCCCACTCAAAAGCATCCCAGGACCAAGCCGGAAAAAAGAACATGTCCTATCTTTTAAATCAAGCAACGTCATTTCGATCCCGACAGGCATCCAAATTGCAAATCCCAGCTCCCATTGCAAAAACAGGTAGAGGAAAAAGCCTCGTGTGCATTGGACTTTAGTATTAAAAAGTTAAAACAGACAAAATACATATTATATTTTTTATTTTGATTAGTTATGTCCATCGATTAAATATTAAAGTTGTTATCAGGAAATAAGAACTATATTTTTTATGCAAATAATTTATATTTTATTGCCAACGTTTCATCAATTTTGTTGACTTCTTCAGGGCTCAAACAGTCATCTTCTCTGCATATTTGTCATTTTTATAATTATTCTTTCTTAGTAAACATAATTATAAAAATGACAAATATGCAGGGAAGATGACTGTTTGAGCCCTTAAGAAGTCAATAAAGTTGATGAAACGTTGGCAATAAAATATAAATTATCTGCATAAAAAATATAGTCCTTATTTCCCGATAACAACTTTAATAATACATATTATATGTTTATTTAATAATATTTTTTTTCTGATTTTTTTTGAAATTTTCATCAGTTCTGATTCTAGAAAACCCGAAATTTGATCAGATCTCTATTTATAAATACACACATTTTGGCACCAAAAAGAACTTTCTAAGACCTCCGGGTACTTGAATTATCGTGGGTATAGGAATCCATTCATACAGAAATACCTTCAAGCAGATATCCATTCTTTGAAAATTATTTATTTTTAAATAATACTTCTGCTTTCCAGCAAGCTTGGTTAAAGTTTTATCTACATGTTAAGTTATTCTAATCTCGAAATTGGAATAATCATAACTATAGTACCGACACTCTTGGAATTGAAATATTGATACATTGAATGAAGATCTACGTGTGAGGCAGTTCTTGAACTTGTTAAGTGTAAAGGGGTAGTTAACAAAGACTATTATTTAAAGAAATAATTTTAAAAAGATGTCTGAACTGGAACGGTTGCATAAATAAATAAATATATAAATGACTAAACCCTATTTAAATTTTCTTTGATGTACCTATTGAGGTCATCGTTAGTAAACTCTTTCTCGGCATTTTTATCATGAAGTGGCGAGATCCATTGACATAGACGAATTCCATACACCTAGCTAAACAGTTAATTAAATATAAAATATATGTTTATTTCTCCAAATACAAATAAAATGTTATTTTTGTTCGCATTCCAGCGTAGTCGCTTGTAACCAGCAAGCCACCTACGTATTCTCGCTCTTAGATAGATTATCGTGTGTTTCTTTAGACCTTCAAATTCAGTGTTTGAATAAACGCCAAAATTTAGAGAAAAAAAGGGAGTCGGACCGTGTACGACGCGTGGAGGATATTTTAATTCTACTTATAAATATTTTGAGTATTCATGAAAGTTAGTGAAGCATTTTTCTTTGCGTTAAACAAGAATAAAACAACTTTTGAATAATATAAATTTTATTTTGGTAATTCAGATGTCAAAAAAGTTGATTAATTTTTACGTATAAAAATATTGAAAAAAAGACTATAATTTAATAAAAATAAAACATATAAAATTTATATAATATATTATTACATAAATATATGAATAAACATGGTTTGGATTGATTAATAAAAATATAATTTTTAAGAAAAAATAAAACCGACTTCAAAAAAATTAAATGCAACAAATAAAATACACTAAAAGGTATAAAATAATTATTATCTTATTTAGTTACAACTAAACGACGAAATATTAACATTAAATTACTTTTTGAAGTCGGTGCCAAACATATACCTTTTATGAATCGCACTTGTCGGATCTTACTTAGTACGTTTGGCGGGTACGCTCGTTTATAGATATAGTTTGTTTGGCACCGACTTCAAAAAGTAATTTCATGTTAATATTTCGTCGTTTAGTTGTAACTAAATAAGATAATAATTATTTTATACCTTTTAGTGTATTTTATTTGTTGCATTTAATTTTTTTAAGTCGGTTTTATTTTTTCTTAAAAATTATTTTTATTTTCTCTTTTTAGTGATGTTATTAATAGTGATCACATCATCAGAACTTGACCATATTAATATGGCACCATCCCTAAGATACCCCAATAAAAAATAATCATCGAAATTGGTTCATAAACAAAGAAGTTAGGCCTGAACAAACCTAACAAAAAAGGTCTAATACCAATGAAAAAAAACAGGACCAATCGGAAGCTAGACTGAACCCAATGCAATTTTTTTTTTCGAAATCGATTTACAATTAGCGGAGATATGAGGTAACAGTAAACAAAAAAAAATTCAGTCGAATAGAGAACCTCCTCCTTTTTTGAAGTCGGTTAAAAACATAAATATAAATATATAGCTATGTATGTATGCGTATTCGATCTAATTACCTGGTAAGCTTTTTTTTGATGATCCATTTATCTTTGAACTCCTCAAGAATTAACTTCGAATTTTTATTGCTTAAAAATATAGTAATAATAATTTGAGTAGGCACATTAGGGGTGACCAGGGGGCTCAATAACTAGTGTGAATCTCAAAATGGAAATTAATTAATAAAGTAAAGGGAGTGTAGTTCCACAGTGAATGAAATAAAACTCAAAGAGGCTTATACAAACTCAATATATTTTCATTCACTTTGAAACTACACTCTCTTTACTTTATTAATTAATATCATGTTTCACCTAAAACCTACACCACTTTCCCTAAATAAAACTCAAAATGGAATTTCACATGTATATTCTTTATATTGAGATTAAGAGCTGATTAGATTTTGGTTGAAATTGAACCAAAAATGAACGGGGGGGGGGGGAGGAGGGGGGATAAAAATTAATATTATAAAATTTTCTAACAAATTAAAACAAAACCAAGAAAAATGAAATTTACTATAAAAGACACATATAATAAAAAAGAGAGTCATTATTATTAAATTTTTTTTTTTTGGGGGGGGGGCAAATTAAAAGCGAAATATAACATTTAAAAAATTCATAAACACCGTCATGAAAACTCGTTTTATTTTCAAATTTTATCACTAGCCAAGAACGCATAATAGTTCAGTTCGTTCTAATGACAAAAATTTGTATAATAATAAAACTTGAAAGATGCGAGGTAGGTTTCACAAAAGAGAAATAAAACAAAATTGAGTTTTGAATTCGATATATTTCGGGGTGAGCCCATCAGTATTCTTTGACTCCTTATGATGGGCTCACCCCCGAAATATATCTAATCCAAAACTGAATTTTGGTTTATTTCTTTTTTTGTGAAACCTACCTCGCATCTTGCTCAAGTTTTATTATTATATTAAAATGTTTCACCTAGAACCAACACCTAACTCCTTAAAAGTTACAAAAATGTGTATTTTATTTAATCACACACACACAGATAGAGAGAGAGATTTTCAAAAATCAAATTCGAATTTTTTCACGAAAATAAAAAATTTAATGATTTTTGAGTTGGAAATTTTATTATCATATTAAACACGCCCAACAGGCTTTAGCTTGCAAGCCTACCGACGAAATTTTATTAGAAAAAATAAATAATTAATTTTATTAAAAACAAATTTCGTCTGAATTGATTTTCTAAAATCATCACATACCTATAATAAATATCTGTTAATTCATATTTATTTTATTAGATAATCAACCTTATAAAAGTAAATTAATTGTATATAATTATTTAATGAAAAAAAATGTATTCGATAATTTTTTTCTTAAAATAACTCCCTTCATTGAAAATATTTTAAAAACAAATAAATATAAAAATTTTAAAAATAATAAATTCCCTGAAATGCAATTGGGTTAGAATGACTCACCCTTGTATAGAAAGAAAAGGGTGCGAAAATAAAGCTTGGGCGCTTTTATAATAATCCTGGATACATGTCGAGACAAGTCCATATCCATTGGAGACATTGAAACAAGCTCAGACTCGAAATAAAGAATTTTCTATTAATTAAGTAGTTTACGAGTTTTATCACTAGCGTCTACTTCTGCTTAACACAAGCTAACTATTTTAATACTAATAATAAAATTACATGCAAAGTCTATTATATAGATTTGATACAATTTTGATGGCTGTATATGTATATAATTATATCTATTATATAGAGTTGAAATATGTTAAAAAATTGAAAAAATAAAAACACATAAAAACAATTATACCTGTCATTATAAAAAGTTGTGTATTCTCAAAGGGTTAGGCAAAAATGGTGAAATATATGTTTCATTTCAAATTTGATCTCTTATACAAGCAAAAGTCATCTACAAAAAAGTTACATTAAACAATTTTTAGGATTTAAATGTACTCACAAAAAAGTCTTATAATTAGTCTATTAATTAAATCTTATTATTAATTTGTCTACGACCAATAATTTCGAAGATAGACGAAGATTTTAAATTTATATTCATTAATTTTTTAGGTGAAAATAAAACTAATTTTTCAAAAATATTCACTTTTTCTGGTAAAGGGTTGTTTCCTTTAATATCCCTAAAAATTTTGCGAAATCCGTGACATCAAACGAATTCCAATTTTATTCCCTCTGATAGCTCTCTATGGCGGGCGAGAAGCTTGCGTCCCAGAGCCTCTCAATAAAACAGACAGGATTATAAATGAGAAAGAAAGCGATCTTATTTTATCATTTTCATCTATCTTAAGGTTCACAGTATCATTTTAATATAAGAAAATAGCATTTTAATTACGAATTTTGTATTTTAAATGAAATTCTAATGTTCGAATTTTTAGCATTGACTCGCAGAACCCTTAATGAGTTTAAGTGGAACCCTACGGTCCTGCGGAACACAGGTTGAAGAACTCTGAATTAGGGAAATAGCTGATGAACTGAATCAAATTTTTCAACTAATGCTTTGAATATACAGATTTACAAATTTTTAAATTCCTTTGCCGAAAACCACATTTTATAAATATCTTTTATACTTACTACGTATAATATCAGTTAAAATATAAAAAAAAATATAATTTCACAAAATATAGTTAGGTATCAAAGCGAAAAGCGTGGACAGGTCAAGCTCGAGAATTGGCTTGGCCGTACATGCTGTACGGACTCGAACCAATTCGAGCCAATTTCGACCCCCTGCAGCTTGGAACCCATTTGAGATACAGAGTTGAAATTATATACATGTAATTATGTAATCCATCTTGAAGAAAGTACTAAATTTCAATAATATAGCTTAAATGGATTCTGGAGATATGGACCTGAGAAAATAGCTAATTTGTGCACTCACTCACTCACTGACAGATCATCAAAAACTATAGGGTACTTCCAATCAAATTTCGTCTGCTAGTAGAGTTTGTGACACAAACAAAGGAAAAATTCCAAAAATTCAAACTTTCTATCTTTCAACCTCTTCAAAATGGGTGGGGGTCAAAAATGAAAATTCTAGCCCGTTGGACCAAACTCAACCAAATTTTGTATACATATTCTGTGGGCGCCCTGAAGGGTAGAAATGCAAAAACTAACCACCCAAATGGATAGGGAGCTTAAAAATGAAAATTCTAACCCGTTGGACCAAACTCAACTTAAATTTTACATAGCGGTTTTCAAGTAGCTTGCAAAAAGAAGAGAAAGAAATCCCACCCAAAACAATTCTGTGAAAAAACAGATCAAGTTCGAAAAAGTAATGAAATCTACTCTGCAGCCAAGTTAAATTTGCTAAGAATAATTAAGATGAGAAAATAGTACTTTCAATTAAAATGCATTCGTTCTATTTTGAATGACAGTCTAAATTTAGGAATTCTAAATTTTTAATTTAGATTATTTTCATGAAACTTGGCTGTTACGAATTATACTGTAAGAGTTAATGAACTAAATTTTTGAACAGCCAAGTTTCATGAAAAAATAATCTAAATTAAAAATTTAGAATCCATAAATTTAGATTGTCATTCAAAATGAAAAGAATGCATTTTAATTGAAAGTGCTATTTTCTCAACTTAATTATTCTTTGCGAATTAAACTTGGCTGCACAGGAGATATCACTACTTTTTCGAACTTGGTCTGTTTTTTCACATAATGTTTTGGTTGGGATAAATTATGTCTCAATTCAACAAAAATAATGGAATTTATCTTAAAATGGTCTTTTTTTACATTGAAATTGTCTCTTCCTCCTTAAGTTCGTTCCCTCTCTCGTTTGTTGATCATCTCAACTTTTTGTTCTTCTTTTGGGGGGTCTTGGGGCGGTTTTTTCCATCATTACGCCCTTACTCAATTTTGAAGAGCTCAAAATATAATGTTGTCTATATTTCATAATTACTTCCCCCTTCCTTGTCACACAATAAAACAATATGTTATTTAGAATAATAATGATTGATGACGATGATTAAAGCAACAGCAGACAGACCGAGAAGGTGCGAACAGACCATGATTGAAGAGTTCGAAATGTTTGAATGCATGTACCTACCAAACAGATAACTTCTATAGCATTAGTTTCGCAAATCTATCTCTTTCTTGGGTGGATATTGACGTGGTGTCCAAAAAAAGAAAATAATTTAGACTATATTTTTATTCAAAAAGCTTATTCTCTCCTTCTTTAGGGTCTGTAATCAATTAAAAAATAATTTTTAAGAAAAAAATAAAACCGACTTCAAAAAATTAAATGCAACAAATAAAATACACTAAAAGGTATAAAATAATTATTATCTTATTTAGTTACAACTAAACGACGAAATATTAACATGAAATTACTTTTTGAAGTCGGTGCCAAACATATACCTTTTGTGAATCGCACTTGACGGATCTTATTTAGTACGTTTGGAGGGTATGCTCGCTTATAGGTATAGTTTGTTTGGTACCGACATCAAAAAGTAATTTCATGTTAATATTTCGTCGTTTAGTTGTAACTAAATAAGATAATAATTATTTTATACCTTTTAGTATATTTTATTTGTTGCATTTAATTTTTTGATGTCGGATTTATTTTTTTCTTAAAAATTATTTTTATTTTCTCTTTTAGTGATGTTATTAATAGTGATCATATCATCAGAACTTGACCAAATTAATATGACACCATCCCTAAGATACCCCCTTTCGAATAAACAAAGAATCATCGAAATCGGTCAATAAACAAAGAAGTTAGGCCTAAACAAACCTAACAAAAAAGGTCTAATACCTATGAAAAAAATGGGACCAATCGTAAGGTAGACTGAACCCAATGCAAATTTTTTTTCAAAATCGGTTCACAATTGGCGGAGATATGAGGTAACATAGGCACAAAAAAAAAAAAAAAAAAAAAAAATTCAGTCGAATAGAGAACCTCCTCCTTTTTTGAAGTCGGTTAAAAATGGGATTTGGCCATCATTACAATTAAGATCATCAGAATTTTTTTTCCTGAAGAAGAAGGGAATAAGCCTCCAAAACCTCGGTTTATGAATAAAAAGATTATATGCTAAATTAAGAATAAAAATTTTTCAATACCCGCGCGATACTGACCCCATGTAAAATAATATTTATCATTAATAAAAGATTGATGATGAAGGCCAAGCCTTCGAAACCATAGTCTCAAACAAATAATATATACATACTAGTATATTTTATATATATTTGTTTGCATCAAGCAGAGGGCGACAGCCTCTTTGTTTCTCTTCTCAATACATATTAACTATTGAAATTTTTTTTTTATTTAGTTAGTAGCTTGAATGATCAGTATAGAAAAGTAAATATAGCATGATGCTATTTTTTTGCATGTTGTAAAAATACACTTTGGGTGGTCTGGTTCCACGTCCCACCACTCAAATGGTCTGGGGTGAATATATTATGTTTATAATTGACTATAAATTATAATTGTTATAATTTCATTGTGGGTCAAAAATATTTTTTAACACATATGTATTTTTTACCGCACTCACACCATGCGCAGTACCTGGTCCAGCTGCTTAGACCAGCCAGACTGGCCATTCCTTGTACAACTATCATAAACGGTACTATTACGCATTATTTCTAGTTGGGTCAAATCCGTACTCAAAAATGTGTCACCAGCTCTTGGACTAATAGGTACATAGAAACATAGGTATAGAGACAGGCATAAATGACCTTTAGAAGTATGTGATATTAAATAAAAGTAAACAAACTTCATGTGTTCATGAAATAATATCAACATTAGAAAATTCAATTCAAAAATAATTTATTTGTTATTTTCAGGTCAAATTAAAAAAAAAGGGCGATATATTTTGACACTAACCGATAATAAAGAGCGAAGCAAGAAACATCTCAGGTGAATGGTTTGGGTGAACACGGAGAGAGAAAGGTGCCACTGGGGTAGGCGAATGCACCTGTTGTGGAACACCCTATAGGTGTCTGTTTGTAGGTGCTCGGCGGCGCTCGGTTGGTATGCCTTTGATTGTGCGCCTCCGCTTTGCTTTTGCTCTTGTTGTGGACCGGGAACGTCATTTACCTGCTGAGAGGCTAAACGAGGAGAGCCAACAACGAAATCCATCGACGAGGGTCGGTCCAGACATTGCATTCGCCCTAAATCAATGGGTGCCGGGATATACAGTATAGAAAATAATTATAATAATAAAAACAGGTGGACGAGGACTTATATTATATCACGTTCCAATCGATAGCCATTAAAAAACGCACCAAATCTTTTTTATGGTTATTCCAAATACAAAAGAAAGGAATTTATAAATTAAAGAAACACGAGCCACATTAACACAAAAGTGCTTCTAATTGTCATTTAGAACAAAATGATTCCTCATTATGTATAAGACATTTCAATTACCTTCTAAAATATCTTTCAAATGCCAAATGAATAACAAATCAGGTGGAGAAAAAACGAAACAAATCAAATTACAATTATCTAAAAGGTACATAATGTTGATTTATTAAAATTTGTAAGTACATATTTTAAAATGACATATTCATCAAAAAAGTGCAAATTGTTTTCGGCAAATTTCAGTGATATTAGTAATGAAGCTGTTGAAGCTTTTATTTCAGTGATATGCCATTTTTTTATCAAGAAAGAACAAGAAAAATGTTAAATTTGATTGAGAGGCGAAGTGTATTAATACAAAGATTGTGTGCCAAATTTCAGCTAATAGGCTATAAACGTTGAAAATTTGATAGCTTTCTATATTATAATTAAATATTTTTGAGCTCCAAGTTTTCAATCTAGAGACCCAAAATCTAATCCATACTTAACCAATAATTAATTTATAATAAAAAAATACAAATCTTTATAAAACAATCTTGGAACGATTTATTTTTCGGGAGAAATTCCCCCTGTATCAATAGAAATTTATCAAAATATTTAATTTTCTTAGGGTTGTTTTTCGAAACATTAGCGAAAACAACTTTTTTCAAATTTTTTAAAAATGTCTATTGATAAAGGGGGAATTTCTCCTGAAACGTCTAGTTTCACAATAAACCGTTCAAAGATTGTTTTATAAAGATTTGTATTTTTTTATTATATTAAAACAATCAATAATTAATGTTTCTTTTCAATTAATCTATATATCGATAGTGAAGGTTCATAACCTCCTATGTCAAAATAGCCAAGCTTACAGTAGGGTGCATTAAAAATATATTTTAAATAGGTTTTACAAGTTATTGTTATAGATAGTGCTGCGATTCACCGCTCAATTGATAAAATAACAACATAGGAGTTTGAACACCTAAAAAATTGACATTGCATTTTAATTTCGGGAAAATAATTGAAAAATCGCAAAAATTTACAATTGAGATTGGGAACCTTCACCATCGAAAATTGTAAAGATGCAAGAACTATTGTTGGAGAGGAGACCTGTCAATGAGGATCTGAGTCTTGAACAATTGAAGGTTGAAATTTGCGCGAAAGGGGTAGGTGGAAAGGTAGTTTCAGTCTTTGTAAGTCATATAGAGATTAAGGAGTTAGCAAATGCTTTAATTCGATTCTTATCAAATTTTGCAGCGAAAAAGTGTTGAGATTTCGTGAATCGAACTTTTTCTACAAATGAGGTTTTAGGGGTGATTAGGTATTGGCTTTAATTCGTCAGAGCAAACAGTAAATTTATGGTACAGGTAAAACGCGGAGACAATTATACGCCAGGGAATCGAGCAAACTAGAGAAGACCGAATCTACAATTAGTTTTTATCGAGGGGTGTACCGAGATTGGAATTAGGTGTACATCGTCTTTGGAATTATGTGGAATTATTTTGGAATTAATAAGATAATGCACCTACATCTATTGTCTTCTACATGGAATTGAAACGAAAAGTGGAAGTAGGTGTACACGATATTAGGTCGCGGTTCACTCCTCGGTTTTTATGCTGTGTTTTGAATTGCATCCAGAGTGGCAAGAGAATACTTGGAGTCCCTTCACAACGATGCGAATCATATTCAAGATGGGGCTGAATTTGAGCCGTGTATAGCTTAAGAAGTTGATTGAGTGTAAGAGAAGATATGAAGATAAGGCCAAGCTTACTTGTAATCAGCAGCTTTTGCTCCAGAATGTAGACTCCAAACTGAAATTTAAAAGAAAAATGTTGGCAAGAGAAAGAACTTTCTACGACTTCTTGTTCTTGAGTTATCGAGAGCATCAGAGTCCAGACAAACCGACAGATACACAGTCAGATGGAAAAACGTCAGATTTTTCCCAAGTTTCGGACATTTATAAATTCGAATTAAAAAAAGTATTTCTCCAATAGAGAAAATACAATTATTTTAATCAACAAATTTTTATAATTTTGAATTTAAACATTAAAAATTAATCACTAGCTATTAATTAAAAAAATAAAGAAAAAATTGTTATATCTCCATAAAATTTGAATTTAAGCGAATTATATTACTAAAAATTAAAAAAAAAACTTTATTCCTACCATACAATTTTAATAGCTCTATTTTTTCCCAAATAAAATAAAATAAAAAAGAACATTGTTGTAAATATGGACATGGCTTGAAGGGAGAGATTTATTGCTCGATGCTCAAATAATTGTAAAATAAAAAATAATAATGTAAATTTTAATTTGGAAATAAAAAATTTTGTTAAAAAAAAATAGCTCTATACACATTAAACATTTGTAATATGTAACAAAAATAGCAAACTAATTTAAAATTCTTCAAATGTTTTTAGGAAATTTAAAAAAGCTGAAAACTAAAATAAAATGGCTACTTGGTGATTTGTCTAACCCTTTACTGTGCCACATCTACTGAGGTCAAGGTTAGTGGAGTAGACAGATTGTCTGGAAGCTCTGGTCACTAAGGGCCGGTTATATGTCGCAAAGTAAATGCTTTTTACCACTAACACAGGGTAGATGGTAAATGGAGGGATTGGGATGGCCAATCAGATGACAGGCACTGTACAGTCTCGTTACTTTCATCAGTGGGCCAGGGGTCCATTCCTCAGGCACTTTAATTTAATTAAAGTCACAAAGGGAGACAAGGAAAATTTATTAAAATAATGAAAAAATTGTAAAGATGAATATTAAAAAACTTGCAATATATAAAATTCTTCTGATGATTGAGGTTGAATTGTTTATTGAAAATATTTATGAGGAAATCAGAGCTAAAAGGGATCAAGTTCATAAATGATAGTTTCGAGATAATCAAGGTTGAAGTTTATTAACTCTAGATGGGTCCTAAAGTAATATAGAGGAATATTTTTGAAGTGATAACTTATTTTGACGCGTCTTGCACACTTTTTATTTTACTTGGCAGTAAATTGGACATTATTGGGATTAGTGAAATGAGATACCCAGTAGAGGGAGATTTTTGGTTTGAAAACAGCCATAGAATCATTCATACGGGGGGCAGAATGGGCAGGCAGGAGTGGGCATTATTATGAATAAAAAAATAGGGCAAAGGGTAAAGAATTATCTTCAGGTAAGCAAAAGGATTGTTATGATCACAGTGGATTCGAAACCGAAAGATACTGTGATAATCCAGGTATACATGCCTACTACATCATATAAGGATGACCAAGATATAGAAGAAATGTACGAACAAATTGAAAACCTGATGAAGCGCGTTAAAGGGGATGAAAATTTAATAATTATGGGGGATTGGAATGCAAGAGTAGGAAAAGGCAAAGAAGGAAAAGTGGTGGGCGAACACGGTCTAGGAGATAGGAATGAAAGGGGCGAAAGATTAATTGAATTTTGCAGTAAGCACAGTTTAGTAGTAGCAAACACACTCTTCCAACACCATCCAAGAAGGATCTACACGTGGAAAATGCCAAAAGACAAGGGGAGATTTCAAATAGATTACATATTAGTCAAACAAAGATTCAGAAATCAAGTAAAGGACTGTAAAAGCTATCCTGGGGCTGATATTTTTAGTGATCACAATCTAATTGCGATGAAATGCCAACTAAAATTTAAAAAACTAATAAAAAAGGGAGGGTCGCGAAAAAACTGGGATATATCTAAATTAAAAAATAAGGAAACCCAAAAACTTTTCGAAAACGTAATGAATAAGAAACTGGAAGAAAAAACACCCACAAATAATAAAGAAGAAGAAATCGAACAAGAATGGAATGCTATGAAATCAAGCCTGACTGAAACAGCCAACGAAGTCCTTAAATCAAAGAAAAACGAAATTAAAAAGCCATGGGTAACAGACGAAATACTGCAACTGATTGACGAACGAAGAAAATTTAAGAACAGAAAAGACGAAGAAGGGAAAGAAACATATAAAAAATTAAGATGGAAAGTTATAAGAGAATGTAGAAAAGCAAAAGAAAAAATGATTCAAGAAAAATGTAAAGAAGTCAACGAAAATCTAGTATTGGGAAAAGTTGATGTAGCCTATAGGGCAATAAAAAGAAATTTTCAAGAAGACAAGCCAAAAAGCAAGAACATAAGAGATAAAGGAGGCCACATTATTCTAAACGAAAACGAACAGGCAAATAGATGGAAGGAACACCTAGAAGAACTCTATGGAGAAGAAAAAACAATGAACCCAATAGAAGAAGAAGAATCTGTGGACGAAAACGAATTAGGAGACCCCATACTCAGGTCAGAATTCGAGACAGCTTTGAAGGAACTAAAAAATAATAGAGCACCCGGAATAGACAATATACAAGCTGAAATCCTAAAGAACTCTGGGGAAAAGGCACTTGACAAACTCTTTGAACTAATTAGCAAAATCTATAAATTGGGAATCATCCCAAAAGATTTCCAAAAAACAAAATAGTCACACTTCCCAAAAAGACAGGCGCGGATAAATGTGAAAATTTCAGGACCATTAGCCTAACCTCACATGCCTCCAAAATCCTAACCAAAATAATCCAGAGAAGAATAGAACAAAGAGTTGAAGAAAATCTGGGGGAAGACCAGTTCGGCTTTAGAAGAAACAGAGGCACCCGAGAAGCAATTCTCTCTTAGACTAATAATAGAAAGGGCTTTTATCAGGGAAGAATCTGTCTACATCGGATTCATAGACCTAGAAAAAGCATTCGATAATGTCAATTGGGAAATTATGTTTAAAATATTAAAACAGGCGGGAATAAAATTCAGAGAGAGAAGACTAATCTACAATCTATATCAAAACCAGACGGCAATTATAAATATTGGTGATGAACACAGAGAAGCCAAAATAAAAAAAGGTGTAAGACAAGGATGTGTGCTGTCACCCATGATTTTCAACTTATACATAGAAGAAGCGATTAAAGAATTCAAAGACAAAATTGATACAGGTATAGAAATCCAAGGTCAAAAGATCGCTATGTTAAGATTTGCCGATGACATTGCCCTTCTAGGAAGCAATAAAAAAGAATTAGAGGACGCCTTGAATGGAATTAACCAAATCCTAATAGAAGAAATCAAAATGAAAATAAACAAGAATAAAACCAAGGTCCTAGTATGTACAAAAAAAGAACAAACGAGACAGGAATGCATCAAAATTAACCAAGAAAACCTAGAAGGAGTTAAGGAATTCCGCTACCTAGGAAGTAAAATAACATGGGATGGGAGGAGCAAAAACGAAATTAAATCAAGAATTGCCCAAGCAAAAATGGGGTTTAATTCAAAACAAAAACTACTATGCTCCTCCTCAATCAGCTTAGCAAACAGGAAGTTGCTATTGAAGACATATGTATGGAGCATAGCCATGTACGGGTGTGAAACCTGGACAATTGGAAAAGCGGAGAGAAAGAGATTGGAGGCTTTCGAAATGTGGTGCTACAGAAGAATGATGAATATCAAATGGATGGATAAAATTACAAATGAAGAAGTTCTTGGAAGAATCGGAGAAAGAAGAACCTTGTGGAAGAGTCTGAAGAAGAGAAGAGGTCAGATGATGGGGCACACCCTGAGACATGGGGGACTGTTTAGGGATATCTTGGAGGGGGAGGTGGGAAAGAAAAGGGGAAGGGGAAGAAAAGGGGAAGGGGAAGAACCAGATTAGAATATTTCAACCAAATAATTGGGGATATGGGATGCCAGACATTTAGAGAGGTTAAACAGCTGGCGGGGGACAGAGTCGAGTGGAGACGGATTGTTGCATCAAACCAGTCTTAGGACTGTATACTCAATGATGATGATAAATTGGATTGAGCCATCACGCGTCACGGTTGTGGTCTGTGTCTAACCACAGATGGCGCTTCAGCATTAACATTAAGCTCAAATTAATATCTTATATTTGAATTTTGGCGCTCATGTACATTTTTATTTTCCTGGGCAGTAAATGAGAGTGAGCCGTCGTCACGTGTCACATCATGCGTCACGGTTGGGCGGTGGTCTAGTACAGTGTTCCGCAAACTTTTTATGTTCAAGGTACAGCTACCAAATCATGAAATTTTAGAGGTACACCAAAGAAAAAACAATGTTATTTAATATTTATTTATTATTATAATCAATATAATAGGAAAATAGGTTTAATGAGAAATTTGAGCCTGAGCACAGGCGATCAAAATTTGGAGGAATCGTTGATAACTCTCAGCAATTAGTAGGTTCATTTTCTTAACAAAACTTGAAATTTTTCCGCGGAACACTAACTAATGACCACGGTACACCAGTGTGCCGAGGCACACACTTTGCGGAACACTGGTCTAGTACCAGTTCAATCATTGTCGGAAAAAATATTCATTATCCCTCAGAAAGATATCTGTCATTTTCAAAAAATATATTATTGAAATTATAAATGGCATATAAGTTATCACTTCTGTCGTGTGGTCTTAAGCACACACCCGAAATTTTTTTTTGTTATAGTATGAAGACTAACTTAAATATGGGCCATAATTTGAAAATTCAAAAGCAATAATTAAGGTGGCAATTTAATTTTAAATAATAATTTCCTGAACACTTTGGCCCTGAAATGTTTTTTACGTAATGTTATCAAATGACACAATGAAAATGGAAACATTTTATTACTTCATTTTTCTACTGTACTGGTCTGATACCTTGGAAAAGAATTGAATGTGCTAGTATATCGGGATTTTGGACTTGATCCAGTTTAGCGCGGAAATTTTATGAGAGTTTTTCAGGTCCAAAGACAACTGCTACCATTTGTTAAAAAATAGTAATAAGAGGGAGTTCACTGTGTTTCTGAAAATATACATGATTAACAAGTATTATGGTAATCCGGAACAAACAAAATTTTTACCATTTTGAACTTGATCCACTTTAGCTCTGAGTGCCTCATATATATATTTAAACAATTTATTTCTCTTAAGAAAGCCTTCTAATCAAGCTAGAGCGCGGACAAGCCCGACTCGCTGCAAATATTTGACCAGCTATAATCTGATCCCTTCAGGGAAAGCAATGGGAAAATTTGCCCAGCAAAATTACTTTGGAGAGGACACTCGCTTGAAAAAGAAGAAGAAAAAAGTACTTTTTAAAATGACTAAAATAACAGTTTTTGATTTAAGTTTCACATTAAAATCAAACAAAACAAAAAAATAAAATAAAAAATAAAAATATGTGTGAGCCTCATCCACATATGCTCACGGGGGAAGTGAAACTTATTTAGCCGTAGGTGTTATTGAAATAATTTAAATTTCCTAATTTTGATAAATTGGGTTTTAATAAATGGTTTTTAAAATAATAATTTAAATTTCCTAATTTTAATAAATCTTATTTGTCATGAAATATTAGAGGGATTTAAAAAAATGATTTCCACTCTATTGAGTCATTTTCCCTTTATTGCAACAAAAAAAGCTGATGTGTTCTGATGTGGCCATCCACTTGACTTTACCATACAACCTGGCCCCTAAAATTATATATAATCATATAGGGGGGGGGTTAGTTTTTGCATTTTTATACTTCTGGGGTCCGACTAATTATGTATACAAAATTTGGTTGAGTTTGGTAAATGGCCAAGATTTTCATTTTTTGACCTTACACCCCCCCCCATTTTGAGCTGTTAGTTTTTGCATTTTTAGACTTCTGGGAGTCCACTGATTATGTGTACAAAATTTGGTTGAGTTTGGTACAAGGGCCTAGATTTTTAATTTTTAACCCCCCCCCCTCCACACCCCTTTAATTTTGGGTCGATATGCACCAAAATCTAATCAGCTCTTAATCTCAATGGACCAAAACTACGTGTGAAATTTGGTTTCGATATTCAGACTATTTTTGAGCTAGCTCGTCCACAAAAATTTGGTAACGCACAGACTAACTAACAACCAGACAACCGGACAGACAGACTAACTAACAGACATTTTGACAAAACAATTTTTATCTCGAAAAATATAATTTTTTCAATAAGAGCTTTTTTGTAGAGCGAAATGCCATGGTTTCGCTCAATTTTTTTAATCAAAATAGTTTAAGCCGTTTTTGAGATATTTCGAAAAAAAGAAGGAAAAAAAACACTTTTTTCATGCACGTTTACAATACTTGACCATACCCTGTATGGTACGTCGGAAAAGAAGTTTCACTTCAACAATATTAGCTAACTAAAACGGGGTCTAATTGTTTTCTGGGGCAATTTTTATCACCTGCTCAGCTTCATCAACAAATTTTCAACTCAAAACAGTTAAATCTAAATTATTATTATAATAAATAACTATTTTGACTAGTGATATTTGTTTTTAAAAAATTTAAATAAAGAAATATAATATGAATGAGAAGATAACAGGTATCTTTATTTGGGTGCTCAGGAAGATACAAGAATTTCGAGAGAGCTAGAGGAACTAACCAAGTAAATATTGGGCTAGGAAATTCTGAAGCATTTATTTAGGCTATTTTGACTTTCACAAATTCTTATCCACGTCGATTCTTGACTTCATCATTTATTCCGTCACTTCCGTATGCAGGAATGCACTTATTGTTAGTTGACTCTGAACATTTCGGAATGTTCAAAGAGCTGAAAGTATTTGATTATCCAATATATTTTGAGGATAAGAAGAATTAGGTAATTTTGACCTTTATTGTGAAAAAGATTTTAATTAAATACCTATACCAGATGTTTTAATATACTTAGATATATTTTAATTAATTATTGGTGAGGTTCTTTGTTTTTTCTACCTGTACACCTCTGGCGTGCGGTCCTTGGATGGTGTGGATGCGGCGCATCCCTAAAATCTCAGAACGTCAAGAGCGAGGGGTGATCCGCGATTGGAATTAGGTGTACACATCTTTGGAAGTATTTTGAAAGTACTTGGAAATATTTGGAAGTACTTGGAAATATTTGGAAGTACTTGGAAATATTTGGAAGTGCTTGGAAATATTTGGAAGTACTTGGAAATATTTGGAATTACTTGGAAATATTTGGAAGTACAAGTGGAAGTAGGTGTACAGCATATTAGGTCGGGGTTCGCCCCTCGGTCAAGAGTATCTTCAAAGCTTCGTTTAGCTTTATTTCGCTTAAAGTAGTTCTTTCCAAAATGCAAAAATTCAAGAAGTCTTCGAAACTTGGAATATAAGTCACTAAAAGCATAATAAACACACTGTTAAAATTTGAAGACGATTTACCACACCAAACATGAAATAATTGTAATTAAAAATGAAATTTTTTACATTGTGGTAGATTGGGAAAGGGTGGGAAAATGATCATTATTTTATTTTTTTTCATTGAAAGACTTTCACCATCATGATGAAAAACTAATATTTGTTAGAATAATATATTCGGAGTAACTTAAAAAAAAAATTGATATTATTTACCTCGTAGTTTTGATAAAAAATAAAAAAAAAATATTTGGCCGATTAGTTTTAGTGGAGGGGATATAATAAGTTCAATGGCTTGGAAACGATACATTCATAAAGAGGATATAGTAGTGTGAGAAGTACAGTCACGTTAAAAAGTAAAAAGAAAAATTATATATTTATATTTCTTAATATCTTAGTATTCTTGGACAAATACAATATTATTTTTTAAGTTTAACGTTTCTAATCTATTTTGTTCTACAAGTAACCTTGTCCTTGTAATGCAGACAAGCTACAGAACAGCTCAAACTCATTTTTTAACCGACTTCGAAAAAGGAGGAGGTTAACAATTCAACGGAATGTCTGTTTTCATGTGAGCTGTTGAATATGATAGTCTCTGGCCTTATCTTTAAATTACTAATTACGCCTAGGAGGGAGGCTTTTTCTGCCTGCCAGAAGGCCCTACTATTAAATTCACTAAAAATAAAGTAAAAAATTATTATTATAAAATATTTGCTTAAAAATATCTTAAATGTGAAGAAAAATAATTTCGTCTGTCTGTGTGTCGGGATTCTGATACCCCTGATAACTCAAGAACGGAAAGTCATCGAAAGTTCGTTCTTGTAGCAAAATATTTGTATTTTTCGAGGGGTGAACCGCGATTGGAATTAGGTGTACACGTCTTTGGAATTTGTTTTAAGGGCCTCCACATCTCCCCTTATAGCCCTCCAATCCTCCTATTCAGGATCTGGTTGAGTGTCTCAGGGTGTGGCCACAGCAGAACGGCGTGAAGCCTTAGTATGCTGCGACCAAGATTAAAATAATAATAATAATAATAATAACAATAAAAAAACGAATACCGCAAGTCATCCAAATAATAAAAATAAATAAATACACTGGGAAGAATAAATAAATAAACAAATAAAATAAAACAAAAAATAAATAGTTATAATATGTCACTTATTATGTGGAATTATTTTGGAATTCATTAGATAATGCCCCTTCATTGAATTCTACTTGTACTTGTACTAAGTAGGTGTACACAATATTAGGTCGGGGTTCACCCCTCGGTATTTTTCTATGCAGAGAACAGATTAGATTTTGAGCTCTTTAGATTTAACTTCCGATTCAAAATGCAAAAAACAACATTTTTTTGAAATCTTTTATCGAGAGGGCGAAGTCATAATATAAGCATAAATGTACAATTTATATTTAAGTTTATTATTAATTACTAAGGCAACTCTAGTCTACCGAGTCTAGAAAAGGTTTCCACTTTTTCACCATTTAATTAAATGCATTTGAAAATTTTGTCTACTTAATTCTTTACATTTTAAATATGATATTGTAAAACCAAATATAAAAATTAAAAATTTTAATTAACACTTTTTCATAAAATCCTATTAAGTTAAATTTACCTTGGAATTTATTAATGTGACTAGCCAAGTGAATTAAGAATCGAGATTTTCATGTCTTTGTCTCTGATTCCACAGAAAGTCTTCTGAACCCACTGGTTGGTTAAATGGCATCATTAAATGCAAATAACTATTTAATTATCTTGACTTGAAACTGCATTTTGCCGAAGTGCTTAAGAACCAAGCTTTCAAATTACTATGTTTTTGAAAAAGTGGATTTAATAAAGAAAGAGCACTAAGAATTATATCTGTTTTTTAACACGAATACGTTTGAAAAATTGGACCTCCTCTTTTAACAGCCGAAATAAGTTTCAGTTTCCCCTAGGCTAGAATATAATTAAATATTCTTACCAATACACAAGAATCTGTTACTATTTCGGAAAACTTTTACGAAAGTTAAATTTAAATTTCTTATATATGTTGGAGTAAAAACACGTTTTTAGTAAGAACGGGTTCTTACTAGTTAAAACTCGTTTCACTGAATACCTTTGTGGCAACTAGAGTTTACTGATGTTGGTTGAGTTTGGATCAAAGTTCTAGAATCTTCATTTTTGACTTTCCGCCTCATTTTGGGTGTTTATTTTCAAAATTTTTTAAACGAAAATGTCAAAAATTACATCCTCCTATAACTTTGCTTCTAATTTTTGATATTTTTGTTCAAAATCTTTTGAAAATAAACACCCAAAATGAAGCGGAAGGTCAAAAATGAAGATTCTAGACCTTTGAACCAAACTCAACCAACATCAGTAAACTCTAGTTGCCACAAAGGTATTCAGTAAAGGCGTTTTAACGAGTAAAAACTCGTTCTTAGTAAAAAACGGGGTTTTACTGCAACAAATATATTATTAATTACTATTGTTAGAGTTCGTGGCTGTGATGAAACTGTACTAGATGAAGGAGGAGGTATCAGCCAAAGATGGGATCACTGGGTTCAATAAAACACCTTTAATAAGACGTTTCGGCCTGAATTTTATTTGGCCATCTTCAGTCAATATTGTTAGAGTTCTATTATTAATTACTTTAAAAAATATCTAAAATCTAAATGTGAATCTCCAAATCAAATGTTTAATCTCATCAAATTTTAATTCCTTTACTTCCAGCAAATAGAAGTTGACACTTCTAGACTAAGTAATAAAAATTTGCTTACTGGAAAAAAATTTGAAGCTGATATTTTTTCTTATCTTTACATTTCAAGCTCCCGTAGTTTTTAGAAAATCTCCTCCATAGACAAGTGAACTAATAATATGAAATTTGAAATAACTAAAAATAAAAAGAATATTTTTTGTTTTGTTTTTTAGAATGATTATACTTTGTGACTTTTCAAAATAACTAGAAAAGTTTTTAAGGAATTTGGTGTTTGTACTTGGTGAAACATTTTTCATCCAATAATTTAACAAGAAAAGGAATGTTAATCAAACTTTTTAATTGAAAAATCTTTAAAAAGATTAATGAAAAATGGCAATCAGCATAAAATGTATTTTTTCATTAATTAAATACTTATTATTTAAAAAATTATTAACCGACTTCAGAAAAAGGAGGAGTTATCAATTTAAAGGAATGTCTTTTTTTTGTGTTTCTCCGTTGATTTCTCTTTATCATGTGGACCGATTTCGATGATTATTTTTGAAATGGGTTCAGTATAGATTCCGATTGGTCTCGTATAAATTTCATTGGCATTGGACCTTTTTGTTATGAATGTTCATGCATAACTTTTTTGATTATAGACCGATTTCGATGATTCTTTTTTTATTGGAAAGAGGGTAGCTTAGCGGTGGTTCCATATTATTTGGTCAAGTTTTGATGATATGATGAATGTCAAAATAACGGAAAACTCCAATTCTTCTTCTATTATAATAAATAAAATTGGAGTAATCTTTGGAGGACTGATATGTGAATTGAGTGGATATCGATGAGGCAGTCCAAAAAAAGAAGAAGATAATTTACACTATCTTTTTATTCATAAACCGACGTTTCGGAGGCTATTCCCTCCTTCTTCAGGGTTTTGAAAAGTCAGTGAAGGAAATCCAATGCGACATTCCCCTCTGTCTCCTCCTTCAGTGGCAGTAACAATAATATATTGTATATCATTCGCAGCAGAATTATAATGCAGTAATATATTATTGTTACTGCCACTGAAAGAAGAGACGGAATGTCGCATTATTTCCTCACTGATTTTCAAAACCCTGAAGAAGGAGTAGCTCGAAACGTCGGTTTATGAATAAAATATAGTCTAAATTATCTTCTTCTTTTTTGGACCTCATCGATATCCACTTAATAATAAATAAAATCTTCTATAAAAAAATCTTAAATCGTTCATTTAAAACCCTTTATTTATGAATTGAATTTTATTATCAATTTCTGATTCCTTTGCCTAATCTTTCTCTTACGAGATGCATTGCAAGGTATTATCATATAAGTCACTACTATTCTTAACATCACTAAAAGAGAAAAATAAAAATAATTTTTAGAAAAAAAACGGACTTTAAAAAATTAAATGCAACAAATGAAATAATAAGGACTCAAAAATAAAATAAAATCCACTAAAAGGTATAAATAATTATCTACTTTAGTTAGAACTAAACGATGAAATTGTTACATGAAATCACTTTTAGAAGTCGGTGCTAAACAAACTATATAAGCGAGCTTACGCGATGTTGTCTTCATTACCACGTACTAACTAAGATCCGTCGAGTGCGATTCATAAAATGTATGTTTGGCACCGACTTCTAAAAGTGATTTCATGTATCAATTTCATCGTTTAGTTGTAACTAAAGTAGATAATTATTTTATACCTTTAGTGCATTTTATTTGATTTTTGAGTTCTTATTATTTTATTTGTTACACTTAATTTTTGTCAAGTCGGTTTATTTTTATTATATAGAGTTCTTTAGGCCTTAAAGGCGCTCTTTTTTAAAAAATGAATTAGTATTGTTTTAGCATATTTAGACAAATTTGAAGAAATTAAAAATTTCTAGAATAATAAAAAAAATGGTTCCAATAATGAAACGAATTTCTTTTCCAGAATATTATAATAATATATTCCTTTAAATAAATAAGATAATAAAGTGTCCAAAATTAATTTCTTTAAGGAAAATTCTTCTCTCATTGGGGACCACTTATTTACATCTATTATTATTTTTACCATACGTTATTCATTTATTTTTCATTATAGATATGAACACAATGTAGAGCAATTAAAATGATTAATTATTTATGTAAATCAATTAACAAAAGTTGTCAAATTAATTTTTTGTATTTTTTCATAGGGGTTCAATACATAAATCTTAAATAACATAAAAAATTTTACACCTACTTCGAAAAGAAGATATTTAAATCATAAATAAATTTCATTTAATTTTCTATTATTAAAGATAATATTTTAAAAGGCTTTTAAATGGCAAAAGGAAGATTGTTAGATGAAAGAGCTTGTCAAAAATTTATTATTGCTTCCCAAAGTGAGTGAAAGAAAGAATGAAAGAATAGGAGAGAATGAGAATTGGACAGGCAGACGCAGACAGCGCATAAATGGAAATATTTGTCTGGCCCCTTTAAAACCCATCCACTTCAATATCTGCTAAAAAATTATTTCTTCGAAACATTTCGATTATTTATGAATATATATTGGATATTAGAAGTACCAGAAATCTTAAAAATTTAACTGTGATTTTTAATATTTTTTTTCTTGGAAATTTTTTCTTTTACAATTTGTCTGTCCGGATTTCAATATATTTTGTGATAAATCAATAATACTTTTTTTTTTATGTTTCTTGATAAATAAGATTTTCCATAAATTACCAGTGGACTTAATCAAATCAATTTTTGGTTTTAAGTCGATTCTTCCATGTTTTCAGTAGAGGTTGCCATTAATAGTCAAAAGATCAAAAATGGAATGCAATAAGGTTATTCCTCTAGTAGTAGATAAGAATCGATCGTTATTTTTGATTTTAAGCGATTCCTCCATGTTTTCAGCAATGGTTACCAATAATAATCGAAGCGTCAAAAACCTAATGTAGAATTGTTATTCCTCAAGTATTAGATAAGAATCGATGGCTATTTTTGATTTTAAGTCGATTCCTCCATGTCTTCAGCAATGGTTACAATAATAAACGAAATGTCAAAAATCCAATGTAGAATGGTTATTCCTCGACTATTAAATGAGAATTATTTTTGAATTAATGTCAATATAAACTACAAATTGCAAGTGATATCTGATTAATAATAAAGGAATAAACATATTAATATTTCAAATGAATTTGGATAAAGTTTAGCAACGATCCGTTGTAGTTTATTTTTATAAATCTTGATATAAATCAATAAAAAATATATAATTATTGAAAATTGTAAAGTCACGAGCCGGGTCTGCCGAGGCCCACCGAATTTGTGTACAATTTTTCATTTTTTTAGCATATAGTAAAAAACACATAAAAACAGTAAAAACGTATTGATTTATTACTGAGGCTTCGCAACCTACAGGTTGAAATACACTGATTAATGCTGTTGATATACCTATCTAGTGGATTAAATAATAAAAAAAAATTCTCAAAGAAATTAAAACCTGAATAAATTCACAGACAACTGTGGAGAACTACAGTGGGTGGCTAAATTATTATACTCGAATGATATTTATCCAGTAAATTTATTTTTTCAAACTTTTCAAAAAATTTAGTAAAATTTTGTCTAATAACCCTTTTGGACTGGCTTGGCAACTCATCAGACCTCAACCCGATCGAAAATGTATGGGCCGCTCTAAAAAAGAAACTTGTAAAGATAAAATAATTACTAACAAAAGTGGCTTGATAGAGAATATTATTAAACCATGCCACAATACACCTGCACTTCAAGAAATAGCCAAAAAATGCATTGCCAGCATACCGCAGCGCATACAAAATGTGATTGCTCGAAAGGGAGGATTCACTAAATATTGTGTACTCGGGTTTCGATTGACTAAAGATTGGAAGAAGCCACAAATCAAGGAATCAGTAGAGTTTCATTTCCTAAAAGTCATAAGAACAAACCAACTGTCAAATATGATGTTATTCCAATTTATATCGCGAAGACCTGCTAGAGTCCGTGAATCTTGTACTTTGGGTAAAGAGCACTTTATCTAAGAATCGGTGTCTTTTTTTCCACAGAGCAAACTTCCATAGGAATAAAGAAAAGAAAAGAGCAGAGATACTCCTAGAAAAAGTTAGAGATTCTAGAGGAGTGTTTCTCAACCTTTTCTGGTTGACGGCACACTAAAAATATTTGGAATCATTTGCACACCTATATATAAAAAAAGTAATTACAAATACTATGTCAAAGTTACAAAAGCAATGCAATTTTAATTATTTGACAAAAACGCTTGCGGCACACAGGTTGAGAAACACTGGCTTAGACAGCCCAAAATCTAAACAGTTCTCCGCATTGAAAATACAAAGATTTTGCCAGTTAGAAAAAGTATTTTTTTCCCATTATTTTCTGAATTTTATTGAAGTTCAATTAAATATTTGCTTGCTCTATAACGAGTATAATTTTGATCCAAGAGCAAAAGGCCATTTCTACAATAATAGAAATTAAAAATTAAATCTTTAATAGTCTGAACAGGTCTTGACTTGCATTTCCTTCGCTATAAAGGAAGAAGTTAGATAATTCTGTCCACACCCTTTTTAGTTATTTACCTCGGTCGTATTCTAATGAAAGAATCGCCCCCCCCCCCCCAACATTTATTAATTAAGAAAAAAAGTGAAAAATTTTCCAAGATTCGGGTCGCTAAATATGCCGTAGTAATTTTTGATAAACTTAAATATAAATTGTTTATTTATGCCTATATTATGACTTCGCATTATAATCTCAATAAACTTTTTCTTTTTGCATTTTTGAACCGGAACTTTTAAAGCTAGAGCACCGTTTCTCAACCTTTTTTTGGTTGACGGCACACTAAAAATATCTGAAAACATTTGCGGCACACCTGAATATAAAAAAATGTTAAAGTTGTAAGTATGATAGAAAAAAAATTGAAATAATTAGCAAACCTACTATTTCAAAGTTACAAAACCCATTCAAATTTAATTATTTGTCAAAAAGCCTCGCGGCACATTTGACAATCTCTCGCGGCACACAGGTTGAGAAACACTGTTCTAGAGATTCTGGGATGCGATCTCCTATAAATCTCTCTTTTCTTACATATTATTGGAAATTACAATACTTGGGGAACCTTCTCCACAAATTCCAGTCATAATCGTATCATGCGGATTTGGGCCTTATATAAGGTAATAAGTGTACGTAAATCAACGCCTAGACCTAAATAGATAGCTAATTAAATCTTATGGTGAATTTCGCCACAGAAGAAACAAAAATCTTCATTCCGCAAAAGGTCATACTCGATGGTGACTTCCAACATTGACAGGTCATCACAGATCCTTCAAGGCTCAAAATAAAAACTTCTAGTAGTTTTGAATTTTATACAATGCAATCAATTGTCAAAAAAATATTGGAATATAAAAAATTTCGAATTTGAAATTATTCGTTCATAATTTCTAATGATAATGCACTTTTATATTTTTTGTTTATTTTTCCCTCGCTAACTTTTTGTGCATATCAAGAATAAATTATATTTTATCAAAATAAGTCCTTTTTTGTTTGATTAAAACTTGTTGGGACTTTGCAAATTTTTTATTCGCTTAGTAATATACCATAGATAGATTGAACTTGTGTCTAATCATATTTAAGTAAATGAAAAACCTTGATTTTGAATTTCAAAAAAAATTTCAAAAATTTAATGGCATTTTAATTTGAAAAAAAAAATAACATTCAGGATTTGTTTATAACCATTTGTGGAATTTTTTACTTTATTTCATTTAATAAGGAAATAAATTTGGCAATTTAAAATTTGATCAATTGTATTATTTCAACTATTTCGAACAGTTTTTTAGGTTACATTTTGATAATTAAGTAATAAAGACTAAAAAGAACACTTGCCTCAATATTTCAAAAAGGAGCTCTCGACTCTTAGAACTTAGATGACCCTATTCTTATTGATTTTCTGAACTCTCTGCTTTATGGAATTCCCCAGTCTTCAGAATTCATAAGGCTATAAAGGTAATCAAATTGCCGAATGAGTTTATTTAACTTGTTTTCAACTGGAAAGCGGATTGGTAGTTAGGTGTTTGCATATTACCTACAAAGATTACTTTGGGGAAAATTATTGATTTTATTTCATCAAACCACAAATCTATATATTTAAAATTAAAGTTTTGTCTGTACATTGGTCCAAATCACGCCAAATTTTGGTTGCACAAGTTTCAAGAAAAGTTATGAACGAAAACACCCTCAACAAAATGCCTGTCTGTCTGTCTGTATGTTTGCGCGGTTTCCGTGAAAAGCTGCTCACGATTCATGTAAAAACGGCTAAAGGAATTATTATGAAATTTCATTTTTGAATCAGATGACTTCTAACTTACGTTTTTAGCTATATAACGTTTTGATATTTTGACCCAAAAAGGAGGTTTGGGGAAATAATCAAATAACTCCTAAACTATTAACTCTACGGCAAATTTTGTAATGAACAAAATTGTAGAGGATGTGATTTCTGACAACTTTTGTTGCAGATAGTATTTACAAAAATATTAGCAAAGATATGTCACGTTTTTATGAGCGTTTAATTGATAGTTGATTGAAATACCTGTAGGATTATTCTTTTCAAAATTAATTAATGTAGAATGGACTTTTTTGGTATGTACAATGAAAAAAGCTGAAAAATGATTGAAGGTGAAAAATGAAACATAATAACACCAGAATATGGATTATTCAATATTTTGAAGAATAGAATCGTCAATTTTTATTTTCATTTATTCTAAGGTAATGTGTCCAACCCGCGACCCAGCGCTAATATCAATGCGGCCAGGCACAAAATCGTAAACTTATGAAAAATTTAGAAATTTTTTTAATACTTTTTATAAAAAAATTGTCACAAAATTCCATTAATATTAATACCTACACATATAAAGAGTCTCTTAAAAATACCCAAATTATTTGTTTGTTTCTCAATTTAAATCCAAATAGTACACGAAGTTTTTAATCTTTATTTTCGTAACTTATGAGGAGAATTTTCTAGGTTAGGTTTCACAAAAAGAAATATTAAAACAAATGTATGTTTATTTGAGTTTGATTCACTCGATATATATTTCGGGTTATTAAATTTGTATTCAGTTTTCATTTGAACTCCTGAAGATGGGCTAATAACCCGAAATATATATCGAGTGAATCAAACTCAAATAAACATACATTTGTTTTAATATTTCCTTTTGTGAAACCTAACCTAGAAAATTCTCCTCATAAGTTACTTATAATGTTTCACCTAGAACCGACACCTAAATCCTTAAAAATTATTTATTTTCGTCAATACAGAGATCATACATTATAATCAAATTAGAATTATCATACCATGCACATGCTTGTGCATGATTATTATCAATATTTTAACTATTCCCTTTATTATTACCCCTATTATTACTTTGAAGAGTTGTTAAGTAGTTTTAATTGTTTAATTTATCCTTTCATATAAGTTCTGGATTTATGTGACTGTAGATTTAATTCTTGAAATTTCGAGGGTTGCTAATTTTGTAAATTACTATTATTTATTATTTTTAATTCATCATACATTTTCGCTCACTACTGATAAAACATCCTCAGTAGTAAATGGCGTATTAGTTTCAGGATAATGTCAATATAAACAGTTCATAATTTTTCATTTGTTTTCAAAGATTCATACAATAGACAATCCTTCTTTTAGTTGATTATAATAACTTGTTTTTTTTGTCTATTATTAATAATAATAATTAAGCAATATGAACGATTGTTTATTATTATTTTCTTGTCTATTGTTTACTTTTAAATGTAGTATGACTTCCACATTTGACATCAGTATTTGTCAAAGCGGATATCATTATTGTACATTATTAAATGTTTTTTGTTTAAAAACTATTGTTAGAATCAGTATATTTTATGTGCGGCCCGAGATAATTTTATTTCTTCAAACATGGCCCAAAGATGCCAAAAGGTTGGACACCCCTGTTCTAAAGTATGACTTTATAAAACAAAATAAAAAAAGCCAGGTCACTGTGATTCGGGAAACATTTCACCTCAAGTTTGTATTTCATTTATAAATAAATTGTTATCATTTAACGTAATTTGTGGAATTTTAATTCTAAAAGCCGACAGGTAGGTATAAAAATAATTTGAAATGGCCATTTTGGGAATCCCTCTAACCGTCATTTCAAAGCGAATTAAATTTAAAAAAAATTGTCTCATTTTACTTAAAGAGATATTTCCAAGGATACCTTCTACACCATGATACATTTTTTTATATTTTTGACCTATAAAAATTCGACCCTCCCCAAATTAATAATTCGATTGAAATTTGAATACGATTTTTGGTTTCGGTAAAATTAAATACATAGAACTTGTCTCTTATTTTGTTTGCGAGCTACAATGCTCTGGCCGAGGGGTGAACCGCCGCCTAAAATCGTATTCACCTTCCACTTCCACTTTCATTTCCAAGTAGAAGATAGTAGATGACAATAGATTATCTAATGAAGTAATTCCAAATAATTTCAAAGACGGTGTACACTTTATTCCAGTCGCGGTTCACCCCTCGGCTCTGGCATACCAACAGACAGAGAGATATTGTAGGGACACTAATACAGTCCCGTTTTATTTTTGAACGGAACCCTAACAAGTTTATCTCACAATCAAATTTCTGAAAACCTTTTTAAAATTTAAAAAAATGTTGGTAAGATTTGGTTAACATGATTTTGATGTCCCTCTTGTAGGTACACGTTGTTCCTTATCCATTTGACCTTATCATTTCTAATATAATTAGGATATCCTTATTGAGTGACCCTTTAAACCCCTTTCCCTTACACGATTCCCAGATACATATGTGACGTTTATTATAATAGTGGTGTAACTCCATGAAAGTGAATTCGGAGATAACGAGCTTTTTGCAAATTAATGTATAGGGAAATGAAGACAAGTATTCATTCAGTGTTTATTATTTTTTATTGTTTAGTACAAATCAAAGATTTTATTTGTTGTAACTTACAAAATAAAGCTAAAACTAATTAAATAAATGAACTTAAAGTTTTTTTTTCTGGAATTTTAGTTCTGCATTTTCTATTTCCTGAGTAAACTAGTAGTGCCTTTTATGGGATTTTAATGCAATATTTGGAGTTGCTTCTCTTTTATAATGGAAGATATGACTAAATGTGATACCATTAAATGAAATTTAAAAAAATGGAGTTACACTACTATTATATTAAATGACACATATATTAATTGAAGGAGACAATAAAAGAGTGTGTCTTCTGCTGGAATTATAAATTTTATTTATTTATAACGAGACTATAGTTTCATAAATTAATTCCTGTGAATACATTGTAATAGACTGATGAAGCAAGCAAAGCCCTCGAAACTATAGTCTCGTTATAAATAAATAAAATTTATAATTCCAGCAGAAGACACACTCTTTTATTGTCTCCTTCAATATATAAAAATTCTACTACTCTCGGCAAAAACTTTCAATTTCATATATTAATTGAAAATGTTTTTTAAAGGTTTTTAGTTTTACAGTGACACATATTTTAAATGAATTAAATGACCTTTGTTTCAGGTAGAGTAACTACTACAGCGGTCAAAACATAAAAGTTGGAGCTCGAGCACTAGTAAAACAAATATCAAAATCTCCAACGAGTTTTCATCATACTATTAATACTAATTCACAATTTTTCAAGGCACTGCCTAAATGAACCGTTGAAGATGCGAAATGTCGGCACAAGGCTAAAAATAATATATTACACAAATATATTGGATCCAGTTTTTTTTAACAGTGGACTCGATATTGTCAATCACTGTAATTTTTTTCATACATGCCTACAAAGTCGGCAACCTAGAGTACAATCTAGAGTACAACATACATTAATAGTGATTATAAGTTGTATTATTGGTTAAAGTAGTCTCAGGCTGCCTTGTGAATAACCTATTGTTGTTGACTGTACCTCCATTCATAACCTCAACACAGTCCGAGCAACGATCAGTTGTTCATGTGATCTCGACCCGTTCACTTCCCTTGAGAATATTCAGAGAATTTGTCATCGAAACGTTGTCTATTAAATTAATTTTTATCAGAAAAATTAGTAAATAGCAGTTATAGGGCGTTAGTACAAGAATTTTACCTTCTTAAATGTAGTATAACTATCACAGACACCTGAAACAAATTATAATCAAAGTTTTAAAGGATTTTTGATTATTAATTCATTGAATGAAAATAATTTCCTAAGATTTTCGTCAACATTTCCAATAGAGGACTTGAAAAGAGGAGAATATATATGAATGGTGCTTGAACTAATCCATCATGAATGAGACTTTACTAGTGTATATCTTTCCCTCTACAAGACTTCTTTCATTTGTTTTTCTAGCCTTTTCCATTCAGAGCTTTCTCTTTCTCTATCTCTTTCGCTCACTATTTGTATTTTCTTGTTTTAACATTTTCCTTGAAATGGAATTTTATCAAATTTTAAATATTAAATGAACACATTCAATTCGTATATCATAAACCAGAATTTTGTTGATTAATTTTATTGTGTGCCAATGGTTCTGGTATCTTCAAAGCAACGGTATTCGGTAAGCTAAGAAGCATGTGGCGAGGTTAGTTTAGAAATGGGCGACTGTCTACTGTTAGCTGTAAGCTAAGAAGCATGTGGCGAGGTTAGTTTAGAGATGGGTGACTGTCTACTGTTAGCATATTTACCATTTTCCGGTTCTAATCGTGTCGCATGCATCCCATTGGATGAATTGAGATGAAAGACCTAAAGGCATTTTCGGGAGTTCCAATCCTCTTTCTTGGGTAGAATCGCAACGGCTATACTCCTTAAAAGGCAGAAGCTGGTCAACATTGCGTATTGATAAAATCTGTTATTTGGCATGATGACATTTCCAATGATTATACATATATAATAATTCGATTTAGTTAACTATCACAAAACATTTGTTAAGCCTTAACATGAAGTTAAACTGGTGACAAATTTTTTTTACAAGTTCTTTTGTATTCTTGGATAGAATAATAGATTACTAATAAAAATGTTAGTTTTATAGCACTTGTGTCTCAAAAGAATCTCGACAAAGAGTTGTTCATTTTGAGAAGGATAAGCTCCAAAATCAATGGAATGTGCTCCCTGTTCCCTCCTCAACGTCCTTCTCGTATTGTTTATTCATTTGCTGTCTTCTCTCTCCGTTTGTTTCTTTTTCCTTCTTCTTTATTCTCAACATTCACTTTCTATTTTTGGTGCGGTGTTTTCTATGTTTTTGTGTCTTGGGGTTGCCGGTCGGCGGTCTTTCTTCTTCTTCTCCTCTTCTTTTCCCTCCATCTCTCTGTCTCTATCTTGTTGTTGCTTCTCAGAATTCCTCCGTGGTCACCAATACACTCGCATCTCCTCGGTCAGACACTCTCGTTTTTCTTTTCTCTCCCGTGCCTCTGCGCATTATCTCCTCTCTTTCGTGTCGGTATCAACCACCCACGTTCATGGTCGGGCTGTGGTTCCCACGCCGCTGGTGAATGGGCATAGCTCGGATCCTCGGATGCTGGGTCCTCTTCGCTCCCTGTTCCCTATTCCTGTCCTCCTCCATCTTCTCCTTCTCCGCTTAAGAAATCCAAAACATACGAATAGTAGAGCAACAAATGCATTCAGGGATGAGACACTCCGCTTATTCATGCCTTCCCGAAAAAAAGCTTTAGAGGGTGAAAGAAGAGGCCGACTAATGACTTACGTAGATAGGAATCATTTAGAAAATTTTAGAGATGCATCATTATATTTGCTAAAAACAAATAAACGATTCATTAAAGAAAGGTATTAAGACGAAATTATCCTTATCAGGGTTTAGGGTTTTCGAAAATTAAAAAGGAAGAGAAAAATAAAAACTTTTTCAAGACACGCTACCCTCTCAATATTTAAGCTGAAAGCTGAAATTTTGTAGCAACATGCTTTTTAATATAAATTGTTGTGCAGAATTTCACCTCAGATGCAGATACAACTTTTTTTAATGCAACAGGAAGATCTCGAAAGATTCATGGATTACTGGAGATAAGGAAAAATATATCAAGAGAAAGGGTGGAGGCGTAGGTGTTTGTGCACCCTGGTTTTGAAGGCTTGAAGGTTATAAGTGACAGGAGAGAGTTCCACTTCTCCGAAGTCATGGGGACAAACGTATTGGCGAATGAAGTGGTCTGGAAATCGGAAAAACGCGTGCTAAGCATACTCATGGAAAAAGCAGGGGGGAATTACCGACTTTAACTCATTAGACCACATGCCGTGATAGTATCTATAAAATAAAGAAAGCGCGGAAACACTTCTTCGATAAGTTAGCCAATCGAGGGACTGAACTATTCAAAAGCTTCTCAAATAAGGATTATTTTTTTTTCAATATTCAACCAAAAGCTCAGAAGCTAGAAATCCCGAAAACTAATATTTGTTTTGGAAACATAATCATTTTAGCATTAAAACGAACTATGAGGGTCCGTTATTGTGTTATTGTCATTGGTATTTCAATTTAGACCACAGACACGCCCGACACTCGTGGACAGACAGAAAAATCATGCTTGAAAATGAATTTTCTCAGTGTTTCAGTTATTTCAAAACATAATAAGAAAAAAGAAAATAAATAAATAAATAATAGTAAACCCATGACGACCGGCGAACTTCAAACGATGAGCGTATCAAATAATGATTTGTTGAATTTAGGTTTAGTATTTGAATTATTGATAAATTAAGAAGTTACAACTAAAACCAACAGTTTATGTCTTGACTCCAATTCTCAAAAAACAAACATTCTTAATTCTAAGCTCTGTCCAGATTTTCCCAAACTTCACGTTTTTTGATAAAGATTGAAATAGTACTTTGATAGTGAATTTTTATTTCTTTCTCATAATTTCCCAAAAAGTCCTAAAAATTTTGATAGTAAAATTAATTTGTAAACAAATTATTTTTTATTTTTCAGGTAGAGTACAATCAAAAATTAACCATACAAAGATAACAGACATTTTTAAAGAATAATAGTGTAAAGTATGAATTCAGATTAATACACCTAAATAATTTCAATTCCTTTAGCATAATGTTGTCAAGGTCATCCACATGTCAACATCTTAAAAAACAAGCCGAGTTGGGAGGATTTACCCATTAGATCATAATGAGGGCTTGTATAGATATATTTGTTTATTTATTTTAATTATACAGATCCAAGGTGCTAAAGAATCTTGTTAGACTCTTTCGTTTATGGAAAAAAATATTAATAATCTATATGATAAAAAATGGCATCTATGAATGAACCAGTTACAAGTTACAGATATTATAATTACAAAAAAGTTAAGCAAAGAATCCAGTTGTAGAAAAATTCCAAATAGGATATCTATGCGTTTTGGAGATTGACCAATTCACCCTTAAAGCAAGGTATCTTGTTCTTTCAATGTTATAAACTAGCTGAACAATACAAATATCAAATCACTCAGGGAGCTGCGTTATTCGGACTTTTTATTTTCTATTACTTTCACATTTATATTCTATAAAAAATAACGGTTAAGTATTGCCATGGTTTTTTTAATGGAATCAAATGCAAAATGGGGAGCACATACGATACATTCCTTATAAATCTTGAAAGTCATTTCCATTACCGAAGAAAAGATGAGAGAACAAGCCTACATGTACCCCTGAAGAGAGTTCCAGTCCCTGGAAGTCATGGGGTTAAACTAATTGACCAGTTAAGTACTCCAGATTTTTAAAATTTGATCGCGAAGAAGTGTTGTGAGACGGTGAATCACTCGCTATGATATTTGCAGGCTTTTGGGGGAATTATTGATTTAATTCATTTCATATCACATACCGAACGCAGGTAAATTGAATTAATTTAAGGATTAAAATTTTTTCCGATTTTATGGACTTTTTTCTACATTAAAGATTTCATAGATAAATTTATTTGTCAAATGGTCTGGCCAATAAATCATTAACCCAGATACAGCAGAGTGAGTCTAAAAGGAAACTATAAGAAAATCTCGTATTGAATATTTTCAGAGATACAATATTTGAATATTTCAAACAAAACTCACCCATCTAATTATATCATTGAAATGGAAAAATAATTATAAAAAAATAATATACAAAAGTGTAGGTAATGGCAATTTCAAAAAATTCACTAAACCTGAATTAAGAACCGTTGGCACATTTAAAAACTGTTTTTTTTTTCAAACTTTAGAACAATTAAATGAAATCATATTTGTGTAAATTTTTCTTTTGAGGATTCGATTCAAATTCAGTTGGTTAAAGATAACACCTAGATCAGGGCTATCTAACCCGTGGCCCGCGGGCCGCATGCGGTCCAGCACTGCAATGACTGTGGCCCAACATAAAATCATAAACTTCCTTAAAACATTGAGATTTATATGTAGAGATATATTTATTATCTTTTTCGAAATATGAATTTACATTTGTACAATACGTAAAGCTTTTTTCAAGAATAAAATTCACTAAAAGCAAAATTATAAGCTCAATTATATAAGATAAAAAAAATATTTAAAAATTCTTCTTCTCATATTTTCAATTTATTATGATTTCAGTAATTTATATGCTACGACACTAACCAAGTCTATAGTTATATAATTCTAGCACAAGGAGACAAGGAATTGTGGTTTTCTAGAACTATCACAATTAATTGATAATTTCTCTCCTGGACTAAAATTTGTCAGTAGTTGTTTTTTAGATCTTTGCACGTTCTAACATCTCAATAGATAATGGATAGACATGGATTATTATATCCGTGACCCTTTTAAAAAATAAATTATCATTCCTCATATCCTTCTTTAATCCCCATCGATTTAAACCAGGGCTGTTCAATCCGTGGCCCAATATAAAGTCATAAAATTTCTTAAAACGTTGAGATTTATATGTAGATACCGGGAACAAAGCCCATTTAGACAGCACATAAGTAAAGTGTTAGTAGGGTTAGTGAGGGAGCCGAGTTTTTAGCCGGTAGAAATTTTTATTTGCCAGCCAGGATTGAACCCCGGCCTTCCGCTCCAACATCGTCATAATCGATGTCGAAGCGAGGCCAGCGCGTTAGCCGGCTCGGCTAGCCCGACTCCCCAAAAAAATAATTAAGGCTAATGAAAATATCTATTAGGTTCGATTTGAGTGAATTCAATAGTAGGCTCGCCCGGCAGGAAGGCTAGCCGATTAAGGTAATAGCAATCATTTGTATGATACATTGTTGCAAGTAACACTCGATCTCTTGTCTTCCCAGATCTTGTTAGGATGTCTCTCTCTCCTCTTTAGGGAACCATCCACCCACCATCCATTTATACCCGACCACCGAGGGACACCGCACTCTACATTTTTTTTGATACTAATATCTCATATTTATTTAAAAATCTCTCTGTTTATCAATGAAAAAAAATAATAATTATGAAGGTATTGAAAATCTCTATTACGATTCAAAATACTAAATATTTAATATATTTAAAAAAAATTCTAAGCTAAGAAATCAAAAAAATCAAATTTTAATCTTTCTATTTTTTAAAAAGTTTGAAAAATTTCAAATTAATTTAACTAGACCATACATACATAAGGTTAAATTTGTGTATCCTAGGTTAGGCAGTAATGGTGAAATTTTTACATTAAAAAATACCTACAAAATATATATATATTTTTTAAAATTTTTTAGTACCCCCCACCCAAAAAAAAAATCGGCCCCACTTTCTAAAAAAATTTATAGGTACGTACCAGCGCTGTACGGTTATAAACTATATTTATTTTAAATTAAAGTTTACTTGATTGTAAATGGAATATTTACCTATAGGTACTGTTTTTCAAATGGAATTGTTATATTTTTTATTTTACACACGGGACACAGGCTTAAGTTAATAAGTGGCTTAAATAACAATCAAAAATCATTATTTTTTTATTTTTTTAATTGCCCCTTGAAAGTATGCAAAAATTTTATTTCATTTAGAGAACAAATATTTTTTTTTTAAAGAAAAAAATGTTTTTTATACTAAAAAATAATAGAGCACCCGGAATAGACAATATACAAGCTGAAATCCTAAAGAACTCTGGTGAAAAGGCACGTGACAAACTTTTTGAACTAATTAGCAAAATCTACAAATTGGGAATTATCCCAAAAGATTTCCAAAAAAAACAAAATAGCCACACTTCCCAAAAAGACAGGCGCGAATAAATGTGAAAATTTCAGGACCATTAGGCTAACCTCACATGCCTCCAAAATCCTAACCAAAATAATCCAAAGAAGAATAGAACAAAGAGTTGAAGAAAATCTGGGGGAAGACCAGTTCGGCTTTAGAAGAAACAGAGGCACCCGAGAAGCAATTCTCTCTCTTAGACTAATAATAGAAAGGGCTTTTATCAGGGAAGAATCTGTCTACATCGGATTCATAGACCTAGAAAAAGCATTCGATAACGTCAATTGGGAAATTATGTTTAAAATATTAAAACAGGCGGGAATAAAATTCAGGGAGAGAAGACTAATCTACAATCTATATCAAAACCAGACGGCAATTATAAATATTGGAGATGAGCAAAGAGAAGCCAAAATAAAAAAAGGTGTAAGACAAGGATGTGTGCTGTCACCCATGATTTTCAACTTATACATAGAAGAAGCGATTAAAGAATTCAAAGACAAAATTGATACAGGTATCGAAATCCAAGGTCAAAAGATCGCTATGTTAAGATTTGCCGATGACATTGCCCTTCTAGGAAGCAATAAAAAGAATTAGAGGACGCCCTGAATGGAATTAACCAAATCCTAATAGAAGAAATCAAAATGAAAATAAACAAGAATAAAACCAAGGTCCTAGTATGTACAAAAAAAGAACAAACGAGACAGGAATGCATCAAAATTAACCAAGAAAACCTAGAAGGAGTTAAGGAATTCCGCTACCTAGGAAGTAAAATAACATGGGATGGGAGGAGCGAAAACGAAATTAAATCAAGAATTGCCCAAGCAAAAATGGGGTTTAATTCAAAACAAAAACTACTATGCTCCTCCTCAATCAGCTTAGAAAACAGGAAGTTGCTATTGAAGACATATGTATGGAGCATAGCCATGTACGGGTGTGAAACCTGGACAATTAGAAAAGCGGAGAGAAAGAGATTAGAGGCTTTCGAAATGTGGTGCTACAGAAGAATGGTGAATATCAAATGGATGGATAAAATTACAAATGAAGAAGTTCTTGGAAGAATCGGAGAAAGAAGAACCTTGTGGAAGAGTCTGAAGAAGAGAAGAGGTCAGATGATGGGGGACACACTGAGACATGGGGGACTGCTTAGGGATATCTTGGAGGGGAGGTGGGAAAGAAAAGGGGAAGGGGAAGACCCAGATTAGAATATTTCAACCAAATAATTGGGGATATGGGATGCCAGACATTTAGAGAGGTCAAACAGCTGGCGGGGGACAGAGTCGAGTGGAGACGGATTGTTGCATCAAACCAGTCTTAGGACTGTATACTCAATGATGATGATAGAAATATAATTTGAATATTTAAAGATCGTCCTGAAATTTTGAAGTAGACTTTATATATTTATGAAAATACTCTAAATGTTTTAAATTTTAGGGATGCATTCATGGACCGCACGCCACTTGTTCGGAAGTTAATTGCTTTAAAAATCAATATAAGGTAGAATGAATCCACAGTCTTTAATCCATACAACTACTTCGAGTTATTTTTAACTTCTTATATGCTCTTAGAATGTATATATATATACTAAGTCAGCGTCATTAAGTTTCAATCAATGAAACTAAATACGAAAGGTTATTTTTCTTGAAAGAAACTTTAGAGTTGATTACGAAGGTGTTTATACAAACACTATTTTTAATAATTATTATAGTTATCTCTTGATATGTTTTTTATTAGTTTAAGTACAAATAAGAATGAAAATATTTAGGCCAAGGGTTCTCACATATTTGGAATGTTTTACCACTTAAATAAACAGTTAAAAATTCATGCACTCCATTGTTCAGATGTTTAAACCATTAATTTTCTTTTATTCACTAATGAGCTTTGTGCGAAATCACTTCATATTCTGCTCACAACTTTATCAAAAAATTATACCAGCTGTTCATTTTAAAACATTATATTTAGATTTTCAACACATGAAATTTATATAAAAGTACTTAATCTTTCTTGAATTGAAAAATTATTTTATACAACTTACAAAAAAAGTGAATAAGATCTCTCATTTTCTAAATTTTAGAAAAAGAATGAACGAAATCCAAAAAATAAATCTATATCTTCAATTATCTCATTTATTACTCGGTACGCCTGGGAGGTAGGCAACCTGTTGGGCCAAAGTATTAAATTCACTCGATTTATTTTGCTCAGTGTGTTTAAATAAGTCTGAAACGTGGAACCATGTCTCCGTGTGGTCTATTTAGCTGGATTTCGATTGGTACCATAACTCAAGGTTAAACCATCGTAGAAATTTCATTCTGTTGTCCAATGTGAACTACTTAGATTTTGACTTCCCTAGAATCAGACTTCTTGGTTACAAGTGCAAAATATATATATATATATATATATATATATATATATTTATATATGATCCTATTGATAATTTAAGCCAGGGTTACGATTAAAAGCACATATAAATAAACAGGTGTTTTTACACGCTTTATATTAGTTTCACCTGTATATATGTATCTATTTATCTATGAATGTATCAATGTGACTTTCATTCTGTTAAATTCCGCAAACATTTTTCTATAAAAATAATTGTTTACCTTATACTCAATTTAATTAAATGAAATTATGTAAGTATATAAAAATAAATACATTTCATTCTTTTCTCTATAAAAATAATTAAGACTAAAAAGTAAAAAAATAAATTATATTAAAAAACACCCTTCTAAAAGTAAAAAATAATGTAATAATCAAAAAGAATGGGGCACTTTGTCGAAATTAATTAAAAGTAAATGTTTCTGCGCCCCACACTTTTTGATTAAGTATTACATGATTTTGTACTTTTTAGAAGCGTGTTTTTAGTTTTTTAAAATATAATTTCTTTCATAATAACATTGTTAAATTATTTATTTATTTTAAAATCCCCTAATAGTTCCTTACAAATATTATTATATATTAAAATTGAGAAATCAAAATTATTACTTGACAATTAATTTAAAAAAATGGATAAATTTTTAATTTGCAAAAAATTTACCTAACCTTGGAAAAAATTGTCCCATTTTTCCTCTAGTTAATTGATTTTGTGATGGACATATTGGATATTAGTGTTTATTATATTTCAGGGAACCACCCATTATAACGTAATACATTTTCCAGACTTGATACATGTACCATAAATTGAGAATTATATCCAAAAAAGTGCTTAGTTCCTAAGTGATTCAAATTAGTTATAAATTCGATCATTGTTTAAACCAGGGCTTCTTAAACTATGGGGAGTGACCCCATTTGGGGTGGCAAAACTGAATTTTGGTGTAGCTAAACATAGGGCAACAATGACTTCTCAGTCAAAATGGGGTCGCCAATTAAAAAGGGTTAAGAAGCGCTGGTTTAAATTATAGTGAACAGTTTACAATCCGCTCTTTTTAATCAGTGAAAATAAATAATCTATCTTATAATTATAGATACCTACTAGTTAATTTAAACTTAAATTTTTCCTATTAATAAGTAGGTAAATTATAAATTTTATATCCCTTGTTGGTGTTTTCAATTAATTGGATTTTATATTCTTTTGTTTTTATATATTTTTTTGTAAGTTCTTCTGAATTCTAGATTGAAATTCCAGACGATTAACTCTATTGTGAACGTAAAGGGCGTTCCAGCTCGGGGGTGACAAGGCGAATCTGACTTCGTCAGAGATCAGCTGGGTAGACGGCTCAAAAACATGACTTCTTCTGATCCTTTCTTAAGGCCCTTCAGATGGGATCAAAAGGGCTGGACAAAGCAATGGCGCCTTGCGATTAGATCTCATCTCACCTAGCTCGATGTCCCTAGGGCTAGGGTATCTCTTCCTTGAATACGTATCCTACCTGCTTCTTCTCGAAATATAGACTTAAAAGAAAAAGGGTTTGTTTCAAATTTTATCAACCAAATGAAATAAATATCAAAAGAAATCAGATTTTTGTTGTAGTATATAAATGGAGACCCTTAATGTATTATTTTATTTAAAAAAAACACCCAGTACTTTTTCATAAAAATATCTTTAGACACGAATATAATACTAGATGCAAGAATGATCTGAGGATAAATGCCAGTTGTTTGTCTGTGACATTAAAAAGCCCAGTTAATAACGTCATAAAAATGTATAATAAAGTACCTTTGGAAATTAAGAGTTTGCCAATGCTCTTCCTTTTGAAGAGAAAACTAAAATGCTACTTGCTAACTTTAAATCTCTATAGATTGGACGAGTTGTAGACATAATTTATAATTTATAATTTGTGAATTAAGATATATTTTTGTATTTGTGTGTTGTTCTTTTGTTTTTTTTTCTTTTTAATGTTAAAGAAAAAAAAATGTCAATTTTTAGATATTAATCTTTATAGCTTAAGATATATTTGTATATTTGTGTGCTTTTGATATTTGTTCTTTGATGCATTTCTAATGCATGAGAATCACAATTTTGTGATTCTAAAAACTTTTTGTATTCTGTATTTGAATTGACAGTCTATTCAAAAATAAATAAATATTATTATTATTATTGGTAAATATACGATTAATGTTTTTATATTATCTCATTTGATTTTGATTTAAAGTAAAGAAAATTTTAAAAAATTTTAGAAACTTTTTAAAATTTAAAATATAAAATAGTAGGTAGGTTTCATAAAAATAAAAGATCAGATAGATGCTTGTTTAGCACGACTATATAATATATTTCGGGGTATAACCCATCTTCAGGAGTTCAAAAAGGACACTGAATACAAAAATATTTTAGAAGTCAATTTCTTTGAGGGTTGGGTTAGCCGAAGGGTTAGCGTACCAGCCTGCTAATCAAGTGACCCGGGTTCGAATTCGATTCGAGGTAACCGGCTATAAATCTGATCCCTGGATAGAAGTCTTAATTTAATATTAGTATCGTAAATTGGCTGATGGCTAAAAGGGCCGAAAAGCCAAAAAAAAATTAAATTTCTTAACTTTAACAATGAAAGAAGGGGGAGATAAAGCATAAGCATCTGATCTTTTATTTTTGTGAAACCTACCTAGTATTTATATTTTAAATTTTAAAATGTTTTTAAAATTTTTCAAAATTTTCTTTACTTTATCCAAAATGTTTCACCAAGATCCCACACCATTATTCTCCCTTAACAAAATTGATTTTAATTTCATTATTAAGGATGGAATATTAAAATACATGTTACGATTATTAAATTACTGACGCTTTCATACGTCTATAGTTTCTATAAAAAATAAAACTCGAGGTAAATAAAATGAAAATTTTTTTGAAATTTTATTCATTTTTGTTCCGAAATTGTTTATACATATTTCATGCAAAATACTATTTGTGATAGAAAAATAAATTTATTAAACCAATTATTTTACATGAATTTATGCTTACATTGTTTTTGAGCTTCGATTCCGGAGATTACTTCCACCATCTCCACCATCGAATGTCCTTGATCATCTTTTAGTCCTTGTTTTTAATAAGAGGAAAAAACTAATTAAGTAAAAAAAACCTCTTTTCCGATAATTATTTCAATTCCATAATCCCCTCCAATCCCCTTCTTTCCGTGATAGAAAAATATATTCGTTGTTTATACATGTATTTCAATTAATAAGTAAGTATTTATGGTACTTAAAGTCATAATATCAAATTAATAATTTATTAATTAAAAGCTATGATTTATTCTTGAATTAAAGTCCATTCAACTTGATTTAATTAAATCAATGAAAAACTCAATTAACTCGTGTTTATTATTAAGTTTTTAGTTTATAGTCCAAAAATATTTGCTTAATTTTGAAAGAACCTAAGGAAAATTAATAGAATTAAAAAATAAAGTAAAAGAAGGATATAATTACTTTAGATAAAAAAATTTTTAAAAAATGTTAGAAAACTGAACAAAATATATACATAACTTATTAGTTAGATTTCGTTAAAAGTAGATACTTAATATTTCTATCTACGACAAATTTAAAAAAAATCCGACATATTACATTATAATGAGCTAAATTGTTTAAATATATCAGAACTAGGTTAATCTAACAATTTTTGCAAATCAAAGACTGCCTGTACTTCTGTTGACTATGAAATTGGTAAAAAATAATTATAATTCATTTTTATTGAAAAATACTCAAGAATGTATAATCCTTTATTCTTGCATCCTATATCGTATATCTCATACTTAAATACAGGATGCACGTTTTGTTAAGGTGTAAGATTTAAGCAAATTTTTACTATAGAATAAATGGATATAGAATAAAAATCTAGTAATATGTACATTTATAAATATATTATAATCATAATGAATTAGAAAATACATAAGATTAAAGTTAAAATATTATTATTATCTTAATATTATGTAAATATTATGCGGTGTGTAAGTCCCAAGCATCTTAACTTGAGACTCGCGCATAACTAATGACAACCTACAACATTTTTTCCATTGACAACTCATGCTTAAACACGAAATATACATCTCGTCACTAAGTTATTCAATTTTTAATTATGATTTACCTTTGTATAAAGAAAATATATTTTTCAAAAACAATCTATCTATAGTACTTATATCGATAATTATCTATCTATAATATACTTATATTAAGCGCTTATGGTTGTGTCAGTACTCATCCGAAAGGGCTCGAATGGTATCGTACATGCCCGATGACATTAAGCTTGCATCTCGCATTAACCATATTCACACTTAATATATCTGAAAAAATTAATAAACAGCTGATTAGCCACCACAAGGTTTCAATTTCGGTAACCCGATTAGAGATCAACTAACTTTTTAGTAGAATTGACAAATTTTGGTAGTAACGAAATAATTTAATGAGAAATACATAAGTGATGCCTCGTAATTATGGAGTTTCGATTTTTCTAAGCAGGGCAATAAGTTTAGTAGAGGGGGCCACTGTCAACCCCCCACCCCCACCCTAACTACGGCTACGTTTTCGAACTCGATCCAGTAGACTCGGTGAAGACGAAATCTCAAGTGTGAAGTTTCTTCTTAATGGCCTAATCTCAATATAAAAATCTACACAGATTAGATATCTTATATTAGAGATCTGTATAACGATGACAGACAATTTAAATCGCAATTGAACTGACATTGTTATATAGATCTTGGACAAATCAAACATTTGGAGAAATAAGGGGAAACTCGTTTTTAATATTGTGAGAATTTAATTCAAAAACAACAAATTCAATCACTTCCACTAGACACTTTTCTTCAGAGTCTTCTCTTTTCTCTCCAGCAGCAAGTGATACCTTTTTTAGTGAAATTCAATTGATATTTTCTCTCTCAATATCGTGTATTGTTTTGGTCGAAGTGCAAAAGTCAAAAGGCCATTCCTATAATAATTGAAATTAGGAAATTAATTTCTAATAGTCTGAAACAGGTCTGAACTTTTTGGCACCCCTGCAATGAATGCAATAGCTCTAAAAGAAGAGAGATTATTCTAACCCTGCCCTCTTTACTCATTTTCCTTGATCAAATTCTAGAGAAAGAATCGCTCATGAGGACATGTAGATTTTAAATAATGAAAAAAAGTAGAAACTTTTCAAGACTCGCTACGATAGAGGCCCTAGTAATTAATAATAAACTTAAATATAAATTGTTCATTTATGTATCTCTTAAATCTCAATAAAATCACTCAAAATATGTTTTCTACTTTTTTTGAAACAGAAGTTCTTAAGGTGGAGGCCCAAATATAAAAATAAAAACATTTTCTAAAACGATAAAAGGACAAACTTTCTACTAAACACACAGAAAAATTCATGATTGAAAATGATTTTTCTCCACGTTACAGACATTGTTCAACAAAATGAGTAAATTTTTATTTTTATTTTTGAGTGAATTCAATAGTAGGCTCGCCCGGTAGGAAGGCTAGCCGAGTATGGTAATAGCAATCGTTTGTATAATAATACTCGATCTCTTGTCTTCCCAGATCGTGTTAGGATATCTCGCTCTTCTCTTTAGGGACCCATCCATCCACCATCCATTTATACTCGACCACAGAGGGACACCGCATTCTATAATACATTTTTTCATACTAATATATCATATTTATTCAAAAATCTCTCTATTTATCAATGAAAACAAAATAATAATAATAATGATTAAGGCTATTGAAAATCTCTATTGCGATTCAAAATACTAAATACTTAATATATTAAAAAAATATTCTAAGCTAAGAAATCAAAAAAATCAAATTTTAATCTTTCTATTTTTAAAAAAGTTTGAAAAATTTCAAATTAATTTAACTAGACCATACATACATAAGGTTAAATTTGTGTACCTTAGGTTAGGCAGTAATGGTGAAATTTTTATATTAAAAAATACCTATAAAATATATATAATTTTTACAATTTCTTAGTCCCCCCCAGCAAAAAAAAAATAAAAAAATCGGCCCCACTTTCTAAATAAATTTCGAGGTACGTGCCAGCGCCATACGGTTATAAACTATATTTATTTTATATTAAAGTTTACTTGATTGTAAATGGAATTTACCTATACTGTTTTTCAAATGGAATTGTTATATTTTTTATTTTACACACAGGTTACAGGCCTAAGTTAATAAGTGGTTTAAAATACAATCAATTACTAATTAACTCGGAATCTTTTCTTTAAATCATACCCATTCATAATTAGATATTTCCAATAGCCAATTTATTATTAAAGTAGACCTATAAAGCATGTCATATAAACAGATAAGAATGTTTTGCTAATCATACTAATGATAATTAAATAATTCACTATTTGACGAATATGGTCAGATTACCCACGGGTAAGTTATCTTTATATTATTATTTCTCTCTATAAAAAGGAATGCTCTAAAGAATGATTCAACATGTATTGAAAAACCATGAACAATAAAAGCTAATAGTTACTCTAAGTAATATGGCTCTATTTTATTGCTTTGTATGAAATACCTTTTGTTTTGTAAATATTTTTATTTTGCGCTATATAAGCTTTTATAGATATAGAAATCTAGTGTGAAGCCTGCCTTAATAGCTATCGGACCTGAGCGTGTGCGGCTATTTTCTACAAAGTACCTGATCTACAAGTCAAAAAAAGAAGATAAAATAGAAGATGAAAATGAAGAAGAATCAAATGAGAGAGAAAGAGAAGAGATGGGCCCTCCTCTTTCAGTCTTGTTCACTAATGAAATCTCCGCCCGTCGCTTTTCTTCGCGGCCTCCAATTAGACTAAGAGGAGCCGCCTTCTGAAGGCCCCTGAAGGCCTCCCTCTTTATCTATATATCTCTTTCGGGATGTATGTATATACAGAGCACGATGTGTAGCTTGTCAATAAAATATATCTCCCTGAACAATAGTGTGAACGAAAAAAATCAATCATCGTCATTATCAGGATCGATAAGTTAAAAATCATATTATGCATTGGTATATATATAATAGAAAGAGATAGAGGGTTAAATAGATGATGAAGAAGAAGAGAGGAGAAAGTCAAGATATTGAGAAGAGCGAGGGAGATAGAGAGATGAGTTTGAAGTTAAGTGGGTTGGAATTGATCAAATCATGAACGGGTGATGCTGTCAGTGTCAATGTCAACGATTCGAGGGGAATGGAAGAAAATAAATTTCTTGAATCAACACTTAGAAAATGTCTTAATTAGCGCAAATTGTCAGATCGTAAAAAAGCAGGATAGAGATTTTTGACAAGCTTTCTAACAAAAATTCTTTGCACCTGAAGAAGTGTCTGTTTTTACGTAAGCATCTTTTCTCTCTTTCTTTCTCATCTTATAGATGTACAAGATCTCCAAAATGGATCATTACAACTTCGAAAATTTGCGAAATATCATATTTGTGCTATTGTGATGTAGACCTGCAAGATTCTTCGAAAATTTAAAATAGTTTTCGAGATTGCGATGATGTCTCATTGTCTCCACAGTCTGTCTCATGGTCCTCAAACAGTGGTGTAACAATAGGGTGGCATGTCGGGCAAAATGCCACGGGCCTCCGGCCAATTATTACAAAATTCGTGTCTCGTTTGTCAAGGAAATTCCCAGTTTTCGATCCACTTTTAGACACTAAATAGAAAAGTCATCTTCTATTAGAGAGCTTGCTGATTTATTAATTATAAATAATCATTTTATTTCTTCAAGCTTTCCTGAAGTGTACACTGCATTTCTGTTATTCGTAACCATTCTTGTGACTACGGCTAGTTCTGCACGATCATTTTCGAAATTAAAATTGATAAAAACTTATTTATGAAATTCTATGGGACAAGAAAGGTTAGACAACTTAGCTATATTGTTGTTATTAACACTTTTGAAGGAGACAATAAAGAGAGTGACTTCTGCTGGAAAAATAAAATTTTAATTTATTTATAACGAGACTATATGGAAGTCTTCATACTATAATTCCTGTGAATCAATTGTAATAGACTGATGAAGAGGGCAAAGCCCTCAAAACTGAGTCTCGTTATAAATAAATTAAAAATTTATTTTTCCATCAGAAAACATTCTCTTTTATTGTCTCCTTCAATTTAAAAAAATTCTGCTACTCTCGGCAAAAAAAACTTTCAATTTAATTACTTAACAACACTTTTGCTGAACAGAAAGCCCGAAAAAGGGAATTTTAATAATTACAATTTTGACTAAAAATAAGATTGTTATTTCAATCCAATAGGTACGCTCTAAATTAAAAGTTAATAGAAAGTTACTAAAAAAAAACGAAAAATGCAACAATAATTATAATAGCGTTAGCGTTTGTACGTACTTTACGTAGTGATATATCAATAAGCTGACGTGCTCTGATGTGGCCATCCACTTGACTTTACCATACAACCTGTCCCCTCACTTATATTTAATATTTAATAAAATTATTTATAATCATCTAAGGAAAGGGGTTAGTTTTTGCATTTTTAGACTACTGGGGTCCCACTGATTATGTATACAAAATTTGATTGAGTTTACTCAAATCGCCTAGGATTTTTAATTTTTAACCCCCCTCCACTCCCCTTAATTTTGGGTCGATATACACCAAAATCTAATCAGCTCTTAATCTCAATGGACCAAAACTACGTGTGAAATTGGGTTTCGATATTCACACTAGTTTTTGAGCTAGCTCGTCCACAAAAATTTGGTAACGCACAGACTAACAGACATTTTGACTAAACAATTATTATCTCGAAAAATATAATTTTTTCGATGTTAACTTATTAAAGCTTTTTTGTAGAGCGAAATGCCATTTTCGCTCTACAAAAAAGCTTTTTTTAATCAAAATAGTTTCTGCCGTTTTTGAGATATTTCGAAAAAAAGAAGGAAAAAAAACCCACTTTTTTCATGTACGATTACAATACTTGACCATGCCCTGTATGGTAAAGTAAAAAAGAAGCTACAACGTTGGTTTAGTTTCTTTACATTGAGGTATAGCCCTCATCCGATAAATTTGCGACTGGGCCTCACCGTTATAGTTACGGCACTGTCCTCACATCTCTTATATAAAATTTACGGATATGTAAAATACTATTGACGAAAAGCTTGAATGGTTAGGTATACTTATGTGATGTTATGTATGATGGAATTCCTCATTAATATCGTTGAATTCATAATCATTTATAAATAATCAAGGCCGAGAAATTCTAAAAGAAAAATTTTAGCACCTTTTGCAAGAATCCCCCACCATACAAATTCTCTTGGGGAAGTAAAAATAATGAAACTACAAATGACGCTAACAGAAATCGCACTACCAACAAATGTTTCTAACTCATCAATCAAAAATGATTTATGATATAAAATAAAAGTTGGAATGAAATAAGCTGATGTGGCCATCCAAATGTGACTTTACCATGCATCTGGCCAATATCTAATAAAATAATTTATAATTATTTTCCTCTTAATTTTGGGCCCATTAGGATTTAATAATATCTCCTTTTAATTATGGGAATATTTTATTAGAAATATCAGCTATCTTCGATTTTTGTTTGAAAATTAATTAGAGTTTAATCGATTTGTTCTCACCTTGGAAGAATAACCAAAAGATTTTTCTTTTAATTTTTATTTAACTATTTTCGATAAAAGATTAAGTTTTCATGCTGAGAGTTGTGTGTTTTGAGTATAATATGATGTCGTAATATTAATATGACTTATACTAATTAATGTATTAATGATGTATCAAAATTAATTGGAGATTAATCGATTTGCTCTTACCTTGGAAGAATTGCGCCTCCGCGTCTGCAGTGGTCGATTTCCGCCTCACAAATGAATAAAATGCCGTTTTTAATTCCGTTTATCTTGAATGCATTTCTCTAGGTGGGCTCGATTCTCTAAAACAGAAAATATAAAAGAATATTTTTATTTAAAAAAATTATCAGTAAAAGATAAATGAAAATAAATTTAACATGAACCGTTCGATATCAATTTTGTATCAAATTATATTATTTATTATTACTTTAGTATTGGACCAAGAAAATCAATTTTAATTAATAAAATAATTAATCCACGCTTCAAGCGTCTTGCAATTCATACTTTTCTTTGTCTTTTGGGGCTAATATTATTATATTTTTACATTTTTAATCTCAAGAACGAAATGGACCATTCAAATTACTTCAATACTCAGTGAACCATCGTGTAATAAATACAGGGTATTCTAAATGAGTGTTTAAGATTTTAAGAGGTGATTAGATAGTTGATTGTAAAAAAAAATTCGATTTGATCTTAAGTTCAAAAATTCATTTCTGAGAGAACAAGATCTTATAAAAATAATTCAAAAACATAATAATTCCCCCCTCTCTTATATTTAATATTTAATATATTTTATTTAAAAATTTATAATTAATTACGAAAGAACTTGATCTTAATTTTGGCCCCATTAGGAATTAATAATGTCTCATTTTAATTATCCGACTATTTTATTAGAAATATCAGCTTTCTTCGATTTTTGAACCCCCCCCCTCTTTTTGGTTACAATCAATGTCACATAGTGAATTATTTTCAAGGTCATATAGAGTGCATATACAAAATTTCATACAAATCGATTAAAGTGTCTACGACTTGTAAGATTGATAGTTATATTTTTGTAATCTCCCTTCCAATTTTGGCCCCCGAAAAAAATAATAACTCTATTTTTTATTATATATATATAGGTTCATTTTATAGTATATTTTATTTTTATTTTTGGTTCGATTTCAACCAAAATCTAATCAGCTCTCTAAACGCAATGCACCAAAATTACTTGTGAAATTTCTTTTTGATATCACACTGATTTTTGAGCTAGAGCGTACATAAAATATGGTAATGTTCTTACAGACATTTTTGGAAAATAATTAATATCTCGTAAAATATAATTTTTCGATGTTCACTTATTAAGGCTTTTTGTAGACCGAAATGCCATGGAGGGGGAAGTGGGAAAGAAAAGGGGAAGATCCAAATTAGAATATTTCAACCAAATAATTGGGGATATGGGATGCCAGACATTTAGAGAGGTCAAACAGCTGGTGGGGGCAGAGTCGAGTGGAGACAGATTGTTGCATCAAACCAGTCTTAGGACTGTATACTCAATGATGATGATGAAATGCCATGATTTCGCTCAATTTTTTTTATCAAAATTGATTCAGCCGTTTTTGAGAAATTTTGAAAAATCGAAGCAAAAAAAACTCTTTTCATGAACGATTTTCCTGCATGGTAAAGTAAAATATGTATATAATATTCAAACTAGTATTATATATTTGTGATAAAGTTATACCAAATGGAAACTGGAACATGTCTTTTAGGCTGGCTATTAATTATTGATTAATTGAAATGTTAATAATTTATAAATGAATGGACAATTTTACTATTAATTTAAATGTATTGTTTAAAAATCAATAGGTATATAAAATTTTAAGAAAATGAATATATCAATAGGTATATAAAATTTTAAGAAAATGAAAAGATATATCAAATTTATGACATTTGTTTCGGATTCCAAATGCGGTTCTTGTTACAAACGATCTTTAAATCTGATCTTTCATTCATATATACATATATAAATATTTTTTTATTATTTTTTATAGGCAAGTAAAATTTTAGGCATGAGCACTCCTTGGAATTTTGAAAAGTCAGCATCCATTTAATTGGAGGTTTGAGAAGCCGACTTTCTAAAAATAAAATTATCTTAGATCTTCTTTTTCAACATTATATTTTTTTATAGTTAATTTTTCACTTATTTCTAGTAGATGATATTTCATAGGAGAAATACTTTTAAAATATTGCTATTAATGAAGTAGTTTAAGAGATAGTATATTAAAAAGTTAATTTTCTTATAAGTGAGAAAGAATTATGGCATTAAGTCATAGGAACTTAATTACAATCTACTCTATATTCATAAAGAGAAACAAAGAGGTTGTCCTCTGCTTGATGCAAATAAAAATACATATATATATAATATATATATATATATCAAATATGTATATATATATATATATATATATATTATTTATTTGTTTGAGACTATAGTTTCAAAGGATTGGCCTTCATCATCAGTCTTTTTTTAATTAGTACCTGGAGCCACCGAGCGATGCACGGTAACCAAATTAAAATATAATATATATATATAGTACACTCCTGGACCCCTCCTCCCGAAACCATGCACTTCGCCCACACCACTGAACCCCCCACCCCAACTCCACCCGCCCCCGGATCCCCCACTACTGCACCCCACCTCCTGTATCCCCCGCACCCAGTGTTTGAATTTCTAGCTTTCTAGTGGTCCACAGATTATGTGTATATAGGTAGGTATATAAATAAATTCCTTATAATTATTTTTTTTAATTAAAAAACAATTTATCGAGTTTTTTAATCAATTAAATAAATAATGAAGAAATTTTTTACATGAAATAATGTATACATTGTATTTGAGGCTTCGATTTCGGAGATTACTTCCCCACCATCAACTGTACTTGATCTTCTAAATTGCGATAATATTTTTAGTCCGTGTTTTTTAATAAAAGGAATTTTAATCAAATAAATTGGCAAATTCTAATATATAACAATATTCGATATAAAGTATTCGTGGGTTTTAAAATTAAAAAAACCAATTGATAAATAAAAGATAATTGATAAAAATGTTAACAAACTTTTTTATTGAGATTTTCATCTATCAATAATTACTTTAATTAAGAAAAGATCAATTAAGATGAAATTTGTCGAGGTCCAGACCTAGCCAGATCGCTTTCTCATCCTCAAAACTTGTTAATAGAGTTGGTTTCATCAGAATCGGTAGAACCGTTTTCAAAATAGAAATAAACTGCAACGGATCGTTGCTAAACTTTATCCAAATTCATTTGAAATATTAATATGTTCTAGAGTAAAGTACTTTAAAATATAATTTTACTAAAAACTTTATTTAACCTTTTTTGTGGTTCCCAAGGTACTTAATTAGGATATTAAATTTCATCAAAATTGGTTAAGTCATTTTCAAGATATTTAGAAAAAACTAAAAAAGTACTGAAATAAAGTACTAATGTTTGTGGACCGATATGTACCAAAAACTAATCAGCGCTTCATTTTGTTAAAATACTGGTAGGTTTTCAATTTCAATTCATTCGGTGCAACGGTGTGGAAAAATTCGTGGACGAAAAAAACGATAACACACACACACACATCCATCCATCCATCCATCCGCACGCACTTCAAAAAAAATGGCACTTTTTGGCCTCTCGGCGAGATCCCAGGTAATTTTTGGCAAAACCGTCACGTGCTAAAATTCAATCTCATTGAATACTTCAATTTGTGACCTTAATTGAGTCCATGGGTTCCGTAGTCTTTACCTGAGGACCCTTTGAAGTCGCGCTTGCCGCGAGAGCGATTCCAATACTTTCTCCCATGCTTCGCATTGGATAAAGTAAAAAGATACAAATATATGTTGTTACAAATGTTTATTTTATAATATTTTTGGTAACAATTAGGAGGCCTTAGGAACTTTTGTAGGTGAATTCAAAATAATGTAACCCTAATTGTAAATTAGCATTTTAATATGCCAACGGTATTTTAGGTGGAAAATGTTTTTCGGCGAAACAACTGTATACATTGTCCACCTAAAATACCGCTGGCATATTAAAATGCTAATTTACAATTAGGTTTACATTATTTTGAATTCACCTACAAAAGTTCCCCAAGGCCTCTTAATTGTTATCAAAAATATTATAAATTGATTATATTATTTGAAAGTCCCAAATAAAAATACCTATCTATAATTATGTTAAATTTTGACAAGTATCTAATATTGATAGTGTATGGTATCTAATCGAGTAGGTCGCAATAAGTACACACTTTGACGCCTCAGGCTAAATCCTATTATATTACCACCATAACATTCTAATAAGTTTACAGTATTATAGGTAAATATTTATAAAATATGTTGAAAGAATTGGAAATTATACATTTTTCCCGAAATAAATATTATTTAACCAATAGTTTTTGTCTAAATAAGTTATGGAGTATTTAAACCCAGTATTTATATATAAGCCTTCATCGTCTGGCCCTCAAGGCTAATAACAAATTAAAGGTTTCCCACTTGTAATAAGTACAATCATCGAAGGGTGTTGTTGAAAATATGCATAAATAAAGAATGAGCCATGATAATGATTCAGAGTTGTTTCTGATATTTTCTGGTGGATCAGAAAAGAATACAATGATTTTAAGAAACAAATTTTAACCTATCCTAGGAAATAATAAAATAACAAGAAAAAATAAATAATTAAATAAATTTCATTCATACAAATGGCTATTATAATTATATTAGAAGAAATTTTCTCTTCGGAGAGAGACAGACTGGTAGAAATTTTAATTGTTAAATGATGGAAAGGCAGCTCAAGGTTAGTGAAAAAAAATATCTCGAATAAAATAAATTTACTGGACAGACATTTTTTTCCCTCATTCAAAAACCAACGTTTCGAAGGATTTTCGCTCCTTTTTCAGGGTTTAAAAGGGGTTATTGAGGGAAAAATACAAGATATTTCCCCTTCTCTCCTTCAGCAGTGCTCAAAATTTTTCCTTTCTCAACAGATTCATCAATAGAATTTTTAAGAATGTATTTTTTTCTTTTAATTAAAGGGGAAATCCTCGAAACGTTGGTTTTTGAGTGTAGAAAAAATGAGTGTCCAATAAATATATTTTATTCGTGAGAATTTTTTCACTATCTATGGGGCTGCTATTATAATATTTTCTATGAGGTCATGGTTTCCAATGCCTTGCCTTAAATATAAGTAATAATATTAAATAATTTGTTTAGACTAAACAACATTATCGGGAATAAGAAATATTGATTCCTTTCTAAGAAAGTAAACATAAGACATTCGAATAAAGACATAAATGAAATCCTAGGAGAGAGCTAACACAAGGTTTTAGATGGAAACCAAAAAGATGATTTTTTGCTAAGCAGTTTTCAAATCTGCTATAATTTAATTTATCTTAAGTCACGGGCATTTGTATACCAGTGGCGGTTGGTGACTTTTCAACCGGGGGATGCTGTCCAAAAAAGTACCCTTCATTTGAAATTTTATTTTAATCATCGCTTTTTTTTGAAAATTTTATCGAATATTGCATTATTTTCTTTGTTTTTCAAATTTAACATTAGATTTTTAAAAATATATTTTGGGACCTTGGCTCCAAATGGATACTGCTTTGTGTGAGTGAGGGTAAGAGTCAGAAATTAAATCTTGTGACTTAAACTTCACAATACCTGAGATTGAAATCGGCCACAAAGAATCAGCCTCTCCAATAAGAAAATCTTAAATTTCTCCTAATTCTATTGCTATAAGCAAGATATGACTTGTCTATAGCACTCTTAGTTATTTCCGATCTTATATATTGAGAGCTTTTAAAAATGGATTATAGTCCAGAGATTCTCGATTCCTCATAATTTATTCCTTATTTGTATTATTACTATTTTAATAGTTCCTCAGCGAGAACAATTTTTATTTGACTAAAACTCGTCTGGACTTGTCTTTGACATGCTTGAACTAGAAAATATACCAGGCAGGGACTTCAAATCTTCTATCCGCACCCTTTTCGAAAAATTCATTTTAATTGCCCCTTAAAACTATGCAACAACTTTATTTTATTTCGAGAACCAATATACTTTTCAAAACAAAAAATTATTTTAATAGAAATATTTGAATGTAAAGTATTCGAAATATTTGGATTTAATTTAACCACCAATTGAATTAAAAAACTGCTAAAAAAAGCTTTTGTTTTATTTAACACCTGTAAGAATCCCAACGTAACTTAAGATATAAATTATGAAATTGATCTAAACCATAAAAAAGCGAAATAGCCCAATTAAAGGGAAAGAGGTAACTGAAAGTCGTATGTAGTGCACACATCAGCAATTTTTTCTATTAATATAATAGAAATCAATCGAATTGTTGTTTTTCCTGTAAGGAAACCTTATCGTAAATAAAGTATGAATTATGATGAAGGAATTTCGAGACATACTTAGAATAATGGTCGTTGAATTCCATCCGATTGGAGTTCAAGTGGCTATAATGTTTGTTCGTTTTGTTTTCTTATTCTCATTCTCTATTTCTGTTTGGCTCCGGTTGGATTCAGTGGTATTTATGAATGCTAATCCTCGAGGCAAGTGCTTTCATGGGAAGCAACATCGAGTTTTCATTTGGACTCTTTTGGGGGATGCTGGTTAAAAAAATACAAATGCAATCATATATTCTGTGAGATTTTCTCTATCTTCCCTAAAGGGCACTAATTATATTTTTAGAAGTAAAATTATGTAAATTTGATTTTTTTCTTTGTTTTTTTTTCTTTAATCATCATCTTACTGTCATGAAGCTCTACGACCTGAAAACCATCTTGAAAAAGATAACAATTCTAAATTTTATTCATTGCCCATTCCATTTCATAACAATGTTAAGACAGTCGAATCGTGTTCAAACTTAATCTGGCGTAGTTACTTCTATTCACTGCCAAAGTATATACAGTAGAACCTCGCTATTCGTACACAATTCGTTCTAGAAGGCTGTTCGAATGGCGATTTGTACTAATGGCGAATCATTTTTTCGCATAAGATATAATGTAAATTGCATTAATCGGTTCCAAACTAATTAAAGATTTAAACTAATGAGTTGAACAGTAGAAGTAAAAAATGTACAATTGTATAATTCTTTAATACGATTTTTATTATTTAAACTATTTTTACATATTACAATTCCTCATTACTTTCTATATTAAAAACGTTAGATGATTTTCCCTTGATTCTTTTTTCTGTCTTTTTGATCCTTTACATATTAAAAAGATATCCAATCTTGATTGTTTTTGTCTTTTTTTTAGAATTCTCCTAAAATGCTCAATCACATTGTCGTTAAATAAGTTAACGCTCCTATTCGCCACAGCTGTGTTTGGATGCCATTTTTGGACAATGTGTTCTATATTTTCCCAATGGTGACACAATTCTTTAATTTCCTTACTTGAGATGTTTTCCTCTTCCTCTGAAGACACATCTTCAATCACTTTTTGCTGTTCTCTCTGTAGTTCTTGAAGTTCTTCAGTTGTTAACTCATTTCGGTGATACTTCAATCAACTCCTCCACATCATCATTGTCTACATCCAAACCCATGGATTTTCCCTGGGACACAATTTCATTTACTACAACAGCTTCCGTGGCAGTATCTTCTAAGTCTTTCAGTGCCACACAGTCTGGCCACAGATTTCTCCAGGAGGATTTCAGTGTCCTCAAAGAAACTTCTTCCCAGGCTTTGTCTATTATTCTCAAGCAATGGAGGATATTAAAATGGTTCTTCCAAAAGTCTCTGAGGGTGAGTTCTGTGTCAGAGGTCACTTCGAAACATCTTTGAAACAGTGCTTTTGTATAAAGTTTTTTGAAGTTTGAAGTGACCTGCTGATCCATGGGTTGGATAAGTGGGGTAGTGTTAGGGGCAAAAATCTCACTTGAATGAAACTGTATTCACCAGTCAGATCTTCCTCCAAACCTGGAGGGTGAGCAGGAGCGTTGTCCAGTACCGGTGCAAAGTTGTGCTCAGTGGCGCATTCGTGCACGCAGTCCGAATCGCGAAAAAGCGTACGAATGGCGATTTAAATTTTACTTGAAAAAGTTGTACGAATAGAGAGGCGGACGAATAGCGGGGTTCCACTGTATACAGGCTTTGACGAAATATTAAGACTAAGGATTTCTCGAGGAGTGGACCGCGACCTAAAATCGTGTACACCTACTTCCACTTCTACTTTTATTTTAAAAGACAATAGATGAAGGGGAATTATCTAATGAATTCCAAAATAATTCAATATATTTTCAAACACGTCTACACCTAATTCCAATCGCGGTTCACCCCACGGGATTTCTCAAAGTGAATGTGAGTGAAAAACGTTTAAAGCTAGGGAGAGATGCAGGAATGGATCAGAAAATTTTCTAAATCCAACTACTTAGGAAATTTTGTGTGATTTATTTTATGAATGGCCCCTTGATGATAATACCAATAAATTGGTGTGCCAACTTATAAAATCAACGATATTTGTATTATAATTTGTGTTAAATACAACAATATAGTTAAGGTAATTTTTGAAAAAAAAATAATATTAATAAAATACTAGTAAAAGAATTGATTCCTATCCTTTCAACTGATTCGAAGCAATATCCGATAATTTACCCAAATTATAAATTTAAAATGCTCTTTCAGATTTATCGTGCTAAAACACAAAACAAAACTTTAGGATTAAGGGACCATAAAATGTATGATATAAACTTACACAGATACAATAAAAAAATCCCAAATATTGAAAAATTAAAAATAAAATTGAACTTATTGTATTAGGTCATTCAATAAGTCCGTAGGATGACACATAGATACTAGATAGCGTTACTAGAATTTTTCCATATGATTTTTAATCATTACTAACCTTCAAACGATACGTGTATTAATTTGACAGCAATCTGACTATTGATTCGTGAGTTATAGCATTTTGTGTGAAGCAACTTTTGGTATCGAAAAAAATGAGAAAAAGTGAATTTCGAGTTTTAATAAAGCATTGCTTTTTGATGAAAAAAATACAGTGGAAACCAATGATTATTACCATGTTTATCAATGGCTTGATAAACATTATCCAAACTCTGCTCCATCGAGACAAATGGTAGAGAAGTGGATTGCTGAATTTAAGCGTGGTCATACCAGCACAAATGATGCAGAGTGCAGTGGACGCCCAAAAGAGGCTGTTATTCCAGAAAACAAAAAAATATATATATCCGAGATACAATGGATTATTTTAAATTATATGTCAGAAGGGTTGTTTTTTTATCCCCCTCGGGAATCGAACCCAAGTGTCACTAATAGCAATCCGGGCCAAGTGGTTACCCTTTTAGTGGCACTATGGTTGATTCCCGAGGGGATTAAAACTACCCTTGTGACACATAATTAAAAATAATCTATCTCGGATCTAATAGATGACACACGCTTGTGATTTTCTTAGATACATAAAAGATATTGTTATTATCTAATACGCGTGGAAAATAAACTTATGCCATATACTTTAATATTTTCTATTGACAAATGTAAAACGTGTTCTAATTTCAAAATAATTTTTTCATTATCTATCTGATCACCTTCTTCAACATAAATGAATTATATTTATTGTAGGAGATATTATGATAAAACACAATTTAACGTTTAAGATTTTTTCGAAATATTTCATTCACACAAGATAAAATTGATAAAATTTGCAAAATACATATGAAATTTTTTTCTTTAACATTAAAGTGATTAAAAACAATTAAATAAAATTAATTATTGTTTTAATTTGATGTTTAATAGATTTCTACGCATTTTATCAAAGAATTCTTTACCCAAACGTTTAAAATTAAATTATAATCACTCTGTACGCTTGACGAGCCTAATATCGACAAGCCGAATCATTCAAAAAATTACAATTTTTTTCTTTATTTGAGTCTAAAATGTCTGAATTTTTTTCTCCCTATCTGGATTCTGATACTCAAGAAGGAAATGCCGTAAAAAGTTCGTTCTGATGTTAGTATTTTCAAAATATAGAACTCTTATAGACTCTTTGGACTCGTTAACGGTTCTTACGAATGAACTGAAATTTGGCATTAAACTTTACATTACTAAGCTGTAGCTACATCCTACAAGTTTTATTTTTCCAACTAAAACCATTCACAGACAAAAATGTGGTGAATTAACAAAATATTCTGATAACACGTACTAAGTTTTGAAAAAATTACTTCTTTTTCTTTCTATTGAGTATATTTTAAAATACAGTCGATTCTGGATAATTCGAATTTCAAGAAAAGCAACCTCATGGAAAATTAACATCTAAAAAATTAATTCTTACATGATGAGAGGCTTTGCGAGATCCTAAGGGTTCATACCCAACTAATAATCATAATATAAAGATATTTCAATAAAAGTAATACTTAATTAAATACAAAATATTAAGTAAGATAGATTAATACGGGGTGGTAGTAGGTCCTGTTATTTTTTACTACAAGAAAAATTAGAATCATCATAACGTTTGAATTATCAAGAGTTTTTATTATATTTTTGAAAATATGTATGAGCTTACATAGATTTTATATATAGCCTCAAGTAAAAAGTAAAAATAATGAAAATGACAAAAACTACATATGTAATAGATAATAACATACTTAATTAAAAAAATTAAGAATTGTTTTTTGATAGGAAAAAATCGAATTATAAAGAGGGGAAGTGGCCTAGTTCGAATTATAGAACGTTCTCTCACCCTCTTGTTACAAAAAGTTGTCGACCACATCAAAATACACAGCATTTTTTTGATTTACCTAAGTTAACAGCTGAAGAGTTCGAATTATCGAGGTTCGAATTGTCGAGAATCGACTATATATATGTAAGCTATTACTTTTATTTTCTTATATGTACTATCCTAAACTACTAAAGCGCATTTGTGCCTGCCTCTGTACCTATGTATCTATGTATCTATGAATCTGTCCGTCCCCCAACAAAAACAGTCGTCATGGTTACCAATTTAAATGAAATTATCTATATATATAAAATTAATTTGTATCTACATTGGGGTGGTGGTGTGGGTGGGTTTCGGGGGGATGGGGTTCGAGGGGGATGGGGCCGAACCCCCTGGTTAGCAAGAGGGCCGCCGAAGGTGGGCCATGCACCTAGTTATATATATATATTATGTTTATAATGACTTCGGCTTACTTATAGTCTAGAGAGAGAAAACTGGTTGAAAAACAATATATATAATAATAATTTGGGCATTAATTAGGTTGATTTTATAAGCTTTAGATTTTATAGATTGGAATATTCCAGAAGTTCCAGACAGAATGATCTTAATCCTAAAGTTTTCGAGTCAAGGTCTTTATTCTCCTCTGAGTGTATCGGATGTGATGAATCAAATGATCTAGAAAAAGGGTCTAGCTAGTGTCTGGGAAGTTAATGACTAACTTAACAAGAAAAAAAAACAATAATTATCGAATATATGTATATAAAAAAATGATTTTCGAGAAGAAAAAATTCTACATTTTTATTGTAAAGATTCGGATCGTTAGACGTTAAATGAAACCAAAGCATCACAATATATATTGTACCAGTCATTTTCTTTAATCATAGAAATTGTTTGTCAACCAGTTTTTCTCTCTCTCTAGGTTGCAAGTAAGCCGAAGTCATTCCCGAGATTGTCTTCAGAGCACATATGAGGAGGACTTGCCAGCCTTGTCATAAGGTTGGCGTCAAGGACTCAGCTGGGGTCGCTGATGGATCTTCTCTAGCCACTCTAGTCGTAGTGGCTAGTGGCTAGTAGCTATGGCTATGGCTACTTGGCCATCGGGTCTGCTCTGGCTTTGCTCTTATATAGCAGAGGGCCTTAACAGGTTCTCGTGAGACACTTGCCTGTGCGTTGCATCGGAATCTCCGCGTAAGAAGAACAAGGCGCACTCTTGCATTTTGTAGACAACACACAAACTTGCTTCGCTACTTGTTGGGTGATATTTTTTTTTCATTCTATGACTTATTTATAAAGTAACGTCAAGAAAGAAACTTTGTTAATATAATTCTTGACCAGGTTCGTCTAGCTGAACAAAAGTTATTTCGATGAAGTTGGTCCCCAACAAGAGATATGATTTCACCGAGGGGTAAACCGCGATTGGAATTAGGAGCAGACCCGATGGCCAAGTAACCATCTTTGCAATTACTTTGGAATTCATTAGATAATCTATTGTATTCTATTGTCTTCTACTTGGAAATGAAAGTGGAAGTGGAAGTAGGTGTACACGATATTAGGTCGCGGTTCACCCCTCGGTTTTCACTAAAACTTTCTTAAAAATGTTTAATATCTCGAAACAAACTACAGTCGATCCTCAATAATTCGAGTTTTTCGATAATTCGAACTCTACAGCTGTTAACTTAGGTAAATCGAAAAAATGTTGTGTATTTTGATACGCTCGATAATTCGAAATCCTTTTCGTAATAAGAGGGGGAGAGAATGTTCTATAATTCGAACTAGGCCACTTTTCCTCTTTATAATTCGAATTTTTCCTAGCAATGTTAACTCCTCATTTTCCACGTAAATATGTAATTTTTTGTTCTTTTTTGCCCTTTTCATTATTTTTACTTTTTTACTTGAGTCTATATATATAAATTTTATGTAAGCTCATACATATTTTCAAAAATATAATAAAAACTCTTAATAATTCAAATTTTTTTTCTTTCCTCTTGATAATTCAAACTTCTTGAGAATAGGTAGTCTCGATAATTCGAGTTTTTCTTGTAGTTCCTTGGAATTCGAATTATCGAGAGTCGACTGTACCTATATATACGATTTACCAGTAGAGTTGAAAATTTTTTAAAATCACACAATTAATTATAATTATTTATTGACTACGAATAAATAATAAAATTGAAAGTTTCTTTTTGCCGAGAGTAGCAGAATTTTTATAAATTAGTGTGACTTCTGTTGGAAAATTAAATTTTTTAATTTATTTATAACGGCAAAGCCCTCGAAACTATAGTCTCGTTATAAATAAATTAAAAAATTTATTTTTCCAGCAGAAGACCATCTTTTATAGTCTCCTTCGAATAAATAATACATTAAAACTATGACGTTTCGATCAACTTATTCTGTGATCGTTCTCAAGTATGAGCAACCACTCAGTTAACCTAAAATCGGATTGGGTGCTCATCTGCTCATACTTGAGAACGATGGCAGAATAAGTCGATCGAAAGGTCGTAGTTTTATTGTATTATTTATTCGTGTTCAATAAATAATTATAATTAATTATGTGTGATTTTAACAAAATTTCAACTCTAAATCAAATCAATCACAAAAATAAAAGCTTCAACAGCTTCATTACTAATAAATAAATTACATTTATCTTTGAAAGCTTTTACGTAAACCTTGAAGTTGCGTGTTGATTTAAATTTGTTTTTATCAAAATTGTATAGAGCCATTTTTGAGATATTCCGAATAAACTAAAGAATATTAAAAATTTTAAATATCGCCCCCTTTAAGATTTCAAAAGTGAAGAACTAAGTGTATGAGCATGTTAAGATATATTTGATAAAAGAATAGAGGATTTCGCTGGAAGAACTTGTTAAGCTCTCCTTTTTACACTCACTTTAGCAAACCATTTTCTAGGATATTAAAAAAAAGAGTCATGAGGTTATTTAATTATTTAAGGTGATTTCAGAGCTACAAAATATTAGAGTAATAATGATATTTTTTGTCATTTCATAAAGCAATAAATTATAACATAATTACCATATATAACAAGGATCTTTGCACCTACTATTTGTCTATATTTGTAATAATACAATCTACAACTCCATCAGCATATACATATATACGTATATAGAAAAGTATAATTATATATAACAGGGGTGGCCACTAACCTTAACTTCGGGAGCCGCAAATTTATAAAACTGTTTCAAAGCGAGCCACATTGTTTGGAAATTAATAATTAATGGTTTATTAAAAAAAGACACATTTTTTTATTTTATAAAATTTAAATGAAGTAACATTTATTTTTTGCTCTACTTACTTATAACATTACACAAAATTTTTTTGTATTATTATTTTTTTAATTTAATTATTATACAGGGTTTGGCATGAAGATCTACCACATTTTGAAGAGATATAAAAATGAAAAAATTTAACTAGAAAAAACTAAATTTATTTTTGAAAAGAAAATAAATGAATTTTTTTTAAATATATTTTTAACATTATCAGACAAAAAAGAGGGGGGGGGGTCAAAAAAACTTCTAGTCCTTTTGATCAAACTCAACCAAATTTTGTATACATATTCTGTGGATCCTCAGAAGGCTAGAAATGCAAAAACTAACCAAATTTGTATACATAGTTTGGTCGAAAGGGCTAGAATTTTCATTTTTGACGATCCCCCATTTTGGGTGGTTAGTTTTTTTTCATTTCTGGCCTTCTGGGGGTCCACAGAATATGTATACAAAATTTGGTTGAGTTTGGTCGAAAGAGCTACAATTTTCATTTTGGAACCCTCCCCCCCCTTTTTTTGTCTGATAATGTTTAGAATACATAAAAAAAATGTTATGTTCTTTTCAAAAATATATTCAGTTTTTTACCTAGTTAAATTTTTTCATTTTTTTATACCTCTTCAAATTGTGGTAGATCTTTATGCCCCACCCGGTACTTTTCAAAATCAGTATTATTCAAGAGGGTTCAAGAGCCGCACGAGATTGACTGAAGAGCCGCATGCGGCCCGCGAGCCAAGTTGTGGCCACCTCTGATATATAAAATACATAGAAATAGAAATACACAAAATATATTTAGAGATACAGAATGAAGAATTAATTAAGAGAGAGAGAGAGAAAAAATGAATATTAATTATAGTTATATAAATTATGTCACAGCACTTGTTTTAATATATTGATTTATAAAATTACATAGAAAAATCATTGCTGATCTAATATTGTTGCTCTGAAGATATCCTTAATCAAAGGTCGAAACGAAGTAGGTAAGACATTTTAAAATAAAAGAATAATTGGTGCCGAGCGACTCTTCTTTAAATATTTCTTTTAAAAAATTCCATACCTATAAATAAAAACTGCATTGCGATGTAAATAGTCCGTGTGGATAGACCTGCTAGTGAATAGGCCGAGTTGCAAAAGACAAACAAAGGGAAAGTTGAGAAGTAAATGAGTGAGGGGTTGCCTGCCATCTAGGAGTCAACGCTTACGTATATACTTAACTTAGCTAATTATTTTTCTTCACTTAATGATATTTTTTAAGCAATAATATTTTATAAAGTACCTGGCGGGGTGATTGTTATACGGTAATTTTTTTGGTTTAGTTAAAAGCGGTAAGTATATTAATATAATTTTTAATTTTAAATTCAGGGTAAAAAAGTTGATATATTTGCAGCCAGGATTAATTAAAATTAAAATGAGTTATTTTTTTATTGTTAGGATAAATAAACTGAATTTGCTTCTTTCCAGTAATTTATTTTGTTTTTAAAATGGTTATTCCAATGGTTTATTTAACCTAACAATAAAAATTTAATATATCCAGTACACACCAAGCCAGCAAAATTCTTATAAATAAAATGAGTTAATTTATTTTTTCGTCAACGATTCGATTCACTCTAGCCATCATCAGGCCATTTCTGCGTACAAAGTTGAAAACGGAAAAAAGTGCAGATAACGTCCCCATCTTTGTTCAGATTTTATTGGGCTTATCTTTTCTTTACTCTAAATATTTCCTAGTCTACATCTCTACTCCCTATTACTACATAGTTTTATGATTATACACCATTCTTTGTCTCTTTTTTCTCTACCTTTTTATTATCTTTTGACTCCTAGATTCATCTGTAATGTCCAAGTATCTTAGCGTTGAATTCATCGGTAGACAGTTTTACTGATTTTACAAAAAAACATATATTTACTGATATTGAAATATTATCCCCCCCCTAACTCCATGACCCCCCCCAGTTTCATGAAAAGTAACCCCCCAATAGAGGAATAACAGTAGGCCTACTCTAAAACTCCTTCCCGAGGAAAAGGTATTGCTGTATTTGTAATAGAAACAATATTTATTTTTAGATTATAATACTAATTTTGCCACCCTGGATATAGGCAAGTGTATTTACTAAAATTAGTTAGAACAGACTTAAAGATTTTAAAAATTAACCAAAAATAAATAAAATAGACAATTATCGACAAATAGTAATAAATTTTAATTAATGTTTAACGATTTTCAGATCTATTCTTTCATGCATTCATTTAAAAAATTATTAAAATAGGGATGTGATAATACTTTTTACTTTTTTCTTGTTTTCCTTCCTAACCATGACTAAAACTCAGCTGTTAAGAGGTACCTCCAAGAATTCTCTTGCCATTCTGGATCTAATTCATAAACAAAATATCAGATTCTCTTTCAACAAAGCTCATAGGGGTGTTCTGCTTTTTCGCTTATAGGAGAGGTCGGGGAACTTTTTTAGCCATTATCCGAAAATATTTTTTCTTAGGTCGCTATTACCCCTACATTCTGAAAAGCAAAAAAAGCAAGGTAAATGTATATTATTTATTATTTATTGAATTATTTGGAATTTACATGAAAATTATCTGTAAGTAAATAAAAATTGTAAACATTAACATAATTCAAAAGCTTTGAAGTTTTGAAAAAATGATTTTGTTTCATTTTCGCTAAAATTACTTCAAAATTAGGACTTTTTGACGTGAGCGCAATTTGAATACAGTCCTCGGCTATCAAAGTAAAAATACTATAATAGTTTATAAAATAGAAAATTTTAAAAATGTCCTTATTACCCCCGATAGTTTCATTATTACCCCATTTGGGGAAATTTACCCCGGTTCCCCGACCTCTGGATTATAGATATTAACATGGCCTTTGTTCCGATGAGAAAATACACTATTTCCCACAAAAGCTTGCTTTGCGCTGAGCGCTCTATTCACAAACTTCCAACTCCCTTCGCTGGCTTCTAAGGACTGGTATTCTCTTCCTATATTTCTCTTTCCCAAGCTTTAACATCTTCTGGGGTCCAGGGGTGGGAGTTGGCAAGTACTAAAGGGTATTTCTTTCTGTGTCTGTGCCTATATTCAGGGGGCTACTAAAGGGCATTTCTGCCTGTATATATACCTATGTTGTCCGTCCCCCAGGGGGTGGGGGTTGGTTTCCAGGGGCGGGGGTTTGAAGGTGGGGTCCAGGGCGTGAGGAATCAGGGATATTGGGGGTCCAGAAGTATTATCCTTTACTATTAAAGCGCATTTGTGCCTGCCTCTGTATGTATCTATGAATCTATGAATCTATGTCCGTCCCCCAACAATAACAGTCGTCATGGTTACCAATTTAAATGAAATTATCTATATATATAAAATTAAGGCTTTGTCTGTACATTGTGGTGGTGGTGTGGGTGGGTTTCGGGAGTGGGGGGAATGGGGTTCGAGGGGTGAGGGTCTAGAGGGTGAGCTACTTGGATAGCAAGAGCGCCGCCGGAGGCAGGCCTTGCAGCTAGTAGACTAATAGAATCAAAATCCTTGGATATTGATTTTATTTTTTTATATATCCCAGGGAAATACCTGGATATAAATAACTATTGTTATTCATAAGAATAAGAAGTTTCAATTCACCCCTTTCATTGCACTTAATTCTCTCTTTTGTCCTAGTAATTTTAAAATAAATCTAAATCGTATTCAAGCAAAAATATTCTATTAGCCGATATGTTTTCTTTAGATAAAAATTAACCACTGTAGATATCATTTTAGACTTATTAAAAATTTCATCGTGCAAAGAAATACATATCTAGTTATAAAATTAATTGGATGTATATATTCTATAATTAAAGCTTAGGGAAAATAGAGATATAAAATTATAGGCGAAGTATTCTTTACCCTTAATTTCAAAGAAATAACTGACTCTAATTAATACGTTACTTTTGTTAATCAATGCCTGATATAAAATCCAAATACCATTCATTTTTTTATTCATAATTTTTTACAACTACTTAGACAACTTTAATATTGAAATTTGGCATCATATTTTAATATTTTTTTTTTAATAAATAAATAAAGAAAATTTGAAAGTTTTTTAAAAATATAAAATTCTAGCTAGGTTTCATAAAAATAAAAGACAAGATGCTTATTAGCATGACTATATATATACGAGCTTTTCGTGCGTGCTTCGGCACGCCCTCGAAGCTCGGCCCTCCGGGCTGGTCAGTTTAAAATCCTAGCTGACAATTATATTTCAAATTTGCCTTGTTAATTAATATATATTCAATGTTTTTTAATTTAAATTCAATTGGTGTTTTTTCATTTTCATTCGAGTTCAAATGAATACAATATTATCTCGACACAAAGTCTAAATCAAAAATTTATAGTTTTAGTAACTGAAATCATGGTATAAATATTAATGTCAGATTGGTCTAGTGGATAAAGCAGAGGACCTTAGTTCAAGAGTTCGTAGGTTCGGTTCTAGTCAAGAGGGAAATTTTTTAGAGAAATTTCTCTAAGCGTTGTTACAAATTAATCTAGATCAATATATATAGTATGAGTTTTCTCTTTGAACTCCTGAAGATAGGCTCGAACCCTTATATGTCATGCTAATCAGCATCTTGTCTTTTATTTTTGTGAAACCTAGCTAGAATTTTATATTTTTTTAATTTTCTTTACTTTAATCGCGATATTGTATAAAATATAGGGATTTATCATATCTTAGAGAGAGAAAGAAAAAAATATCTAAAATTTATTTAAGAATATATAATATATCTTTATGTAGTAGTATGGGCCAAAGAAGAAAAATTCCAAGTGTTAAAATAAAAACTTAATAACATCATTCAATTAATTTTAATTACATCATATTATAGAACATAATACGGCAGTTACAAATTATCTTATAACCGTAACATCCTTCAATTGACCACCTCTTGCACGCATTCTTGCAATTTCTCACTGAATTTTCTCACGACTTGAGACTTTTTTTCGGAATATTCCATTTATCATGTCTGTAAATTTTTTATGAATATTTGGTTTATGTCATTTATAATTAATTTTATGTTTATTAGTGTTCATCCTACTTTTCATATCAAAGAAATCATTTAATTTCGGAGCTTGTACTAAAATGTCCCCATTCATGTTTAGAGATGCCAACGAGATTTATCGATTATTTTTTTATATCGATATATTTCCAAAATATATCGATATATAAGTATCGATATACTCCTTGCGATATATATCGAATATCGATATATGCCTTGCGATATATATCGAAAAATATTTCGGAATTTTTTTCACTTGCAAATACAAAAAAATTGCTCCAATTTTTTAATTGCACAATTTTATAAGAAATTTTTATTTCACATAATCACAACTATTAAAAAATACTTTGACTAGGTACTCTAAAGTCAAAAAATAGAAATTTATGTCATGTATTGTAATAGAGAGGCGAAAAAATCTCATAATACTAGAGAAATAGCGACAAAAAATCGCAGCCTTCTGACTGGCAAAAGACTGTATGCTTTTGTTTTTGGAAACTAGTTTTTTCATGTTTTTGTGTTTTTTTTAAGTTAATTTTTAAATTTAAAAAAATGTACTCCAGACGGCTATGACTATTGGCTACTGTTTTTGTTATATAAACTTTGGTGAAACTAGCTTTGAATGTAAAAAAATTGTATTTTTAAGATTAAATTATTTTTACTATCATAGGATGTATTTATTTCTCAATAGGTTACAATTACTGGTTAGTTTTTGATATGTTAATATCTAAAAAATAATTAATAAAAATATATCCATATATTTGCTGCAATATATTTATGTATCAATATAGTGCTATAAGCTATATCGATATATTAAAATAATTTGCCATCCCTATTCATGATTCCAAAACAAGCTATTAAGAAGGTTTTTCGCGACAATCCACACAAAAAGTTTTAGCCTCGTAACCACTCTATAAATATGAAGGGAACTAAAATTTTAGGTTATGTTTTTTTAACGTGACTGTACCACTCACACAACGAAATCTCTATATGGATACACACATACTTGCCGGATCGTTTCCAAGCCATTGTGCTTATATCCCCTCCACTAAAAATAATCGCCCAAAGATGTATTTTTGTTTTTTATCAAAACTAAGTGGTAAATAATTTCAATTTTTTCTAATTATTCCGAATATATTATTCTAACAAATAGTATAGTTTTTCATCAAGATGGTGAAAGTCCTTCAATGAAAAAAATAAAATAATGTTCATATCCACACCCTTTCCCTATCTACCCTTTGTTAAAAATGTCATTTTTAATTGCAATTATTTCATGTTTGGTGTGGTAAATCGTCTTTAACAGTATATGTATTATGCTTTTAATGACTTAAATTCCAAGTTTGATAAACTTCTTGAATTTTTGCATCTGTGAAAGAACTACCTTAATTCTCGAGTAGTGCAACTTTAGGGAGAGATTGCAACAATAACTTTTTCCGACGTACGAAATATTTTCTCTAATTCATTAACTCCGATAAAAGACAAATGCCTCATCTCCCATCCTGAATATTTGTGACTTCATTAGGAGTGATGATCAATGCCCTAATAAGTCAGCGAGATTTGTGTAATTACATCCATATAATACAAAAGCTGCAAAGAAGGAAGTGCAATAAACACTAATATCCAGGTCGAGATCATAGATCACATTATTGCACTTAAATCTGGTTATGTGAAGGATTTAATTTTAAAGATGTAATATTTATTAGATAAGAGTCTAATACCGTGATTGTGATGTAATTAAATTAATTAAATAGATTTTAATTTAACTTTATAAATGTCCTCTTTCTAAGGCACACCTTACGTAAGATGACGCCGTCAGAGAAAGACATACTTAATTCAAGAACTTAATTAGTTTTTCCTAATATCTTGAAAATGGCTCAACCAATTTTGATCAAATTTAATATTCTATTTAAGTACCCCGAAGACCTCAAAAAAGGTTATATAAAGTTTTTAATAAAATTATATTTTAAAGTACTTTTCGCTAGAGTAAGATAGTACTTTTTAAAATTTTTAAAAATTTATTCATTCGATCGGTTTAATATAGCACATTTAACCTTGCTTAAGTAAGAATGGATAGGCCTCTCTCTGTAAAATGCTAAATTTGGGAGGAAATTTAATAAGTAATCATAGCAACCTCGTTGCTATCGTATTCGTTACTTTTTTTCTAATGAAATTGTTGTGAGGAGTTAAACCAAAAATGTGCATCCCCTAAATGGGATTGACCCCTCCATAGTGAAAAGGAGAAGAAGAAGCTATTTTTTGGGCTGGCTAGGGATCAAAGGTATCTGTGGATGCGGGCCTTAAACACTTAAACAACTGAAGATTATAAGTCGCGGGGCAGACGGTGGCTGGAAGCGGCCTTTGGTGAAAATCTGAAAGAATCGACTTTAAATTTAAAAAAAGTGATCGATCCTCATCTAATACTTGAAGATGAACAATTCTACATTGCATTTTTGACGTTTTTATTATTATTGGTAGCCATTACTGAAGACATGAAGTAATCGACTTAAAATCAAAAATAGTTACCAATAATGATCGTAACGTCAAAAATGCAATGTATAATTGTTATTCCTCGAGTATTAGATGAGAATCGATCGCTATTTTTGATTTTAAGTTAACATAGCCAGTGATATGATTAATAATAAAGGAATAATATTATTAATATTTCAAACGACTATGGATAAAGTATAGCAACGATTCTATCCAGTTTATTTCATTTTTTTGGACTGTCACTCCAGTAAATTTCCATTTATATAATATCACTTTCATAATAATAAAAATAATTCAATTTCTACTTGGTACATGACGTTTCGACTGAAATTTTAATAAATGCATCGAGAAAAAACAATCAACTTCGAAATACTTATGAGAGGAAATTTGTTGATTTAAATGATTCTTACTTGGGGAAAAAATCAACTCAATGTGATCCTTGAGTTTAATTACTTCTGCACTGAGTTTTTGTTTGAGGTAGTAATTTAATTGATTTAAATCTCACGTCCTCACTTATATATAGGATCCAGACGATTTCGAAAAGTCAGTGTTGTAACAACAATAATGGTGATTTTTTGACCATATTTGTAAGATGACGAATGGAATATCATTTTTTAATTGATCCCCAAATTATACATACGGTACATGCATAGGTACTCTGGGTAACAGTGCTTTAATGATTTATTTAAATACATGGATAACATCAAGAACTTATTTAAATTATATCTACCAATTTGAGTAGTACACTATTTTTAACAAAAGAGAGTAAATGGGTTGTTCAAAAGAAGGAATCATTCACCAATTTTGAAAAATTTATTCTATGGGAAAAATACAGAATGATCGATAAAAAGGAAAAATATAGCTTTGCTTTGATAATAGTTACACGAGTAATAATATATTTAACTCATAAATATACAACAAGGCACCGCCCTATGGTCATACCGTTGTTGGATTGACGCTGGAAGGCTCTGAGGATCATCGTTATCGATTACAACACCACTCCCAAGATTATCAGGTATAAGTACTCTATGTCGATATATTTCAAAAAGCAAACAAATGAGCAAAAAATTCAATCTGTTTTAAAAGGATCAGATAATGTTTTAAAGTAGATTGGCAAAATCTCATTCCTAACATATCACGCAATACCTGTTTTCAACTGGTTAATCCTAGTTATTTTTCTGTCGACTGCCAATCTCTTTGATGAAATCATTATTGGAAAATGTTTTTCGTATATCATTTTTATAAAATAGTGTTAATATATTGAATATATTAAAAACAGTCGAGTATCCTGAAGATAGCCTCAGCCCTCTCCGAAATATATAATCATACTCTATATATATATATATATATATATATATATATATATATATATTTTGGAGAGTTATTGGAAGTGGAGGAGGGTATCCAGGCTAACAAGTCAGGCGCCGCAGCTAGTTATGTTTTAAAGATATAAAGCAACCTATTTTCCAATTTTCCATTGATAAAGGGAGAATATGAATATTTAATAAACGTTTTGAGTGTTTTTTTATAAAGGACTGTATTTATTTAAAACAATCATCAATCAAAAATTTATTTAATCTAATTTTATTAATGAAGGTCGAGTTAGGCTAGGGGTTAGCGTGTCAGTTTGGTAACCAAGTGGACCTGGGTTCGAATCCGACCCGAGTCATCCGGCTAAAAATCTGACCCCGGGGTAGAGACAAATTAAAATAAGCTGACGTGTTCTGATGTGGCCATCCACTTGACTTTATCATACAACCTGGCCCCTCACTTATATTTAATATTTAATAAAATTATTTATAATCATGTAGGGGGGGGATAGTTTTTGCATTTTTAGACTCCTGGGACCCACTGATTATGTATACAAAATTTGGTTGAGTTTGGTAAATGGCAAAGATTTTCATTTGTCGACCCTCCACCCCCCCCCCCATTTTGGGCGGTTAGATTTTGCATTTTTAGACTTCTGGGGTCCACTGATTATGTATACAAAATTTGGTTGAGTTTGCTCAAACGACCTAGATTTTTAATTTTTAACCCCCCTCGACCCCCTTAATTTTGGGTCGATATACACCAAAATCTAATCAGCTCTTAATCTCAATGGACCAAAACTACGTGTGAAATTTGGTTTCGATATTCACACTAGTTTTTGAGCTAGCTCGTCCACAAATTTGGTAACCCACAGACTAACTAACTAACAGACATTTTGACAAAACAATTATTATCTCGAAAAATATAATTTTTTTCGATGTTCACTTATTAGAGCTTTTTGTAGACCTAAATGCCATAGTTTCGCTCAATTTTTTTAAATCTAAATAGTTTCAGCCATTTTTTAGATATTTTGAAAAAAAGAAGGAAAAAAAACACTTTTTTCATGCACGATTACAATATTTGACCATACCCTGTATGGTAAAGTAAAAAAATAATAATAAGTAATATCGTAAATTAGCTTATGGCTAGAAAGGCCGAAAAGCCAAAAAAAATTTATTAATAAATTTACACTTTTATAAATAGAAAAAAATATCAATAGCCTCACTGGTCATTTCTCTATCTTAAACTCCGCAGTCCCTTAGATAGAAATTGACCATCTTCCACAACGAATCGACTTGTACGATAAGAAAATCTTCAATTTCTCCTAATTCTATTGCTATAAGCAAAATATTATGACTTGCCTAAAGCACTCTTAGTTATTTCCGATCTGATATATTGAGAGTTCTTAGAAATGGATTAGTCCAAATATTATCGAATCATCTTTATTTATTCCTTTTTGAATTATTACTATTTTAATAGTTCCTCCGCGAAAAGAATTTTTATTCGACTAAAACTCGTCTGAACTTGTCTTTGACATGCTTAAACTCGAAAATATACCTGCCAGGCAGGGATTTAAATCAGCACCATTTTCGGAAAAAAATTTCATTTTAATTTCCCCTTGAAACTATACAACAATTTTATTTCAATTCTAGAACCAGGTACTTTTCAAAACAAAAAAATGTTTTTTATAGAAATATTTGAAATAATGGAAATTAATTTGAAAATTTAAAGATCCTCCTGAAATTTTGTAGTCGACCTAATAGTATAAATGTTTGAAATTCTAGGGATGCACTGCATCCACAGCATCCATGGACCGCACGCCACGGATAAAAATACATTTATCTTCTATTATAAAGCGGTTATGCTGTCCGTCGCTAGCCACTCATTTAATACCCACAAATAGTTTACGTTAAATTTATTAAAATTAGAAAATTTAAATTATTATTTTAAAACTCACGAATGTTTAGGGTCAAAAGATCAAGAAGCCTTCTGGACACCAAGATGCTCGGCGAAGGCGGGCTTCGCGGCTGGTATATAAATAGTAAGTGTATGTTTATTTGCATCAAGCAGAGGACAACCTCTTTGTTTGTCTTTATGAATCAACAATTCTGCTACTCAAAACAAAAAAATGGAATGGAAATTTGTCCTTTGTTCGGGATCACTATTTTTATTTAAATAATGAATTTATAAGAAAGTGAAAAATTGATTGATATACATAATAGATTTGACAAATCAGAGGAAAATAGGAACAATTAAACAGTGTTAAAACATTCGACCAATTGCGACGTTTCGCCAATTTATTATGGCTTCATCAGGCTCTATACAAAAAATAAATACAAATGAATCAATCTAATTCATCAAAATCAACCGAGACATAATATATAATATAATTACCTTGATCAATTTCACAAAGTACTTTGTCATTTATCTTCTTACCAATTAGAATACATATACTATATTATATATATATATATGTATATATATATATCAATTATTTAGAGTAGCCAGCAATAGATCCAACCAGACTAGCTGTACACCTTCGATTGTTCAAAAGGATTTAAAAAATAAAACCGACTTCAAAAAAATTAAATGCAACAAATAAAATAATAATAGCTTAAAAATAAAATAAAATACACTAAAAGGTAAAAAATAATTATCTAATTTAGTTACAAATAAACGACGAAATATTAACATGAAATTACTTTTTGAAGTCGGTGCCAAACAAACTATACCTATAAGCCAGCGTAAACGCCAAACGTACTAAGTAAGATCCGTCGAGTGCGATTCATAAAACATATATGTTTGGCACCGACTTCAAAAAGTGATTTCATGTTAATATTTCGTCGTTTATTTGTAACTAAATTAGATAATTATTTTATACCTTTTAGTGCATTTTATTTTATTTTTAAGCTATTATTATTTTATTTTTAGGCTATTATTATTTTATTTGTTGCATCATTTAATTTTTTTGAAGTCGGTTTTATTTTTTTATAAAAATTAGTTTTATTATTCTCTTTTTAGTGATGTTATTAATAGTGACTTAATATAATAAATACCTTGCATGCATCTCGTAAGAGAAAGCGTCGGGCGAATGAATCAGAAAATGATAAATTTATTAAACCAATTATTTTACATTAATTAATGTATACATTGTATCTTTTGCTTCGATTCCGGAGATAACTTCTCCACCATCGAGTGTCCTTGATCATCTTTAGTCCTTGTTTTTAGTAAGAGGAAAAATCTAATTAGATAAAAAAACTCTTTTCCGATAATTATTTCAATTCCATTATTCCCCAATCAAGTCGATTGGTATTTCCTCAATTCACTCCCCAATCTCCAGACCAGAAAATGATAATAAAATTCAATTCATAAATATAGAAATTCTCTAGAATCGTTTGCGGGTTTTAAATGAATGTTTTGAGATTTTTTTATAAAAGATTTTATTTATTATTATTTCGATTATTTCGTCATAAGAATTGGAGATTTTCGTTAATTCGTCATTGATCATATCTTCAGAACTTGATCAAATTAATATGGTACCACCCTTAAGTTACCCTCTTTCCAATAAAAAAAAGAATCATCGAAATCGGTTGATAAACAAAGAAGTTATCCCTGAACAAACATATCAAAAAAGGTCCAATACCAATGAAAAAAAAACGACACCAATCGGAAGGTAGACTGAACCCAATGAAAAAAATCATCAAAATCAGTTCACAATTGGCGAAGATATGAGAGACACAAAAAAAATTAATCGAATAGAGAACCTCCTCCTTTTTGAAGTCGGTTAAAAATACAAAAATAACTCTTATCAATACATTTTAATCTTTAATCTAAAATTAACATCTAAAATTATTATTGTTTTAACACTGTTTAATTGTTCCTATTTTCCTCTGATTTGTCAAATCTAATATCTAAATAATGGAACTGGATAATAATAATGATTTAAATAATGTTAAAATAATTAATAATGAGTGAAAAGAGAGGTAGGAAAGGTTTTGTTTAGGGCGCCTATGAGATATGCAACCTAATCCGCAGCGAATTCCACCCATTGGGAACCTCCAGCGTTTAATCCTGTCAGGCTTCGTTCTCTTTTCTAACACTTTACAGTCGTCATCGTGTCGACAGGCCTTATCCCAATGTGCCCCTCCAATTGCGCATTATTTCTTATCAATGGACCATTTGCCGGTCTCTGTGGCAAAGCCAATATGACAATGAGCTCGAGTTGGTGTAAATGAGTCAGTTTTTTTAAGTATTCTAGGCTGGATGTGTGGGGAATCCGTGGCGGCGATGGCCCGGGTATTCAAGGCCCCAAGGACCACCCTGTCGCTTCCTTTCTACACCACACAGACAGATCCACACCAGCCGGTGCTCTTTCCCAGCATCCCATCTTTCCAAAGAAAGACTAGATCATGCTCATCAATACATAATCAATACACGTAATCCTATTAAGGGATGCTCTTTAGAGCCACTTGGAATCTATCAAAATGCCAAGGTTTTTCTTGTTCATCTACTTAATGCTCTTGTGGCTCTTTAATATTTATAAAATAATGAAAATAATCATGATTACTACTTTTTGAAAACCTTAGTAAATTAGTCAGCCAAGTTTATAAAGGAAAAATTAAATAACATGTAAAATGAGTAAAAAAGTACACTGCTCTGCAAAAATTAAACAAAGTTTTTAAACCGTAAACCTAACAATGGATTCTTGTAGAGTTTTATAAGCTGATTATCATGCGATTTCCCGATTTTTTACAACAGGTCAGAGTTTTGAGATATTATCGGTCAAAACGACGAAAAAGGCCATTTTGACCGATTTTCGAGTCAAAATGAGATATTAAACAGCAATTTTTGAAATTAAAATATTTTGTTGACGTAATAGAAAACAGCTCCTCTTTGATTTTCAAATTACCTCTTGTTTTTAGCTCAATTAGACATCGAGTTATAACTAAAAAAACTAAAACTACGTGATTATAAAGGATAAAAAACATCTATAAAAACATATAGTCTTAGTTTTGTACTTATAATTTGAGTTCTAATTGAGCTAAAAACAAGTTGTAATTTGAAAATCAAAGAGGAAGCAGTTTTCTATTACGTCAACAAAATATTTTGATTGCTAATATTGCTGTTTAATATCTAATGGGACTCGAAAATAGGTCAAAATGGCCTTTTTCGTCATTATGACCGATAATATCTCAAAACTCTGACCTGTTGCAAAAAATTAGGGAATTGCATGATAATCAGCGTATAAAATTCTACTGGAATCCTTTGTTAGATTTACGGCTACAATTTTTGCCTTGTTAAATGATAAATTTATAAGCATCTATCATATGCACATATTGAGTTTACATTTTATTGGTTTTGAGTTTCATAAATGAAAGAACCAACAAGAAGTTTATTTGATAAATTAGACGAAAAAGTGAAAACTTTTTGACGACTGTAGGTACTTTCTAAATTTATCTTTTTTTACCGACTAATTTGAGAATTAAAAACTGAAAATTGACGTAAAAGTGCAACTTAATAATATACAAAATTTCAGCGCTTTATTTTTATTATTTTTTTAATGAAATTGAATGCAAGAAGGAAGATGCATGGATGCCCCCGAGTGGTGAATCGCGACCTAATATCGTGTACACCTACTTTCACTTTCATTTACAAGTAGAAGACAATAGATAAAGGGGCATTATCTAATGAATTCCAAAATAATTCCACATAATTCCAAAGACGTGTACACCTAATTCCAATCGCGGTTCACTCCTCGGATGCCCCTATGGATCTCGAAAGACCATTGCATTACGAGAGAAAAGGAAATTGATCGAAAGAGTGGATATTTGTTACAACTATATTCAAACGCCGCGCCGTCCCAATCGATCACAAAGCTAAGAGAATATAGGAGCTATTCTCTTATGAAAGCATCGCACCGGAGATGCGAAGTTCCCGGGATCGAACCCCGGCTTATTATTATTTTGTCTATAATAAAAAATCTTTTCTTTTTTCTATAATGTAATTTAATTAGTTACAACTGTTCAAGATTAAAACAAAAAAATAACAAAAAATAAAATTATAAATTTACGATAGATAAAATAGGTAATTATAGAGCACTGATGTCCAACCGCATGCTGCCCAGCACTTCAATGAATGCGGCCCGACAAAAAATTATAAACTTCCTTGAAACATTAAGATTTTTATGTACTTACTGGAAACATATCACATACAATCTGATTTTTTTCTAAAATAAGAAGAAATAGGAAAATCATCTCAAAAGTTTTTGAAGAATAATTGGGAAGATTTTCAATTTTTAATGTGAAAAAGTATATCAAGATTTCGGAAAAAATAATCGCAATTGTGGCATAGTTTGACTCCATTTTGATTAGATATAAATATTTTACCTGCAAACTTTCTGATTGAATGTATTTTCAATCAGAGATGAATGAAAAATTTAATAATGTCTATAACATTTAGGGAAAGCGGTACTGGTTTATAGTGAAACATATTAAACACAGGAGTTTTTTTAAAAAGTTTATAGTGGTGTTTCACAAGTAAAAATAAATATTAAAAAAATTTACCTCTTTAAAAAACTCCTGTGGTTAATAATGTCTCTTTATTAAAATTTTATAAAAATTATCTAACCATAAACAAATACTCCTGGCTTCACAATACTTTTTCACTTTTTGTAAATATGAATTTATATATAGTAGGTACCTAATGCTATTATCAAGAAATAAATTCACTAAAAGCTCAGCTTTCAGGTAAAAAAATAATGAAGCTTAGAATATTTAAAAAACATTCTTCATCTCATATTTACAATATTTATTATTTCAGTAATTAAAACTTTTGAAGTGCTAAATGATTTAAAAAACAATAATTATTCTGAAGGGAAAGTACTCATAGGTTATTGTGCTATGACATTTTAGCTTCGATCATGATGGATTACGTTATATGTTCTACATTATAAATATTCTTTTTATTAAGAAATATCAATAGAATTAGTATATTTTAAATGCGGCCCGAAGCATTTGTTTTTTCCTCAAATGCGGCCAGTGTAAGCCAAAAGGTTGAACACTCCTGCTTTAGTAATTGAGTTGTTTATCGAAAGAGAAGTTCAAGCTCAAACCATCTAGATTGCAGATTTTTGTAGAGAAAAGCTCATCAAAATTAACGACGTTTTGACATAGTAGAGTATTTTTCAAATTTGGGTGACAGCTTAAAAAGGTTAATACAATACGAGTTATTAAATGTTAATTTTAGTTAAGTATTTGAAAAGGTAGTAGAAATAGAAATATTAATATTGAGATAATTTATTTTTTTAACTATGAAATAAATATATAAATAAAAAATGGATAGAATAAAGAAAATTCAAAAAAGAATGGAAAAAATCTCACCTGGAAGACGCATGGGTACACGCAGAATCACTGGAGAGTCCTCCAAGCGCCAATCCTTGCTGGAAAGCGTTGATTTTGGCCTGGCGGGGTTCACAATTCACGTCGCATGGGCTCCAGGGGGCATGGGATCATGGCGGGAGTGAACTTTGGACCCTGCAATAGAGAGTACTAGTTATTGTACAAGCACCTAATAGTTAAAAGGGAAATCCTAGAAGTATCGATTTGAAAGGTTTTTCCCAATTCGAGTAAACAGGTCGAAGCTTGTTTACGAACAAGTCAGAGCTTGTTGTCGAACCTCTCGCAATATACAATTAAATCTATTCTAATTCCTTTATTATAAACTCTAACTAAATACGTGTATTAAAAGAAATTCTCTTTTAAGATACGTTTTATATACGATTTCTTTCTCTACTTATTCGAATCAAGCATTGTAAAATGTATACGAGTAAATGCAACTTAAATCTTAATATAAAAACTAATTTGAATAGAAATCAATATAATTATTATTATAATTACTGAATCCGAGCTGTTTTGCATGATTTTCTTATATGTCAGAAGACTTATATTCACCCTCTCGGGAATGTAATATCATCAATAGCACCTGGATTACATTATTCTACATTATAACTATTCTTTTTTATTGAGAAATATCAATAGAATTGGTATATTTTATATGTGGCCCGAAGCATTTGTTTTTTCATCAAATGCGGCCCGAGTAAGCCAAAAGGTAGGACATCCTGTTATAGAGCAATATGTTCCATCATCGATAAAAAAATCACCAATTTTAATTGAAAATTAAAGGAAAAATTTTAATTTTAAATTATACCTAATATTTAATATAGTAGGTATATGTACCGCCGAAGCGAATACTAATATTTAATATATTGTAGCTCTTTAAATAAGACGGGAGTGAGTTTTTAAAGTCGGAAAGAACTACAAATAAACCTTTATTATAATAGCTCGAAAATCCAACGAAAAATTTTAATAAGTGGCATATTTTGTTAAAATTTAATCACTAAATTTGATCGAAATCTTGGAAATATTTTTATTAATTTGAAGATATTCCGTCCACTGCTGGCATTTATCCAAAGAAGCTGCCTCTTCGAATGTTTCCAATTGAATTGATTGCATCTGAGATATTTCATCAGGCCAATGAATTTGCTATTGCATACGATATACTTAACGAACATATAAATTAACAAGAAAATAATTTTAAATTAATTATAATATAAATTTGAATATTGGATCGAAATATTTCACAAATTTTTTAATTGACTAAATATATAGCAGATTTTATGCTTTGTTTGTTTAAGTTTTGTTTATCAAAAGAGAAGTTTCGCCTGATCCACCTAGAAAGTTCCCTAATAATATTAATGAAAAAATTCCATTTCATCAATCCATATTTTAGTCCAGTTCCTGGAGCGTTAAAAACATGAAAACCTCGGATTTCAATTACAGTGATTGAAATTTAAAAATTCAAAATGGAATGTTTACCTAATAAAATATATAAAATAGTCTACCTCTTAGAAAATTGTGATCTTGATTATTGAAAACAACTTTTGGTGGCTGAAAAACCTAGAAATTTTTCCAGTTTTTCGCTTATAACTCAAAAACGGTCTATATTTTGTAAATAACAGTTCTATAGTAAATTAAAGAGGACAAAATTTCCTAGAGAATGAGATAGGAATTAAATTTTTCCGATGAGTGGTTTTCATTTGAAGGAAAAATTTTGTCCTTTTTAATTTACTGTAGAAAGTTTATTTATCTTTATCGAGTTAAAAGCGAAAAACTGGAAAAAGTCCGAAAATTTCGAGGTTTTCGCCCACCAAAAGTTGTCCCCCACACTTTCGAGAACACAAACTTAGATTTGGCATACCCATACCCATACCAAACGAAAATATTTTCCCGCAATTAATATAAGCTGAACCACTTTTTGGATCCTTTATATACTGGGCAGTTTTTTGGTTAAATAATTAAAAAAATCAAAAGCACAAAAAAATTTGGTAGGCTTTGCAATTTATAGTTAAAAAACAAAATCCCACCTCGACCATATAAATTCATTCACTGTAATAAAAGTCTGAGGTCAAACCCCCGAACTGGACTATTTCCATATATAATATTTTGTTTATTTAGATATTATTATTTAATATTTTTATCATTGATAAAATGAAGGATTTGGAGACGAGGGAATATATACCAACTTAATAGATATTAATGAATTGAGTCAGGTATATTCAGAATTTCTAATTCTATACTGGAGTTAGTAAATTCTACCTTTGAAAAAAGCTTAAATCAATTTGATATATTGGTTATGAAGAGAGACTAGACTGCAATCCTTTCATTGAATTATTTTGATTAGTAAAATTAAAATTTTGAATAAAATAATTTAAATTAATTTTAGAGAATATTTTAGAGAATATTTAGTAATCTTTCTTCTAATATGTATAATTTGTTTACAGTTCTTATAATGTTCGTAGTTTCAAGATGTATGATGGAGAATGGCTTTGAGGAAGATTAAATTATGTTGGAGTTGGAGTAATTTAATTTTAACAATGTTTCACTATAAACCAACACCGCGTTCCCTAAATTTGTTTGAGGAAGATGATTAAAAATTCTTCTGATCTTGAGATTCCATAATTGTTGGATATTTTTATAATTATTTTCATTATACAAACTGCTTTATTGCCATAATTATTTCTTATATATTGGCAAAATATAAAGAAATCGATAACTCTTGATTAAACATAAATATTTCAAATTTAATTGAAAAGATTTTGTTTTGCCAAGAGTAACAGAGTTGTTGAATCTTATAGAGAACAAGGAGGTTGTCCTCTGCTTGGTGCAAATAAACATACACACATATTATTTTAGGTTAAAAATAAAATAAAATGAGAGAGTCTTCTGTTTTTTAAATAAAATAATTTTTAATTATTTCTAGAAATAATTAAAAATTATTTTATTTAAAAAACAGAAGACTCTCTCATTTTATTTTATTTTTAACCTAAAATAAAAACAATTCTGTTACCATCGACAGTGAAATCTTTTATACACATATTATTATTTGTTTGAGACTATAGTTTCGAAGAAATGATAGATAAAATATTTAAAATTAAAAAAAGAATGATGAAGGCCAAGCAAGCCTTCGTAAATATAGTCTCAAACAAATAAATTATATATATACATATCAGTGGCGTGGGGTCCATGGATACTGAGGATGCGGCGCATCCCTAAAATTTCAAACATTTAAAGTATTTTCATAAATATATAAGGTCGACTCCAAAATTTCAAAAGGATCTTTAAATTTTCAAATTATTATCGGTTATTTCAAATATTTCTATAAAAAACATTTTTTTTGTTTTGAAAAGTATATTGGTTCTCGAAATGAAATAAAATTGTTGCATAGTTTCAAGGGACAATTAAAATGAATGATTTTTCCGAAAAGAGTGCGGATAGAAGGTTTGAACTCTCTGCCTGGTAGAGATATCTTCCAGTTGAAGCATGTCAAAGACAAGTCCAGACGAGTTTTAGTCGAATAAAAATTGTTCTCGCTGGAGTACTATTAAAATAGGAATAATACAAAAAGGGAATAAATAAAGATGATTCGAGAATTTTTGGACTAATCCATTTCTTAGAACTCTCAATTTATAAGATCAGAAATAACTAAGAGTGCTTTAGACAAGTCATATTTTTCTTATAGCAATAGAATTAGGAGAATTGAAGATTTTCTTATAGGACAGGCCGATTTCCATGTCTCAGGGACTGTGGAGTTTTAGTCACAAGATTTAATTTCTGACTCCTATCCTCACTCACACAAAGTATTCGTTTGGGGCGAAGGTCCCAAAATATATTTTTTAAAAATCTAATGTTAATTTGAAAAATAAAGAAAATGATGACGTATTCGATGAAATTTGAAAAAATATTATTATAAAATAAAATTTCAAAAATTGAAGGGTACTTTTTTGGCTAGCATCCTCTGGTTGAAAAGTCACCAAACACTACTGATACATATGTATTTTGATTATCTATTCTAAATATGGGTATGTTTATTTGCATCAAGCAGAGGACAACCTCCCTGTTTCTCTTTATGATATTTCGGATTATTTCATAAAATAATTGATTTTTATTTTTAGAAACATTAGCACAAGACAAAATAAAATAATACTCTCTACTTAAAGTAAATGCTTCTTGATATAATCAGAATAAGAAATTGCATTATGATTTGGAATAGGAAAGTAAAACGAGATTCTTCTGTTTAATAGCAATAATTAAATTTCAAATTATAAAGTGGAGGTGGTGGTGGTGGAAGGAGAACTGATCAACCTCTAAAAATAAGTTTATTGACTTGATCTGTTGAATCAACAGGTTGTCTTAGTTTCACTTGGATGGAATTCATAACCAGTTGTTGAAGCTGTCGTTGGTAGGATTGAATTTAAAAAATGAGTTAATTTATTGAACATATTGTGGTCAGTATTCTATTATGATGAGAGTTGAGAGAAAGCAAATTTTATGTATGACAATATATCTGATGGCTATAAATTTAAGAAATGGTCCATGAATAATTTTTTTAATATTCCAATTTCCAAGATTATTTTTTGGTGAAGAAATTTTGTGAACAATTAAAATAAGTGGAAAAATTGCTGCTTTTATGCAATAATGAATTGAAATTATTCTTTAAAGGAGACAATAGAAGAGTGTGTCTTTGCCCCTTCATCAGTCTATTAAAATTGATTCACAGAAATTGATGTGTGAAAGTCTTGTGAATCAATTATTGATGAACTGATGAAGGGAACAAAGCCCTCGAAACTATAGTATCGTTATAAATAAATTAAAATTCGAGTGTGTGCTTAAGACCACACGACAGAAAGTGTCAACTTATAAGGCATTTATAATTCTAATATTCTAAAATTATTTTTTGAAAAGGAATAAAGAATATATTTTCCGACAATGATTGAACTGGTACTAAACCACAGCCCAATCGTGACGCGTGACTTGACGCAACGCGTGACGGCTCAATCTCATTTACTCCCCAGGAAAATAAAAATGTACATGAGTGCCAAAATTCAAATATAAGATATTGATTTGAGCTTAGAGTTAATGCTACAGCCCCATCTGGGGATAAACAAGACCCTAACCGTCACGCGTGATGCGTGTCTGCCCAATCCCATTTACTGCCAAGTAATATAAAAAGTGTGGAAGGCGCGCCAAAGAAGTTTTCATTTCAATAAAAAATGTATTTTACCAGCAGACTCACACTTTTATAATGTCAGTGTCTCCTGTATCGTTAAAATTTAAAAAAATTCTGCTAATCTCCACAAGAAGATGATCCCAAAAAAGTCTATATATTTTTAAATATTGCATTAACTTTTAAGATCTTATTATCTATAAGCTTGTTTGAAATGAAGTATTTGTGGAAAGTAACAAAATAAAATATTGGAAGAAAAAAAGTGAAACTTTTTCAAAAATCGGTACGTCGTTTGCAGTTTCGGTGAATTAATAATAATTTTGAACATTTCCATTATAGAACAGTTAATGACCGCTTTTTCAATTGCGTTTTTTCAGACTAACTCTTACAGTTTATTCTCTTTAATTCAAATCTATTCAAAAAATAAAATATTTTTTTATACAATTTATTAAATGGTAATTCAACAGACATTTGCTCAATTATTTATTTATTATTTTTTAAAATGGATTAAAATTTAAAAAATTATTTTTCCGCATTTTTGAACCAGAAGTACTTAAGCTAGAATGCCCCGAATCAAATCAGTTCTTCACATTGGAAATTCAAGTATTTTAGCTTCGCTTGCCTGCTGGCGTACCAAGAAATTATGTTGTTTTTTCAATTTATTTAATCCGCACTATCTAAATCGTTTTCGGTATATCTACGATAGAAAATTTAACTATTTAAGACACTAGATTGTCTTTATCTGATTAACTTGGCCGGAATTTACTTAGCTTTGGAGTTAGAGGTAATTCAAAAGTAAGATTGTGGTCATTCTTTACTTACCTTTAGATGGCTGAACATACAATATTTTCGATGGTTAGTTAGTTGATTTAGCTGATAGCCAAAGAAATCCCTTAGTTTGACCCGTAATCAGTTAAATTCCTCCACCTACAACAAAAATAGTGCTGTAGGTACATTCAATGAGAAGGTAATTAGGGTTAATTTCAATCAAAAAATCATCAAAACCGATTTTGGAATTTTTTTGGGAGGTTAACATTCTATAAATGAATGTCCTAATTTTTCCTGAAATATTTAATTATGTTAAATTTTAAGAAAATTTTAGGCTTCAAAAAAAAATTCAGATTGAGAAGCTAAGAGAATAAATGTACCTAAAAACTCATTAAAAAATGAAATACTATCTGTTTAAAATATATTTAAGTTTATTTAGATTAACAACCAACATCTAATCAATGAATTCCAATGAGTTAGAATCGAATATGTCTGGAAGATTCCTATCGACGCGCCTATAGATTAGGCAATATTGCGTTTTGACTGCATTAAAATTAGCCAAGTTTTGGGATTCCCAACATGAGTCTTATTGAATATTTTGGTATATATAGTTTCCCGATAATTTAGAAATTGAAAGTTAACTAAAGTAAAGAAAATTTAAAAAATTTAAGAAACTTTTAAAATTTAAAAATATAAAATTCTAGGTAGGTTTCACAAAAAATAAAAGTCAAGATGCTTGTGTTTCTCTGTGAACTCCTGAAGATGGGATACTCCGAAATATATATTGAGTCATTTTAAACAAGCATCTTGTCTTTTATTCTTTGTGTAACTTACCTAGAATTTTATATTTTTAAATTTTAAAAGTTTCTTAAATTTTTTTTTAACTTTATTTAAACATGTTTCATCAGAACCCACACCATTGTCTCTTAACAAAATTGAAAGTTAACTAATTAATGTCAGCTCAAGGAGAAGATTAGTTGAAAGAAATTTCAAGTAATGGTAATTTTTTTAAATAAGTTTTGCAATTTTGGGAAAAATTTAAAGGCTGAATTTGTAGTAATTTCAGAAAGAGTATTAAAATTGAAAGTTAACTAATTAATGTCAGCTCAAGGGAGAGAGATTAGTTGAAAGAAATTTCGAAGTAATGGTAATTTTTTAAATAAGTTTTGCAATTTTGGGGAAAATTTAAAGGCTGAATTTGTAGTAATTTCGAAAGAGTATTAAAATTTTTAGTAATCTTCAACAAAACGTATGTGTGTGAAATTAAGTCTTCTTAAAATGTAGAACATTTTTGTAACTACAACATTCGGAGTAAATGGCTAGTTCGCAGTATATTAGTGATCCTTATACAGTATCCAAATATAGTAAAGTAAAGAAAATTTTGAAAAATTTTAGAAACTTTTTAAAATTTAAAATACTAGGTAGGTTTTACAAAATAAAAGATCAGATCCTTGTTTAGCACTTCTCTATATATATTTCAGGGTATAAGGCCATCTTCAGGATTTAGGAGTTCACAGAGGAAACTTTGTTCCTGTTTCCTCTATAAACTCCTGAAGATGGGCTTATACCCCGAAATATATATATGAGAGTCGTGCTAAACAAGCATCTGATCTTTTATTTTGTGAAACTTACATAGTATTTTATATTTTAAATTTTAAAAAGTTTCTAAAAAAAATTCAAAATTTTCTTAACTTTATTTAAAATGTTTCACGACACTATTCTCCCTTAACAAAATCCAGATATAGCACTAAAAATAAATACCTATACGACATTTTAAGTTTAGTAAAATAAATGCCAATTTAACTAAAATATTCACTGAAACAAGCCCTTTGTACTCTGACCATAAATGCAAGTTGATTGTTGTGTAAAGTAAGAATCACGAAAAATATGAATTTTTAATAGTTTATATAAGTAGTATAACATTTACAATTTTGAGATTCCCTGGATTAAAGTGATTTCCAAAAGGAACATGTATATGTTATTTCAATATTAATAATCGTTTTTATCATTTAGAAAATATTCTATCCATAATTTAAAATGATTTTATGAGATTAAATTATACATACTTCATTAATATACATAAGGAATTAAACTTGTTCTATCATTTCATGCATCTTCTTGCTTCAAGGACAAAATAGGAATTGGCATTCAGAAGTCCTAAAAAGTTTTATGCCCAATTTCATTTGATATATGTTGACAGGACGAACAACGGGATAACTAAAACTTTATTTTCTAACCAAACAAAAGGGAAAAAGACGAAAAAATATTTTCAGCCCAATTTATGAATGAGTCATTTGCTGAAATTTAAGAGTTTTGTATTTAAGTTAATCGAATTTAAAATGGTCTGTTAGGAAATCGATGCCGAGATAAATGAGCATTGAGGGAAAATAAATTTATGGACGTCCTTGTCAAATAATTTGATTAAATATATATATTATTCCATTCGAAAATAGAAAGTAAAAATATAACTAAAACAAATCACATTAGATTTTGTTAATTAGTTAAAGAAAAATAGATGAAATAGCCGATTCAATTGGAAATGATAAAAGTATGTTAATCAAAGCAGAATTGCGAATTGTAGGCCCTGTGGCCCTTTCGGTGCTGCTCCCCTTTGGGGCCCCTCAGTCGCGCCGAGATCGCAATGTGAGAAGCATTCTCTTCAAAAAAGTAATAGGATAGCATGGCCATGAATTCCTCAATGGTCGTCTAACTAATGGAAGCGAACAGTTTTGAAAATGAAACCCTGATTGACTTCATGAGCAACAAGCAAAGGGTAGAGTTGCGTAGTATTTTCCCAGAGCAAGAGGAACATGATGGGGGATCGTAATGGCTGTTTATTTATCATAGGATTGGGTGCGGGTGGCCTCACGACCTTCCAAATCACTCAACAAGGGGGTGGAAAATGTCCAACCGGGACAATTTTCACCAAAAATGAGCTTCCATGTTTGCCTACTTCCGCAGGAAACGATTGCACACTCTTATTTCCAATGGGATGTTTAGATTGAAAGAGTTGGTTTAGTTTCCGCTCAAGGGTGCTTCGAAAATATTTCTTCTAACTACAATTGCAATTATCCATCTTCACCTATCAAATGCAAAGCGGCTAGATAATTTATCAGAAACTGATTTTTAGGTGAACCATCTAAACAGTTGGATAATAAAATACATGATGTAAGTTAATCCATTTTGACATGTAACTTGTGGGAGCACGAGAAACATAAACACTAAGATAAATAGGGACAGTAAGTTATGGATAGAAAAACTAAAGCATTTTTCATAGAATCAACTGGTGTGGTCACTACACGACTTTCACATTCTCAATTATTTGAAATCATCGCGACACTCCTAATTTACACCCCCTTCCTTTGTTTCAATCGTATTAAAATTTAAACATGACTAACCACTCATGAAACATGATAAGTACAGCAATTTAAAAAAAAATTACTGCCGTTTTTGAGAAAATCAAAAAAAGAAAAATCTCTCATGTAATCAACTTCCGGTGTTCCGATTTCAACCAAGATTGCTGTCCTCCTTCTAGTCTATATCAAGCTTAAGTTTCGAATTTCGTAGCTCTGAGACTTATGGTTGCGAAACGCAGGGGGGTACATACGTACATACGTACGCACTAACCAATGGATTTTTGGCCCCTTTTTGGCCTCTGGGACCACAATATCCGGTTTTCTGTCCTAAATTCGGCTTCCAACTATTAAGGGCATTTTTTTCATCTTCAAGACACAAGATCTCAAAGAGTCATAATCCCGGCAGGCGATTGCAATACTTCACATTATATTCTATAGAATTCTATAGAATATTTAGAATATAAGTCTGAAAGTAACAAAAAACTTATGTAATAAAATGGTGAGCTCACCAATCAAATTTTTTCCTTTAACTCGCTTTTATAAAAAATCAAAATTGAAATTAAAAAATATATTTTATAAATGTTTTATCATTCGCATCCATAACAAATGTGTAGCAGGAATAATAGGGAATTGGATAAAATTAAAAACACAAGAGTTTTTATTAAATGGCCAGAGATTTCGTCAATTTATTTTGACCACTGAAGTCAAAATAAATTGACGAAACGTCTGACCCATTTAATAAAAACTCTTGTGTTTTTAATTTTATCCAATTCCCTACTATTCCTGTTACATATTTTATAAATTAAAGGGTTTATTTAGTCACATAAAATAAATAAATAGGGCAATTTTAGACAATTAACATTATTTATTGGTTAGATTTACTAAACAGTTTCTATCACTCCTAGTAGACCATCTTCAGTGGTATATTTCGTTAAAGAATTGGAATTTGTCACTCTGCATATATAACTCATATTTTAATTTAAAGTGATGTTGCCATTCACATGAATATACCAAACAACATCTCTTCGAATATTCAAATTAAATAAAATTCAAATACATTTTTTTCTACCTCCCCCTTCTCAATTTATAATTTAGGTAAATTTTTGTTCTATTTATTTCACTGGGTTATAAAGAGTCACTATAAAAAATTTGGTTTAAATCGGGCAAAGATTTAATTATTTTGTTTTCACTTCAAAAATATCAGAAGTAAACAAGATTGCGTGATCCGATTTCAATTAAAATCGACTGAGCTCTTCATTTCAGTATAATATAATATTTTTATTATTATCTTTTTATTAAGACTATATATAAAATTTGATTTTGAAATTTTTATTAATTTTTGAAGTAGAGAGCACAAAAGATTTGACCGCAGACTCATGGATGCATTAAAAATCTTTTCATTTAATAATTAAGTGTCTGGAGCACCGAGCGATGCTCGGTAACTTTTTGCCTCTAAATAGTTTAAGTTTCAAATTTCAAGGCTCTGCGACTTACCGAAGAAGATATATGAATAATTAAAATATTTATTCTACGACAATCCTAATTTACACCCTTCCTTTATTTCAATCGGATTAAAATCTATAGACGACTAATAACTCATGACACTTGATAACTACACCAATTTTTTGAGAAAATAAAAAAAAAACGAAAAATCTTTCATGTAAATGTCCACTTACGGTCTTCCGATTTCAACCAAAGGCTTCCTGTACCACTTCTATCCTATATCGAGCTTAAGTTTCGAATTTCGTAGCTCTGTGATTTATGGTTGCGAAATGCAGGGGGTACATTCTTACGTACGTAAACATCAACTTCTGGTAACTTCCGGTACTTTTAGCCAAAATCTTGTGGTGCTTCTTGTAGCCTCTAGATAGCTTAAGTTTCAAATTTCAAGCTTACCGAAAACGAGATATGAACGATTAAAATATTTATTTTTCAACATGACTAATTTCCACCCCTTACTTTATTTCAATTGGATTAAAAATTTGACACAACTAATAACTTATGATACTTGATAAGTACACCAATTTTTAGCGAAATCGTTAGAGCCGTTTTTGAGAAACCAATTGTATATATATATAGGTCAATAGCTTTTTGGGCCATGGGGATCAACTATATTGGTGAAGGCTCAGTTTTTTTTTTAATAAAAAAGCTATCATATACTTTCAATTTGTAATAAAAATTGAAAAGGCAAATTGATCTAAAAATGAATTCCTGAAGTAACTATTCCAAAATTTACCAAATAGAAATTTGCCTTTCTCTTTAATTTATAGTTTAAATTCTTGTTATAAAGAACAAAGAATTGACTTGCAACAGTTAAAAATAGCATAAAAATCAAGAGAAATGATGTTTAAATATAGTATAATTAACTCTAACTATTTGTAGGAATTAATATGAAAGAATGATAATCGTAAATATTCTCTCTTTGGTGTTTTAATAATAAAAAATCTGCATAAAGAAGATTCCCCGATTTTTTTATACTATATAAAATGCGATTCATTGAAATCTCAAAAGCAAGTCACGTCGCGAGTGAATGAAAATTAGAGGTGTCTTTTATATTTCACTAAAATGAAATTGCACAACATAAATAAATAATTTAATATAATCGTAATATAATAAAAAAAATTACCTAATAACACTGGTCAACAAAAAATTTTATCCGTAAACCTATAACAAATGGATCCTAGTAGAGTTTTATATAGGTACCTAATGAATCCCATAGTGTTTTTGGATTTTTTTACAAAAGGTCAGGGTTTTGAAATGCTTTTGACCCAAACACAGAAAAAAAGGCAATTTTAGTCTATTTTTGAGAAGCCATAGATATGAAACAGCACAATATTTGAAATCAAAATATTTTTTTCTCAATAGAAAAAACTTCACTTTGTTTTTCAGTATACCGCTTGCTTTTAGCTCAATTAGAACTCAATTCATAACTAAACAACTAAGAGCATATGCTTTTAACATTTAGGGAAAGCGGTGTTGGTTAATAGTGAAACATATTAAACACAGGAATTTTTTGACGGGTTATAGTAGTGTTTCATAAAGACTGTGAAACACCACTATACCCGTCAAAAAATTCTTGTGCATATGTTTTTATCTATGTTCATTATCCTTTAAAATCATGTAGTTTTAGTTTTTTGCTTTAAATCAAGTTATAATCGAGATAAAAGCAATTGTAAATTGAAAATCAAAGAGGGAGATGTTTTCTATTAAGGGAATTTTTTTTCAAATATTACTGTTTCATATATATCTATGCCCACTCGAAAATAAAAAGGCCTTTTTCGACGTTTTGATCAAAAACATCTCAAATCTCTGAACTGTTGTAAAAAATCGTAAAATGACATACATTGTTAGATTAATGGGAAAAAATTTTTGTTTAATTTTTGTTGAGTAGTGTCATTTAAGAAATATAAATAATATTAGCTTTGTAATGTTTTTGGATATACTTAGTGAGACTATAAGGCAAAAGATATCACGATACTAGAAGCAAAATCGGAAATCAGCCACAGTCAAAGTATTCCACTTTTATCTTAATACCACTTTAAATAAGAATCTTAAGCTTTTTTAAATTAATATGTTATTGATTTGGAAGATTTTCCCGTTAGTGAAATTAGAAAATTATTTAAAATCACACTAATTCAGATCCAGTTTTCAAATGTTTAAAAATGCAGCGATACTCAATCTAGCCATAGAGAGTTCGTGATCAAAATGCATGGTTAGAGAAGCTCCTTATTATTTAAGTTTTTTTTTAAATTAAGTGTTTTACTCAAAAAACAAAACATGTATTTTCTCTAATGCACTTTACATTTCGATTCAGAGGGAGTTTTAATAATACTCATCCTTGTTTAAATTTTTTTATATAAAATATCTTAATAAATGATTTCTACTAAACTCCATGATACAGCAATATACAAGTTTTCGGAAATCTCCCTCTAGATTTGAAGGGTTCGCATTATGTATCATTTTCTCTTAGATAACGGAATGGGGGTTTTCCTTACCTGACCTAAATATTTACAAGACTTGATATACATATAGGACTATAGGTATACCTACCCGTGGCGGTTGGTGACTTTTCAATCAGGGGATGCTGTCCAAAAAGAACTCTTCATTTTTTGAAATTTTATTTTTATCTTCGTTTATTTTTGCAAATTCCCGGCATAATTTTCGTTATTGTTCAAATTTAACATTAGATTTTTTAAAAATATATTTTGAGATCTTCATCCCAAACGGATACTGCTTTGTCAGAAATTAATTCTTGTGACTTTTAAACCCCACAGTCCCTGAGATGGAATTCGACCACAATGAATCGGCCTGTCCTATAAGAAAATCTTCAATTTCTCCTAATTATATTGCTATAATCAAAATATGACTTTTCTAAAGCACTTTTAGTTATTTCCCATCTGATATATTGAGAGTTCTTAGAAATGGATTAGTCTAAAAATTCCCGAATCATCTTTATTTATTCCTTTTTTTTGTATTATTTCTATTTTAATAGTTCCTCAACGAAACTGGTCTGTACTTGTCTTTGACATCATTGAACTGGAAGATATACCAGGTAAGGAACCTTCTATCAGCACCCTTTTCGGAAAATCATTCACTTTAATTGCCCCTTGAAACTATGCAACAATTTTATTTTATTTCGAGAACCAATATACTTTTCAAAACAAAAAATATTTTCTATAGAAATATTTGAAATAACGGATAATAAATTGAAAATTTAAAGATCCTCCTGAAATTTTGAAGTCGATATTTATGAAAATACTCTAAATGTTTGAAATTATAGGGATGGACCGCACGCCCTACATATACATATATATAAATTATGAAGGTCCTTGTGTGCAGGTTTTGTGGATTTATTCACATTTAACATAGATAGATAATTGCAAATAATTAAAAAAAAAAAAAATATTCTAAGGGATTGAAATGGAATCATAGGAAGTTGGACAAAAAAAATCAAATTAAAAACAGAGTTTTATCATTTAATATGCCGGACGTTTCGTCACTTTATTTATAACTTCTTAAAAGGCATATTAAATATTAAAAGTTTGTTTTTAATTTGATTATTTGTCCAACTTCCTACGATTCCATTTGAATAATTTAATTAGGGATACGATTAGTGAAACAGTTCTAAGGAATTTTACTTTTTACTCTCTACATACTGCTGCAACTAAAATTGAGCTAACGAGTATAGTGTTTAATTTGAATTTTCAATTAATATTTTATTTATATTCTAATTATCATTTAAATTTTGGGGACTTTATTCTGCCAACAACTAGTCTCCAAGTTTTCAATAACTTTATCTCAGGATGCATTTCTTTTTGTTTTTCATATTAAGAACTTAAAAACTTAAAAACTAAGCTCACAAGATTTCAAATTCACTAAACTCTAGAAAAACATAATTTCTACAATGAATTTAATTAACTTTATCATTTTTAAGGTTACATACCAAAAATAGTAAATAAACGGAATCAGTAGTGTGTTTGTTTGTCTGTTTGTTAACTCTTTCACGGGCCTGTAGCTTTGAAACTATTAATAGCTTTGAACTTGAAATTTGGCATGTTTATATTTATTATTATTTAAAAATGAAACTCAAGGCCATTCAATTTATGTATCCAAAAAGGGAAAAGTTCTAAAATGCATAAATATGAGTAATATTATAAATTTAATATATCTATGATAATAATGTAGAAAGTTGTTGTGCTGAGAGTAGCAGAATTGTTATATATTGAAGGAGACAATAAAAGAGTGTGTCTTGTGCTGGAATTATAAATTTTATTTATTTATAACGAGATTATAGTTTCGAGGGCTTTGCCCTCTTCATCAGTCTATTACGGTTGATTCTCAGGAATTAATTTATGAATGAAAGGTTAAAATTTTTCGTGTGGCCAAGTTACGAATTGTTCAGGTGGCCAAGTTAAGAATTGAAATTTATACTTGTTTTATTTTTTGGCTGTAGGTGGCGTATAGTCTCGTTATAAATAAATAAGTTTATAATTCCAGCAGAAGACACTCTTTTATTGTCTCCTTCAATAATAAGGTAGAATAGAATTCTATAGGCCAGAACTAGACTAATTATAAATGAAAGGATATTATTATCCGAGTTAATGCACTTTCTCAGCTTGCGCTGGAAAAATTTCACCTATCCCTTCAGATCTTATTTGGGATTAGGCTCGGTCGACGTGGAAAGAGAATTCACTCTGGCTCACATGATCCTCCGGATAATCTTCAATTATTGAGAAACTTGCGCACGATGTGACAGGTTTGTAATAAAGTTGCCTTCTGTGCATGCTTCAAGATGGTGTTTGGCAGGCCAAGTTTCTCAATGTTCTTATTAAAGGTGTAAGAGACAACCCCCTCAACGGATATCACTAATGGGTAGATGGAGACCCTATCCAGTTTCCAGATTTCTTTAATTTGCCAGGCAAGTTCCTCATATTTGTTCCTTTTCTCAGACTCTGTTTTTTTGATGTTGTGAGTTAGAGGAACAGCGATATCAATGAGTATCCCTGACCTGGTGTTAAGGTCTATCAGAAGAATATCGGGTCGGTTATAGGCGATGGTCCTGTCAGTTAACACAGGCCTGTCCCAGTATAAGATGTATTTTCCCGATTCTACGACAGGCACCGGCTGGTATTTATAGTAGGGAGGTGTTTTCGTATCCAGTAAGCCATATTTGATTCCTAGCTGTTGGTGGATCAATTTGGCCACTTGATTGTGCCTTCCAAGGTAGGCATTCTCAGATAGTGTTGGACACCCTGCCATAATATGTTCGATGGACTCACCCATACAATCACATCGCCTACACTTATCCGTCACATTTAACTTCAGTATGTGCTTCTCATAATTTTTGGTTCTTATTATTCTATTTTGGATAGCCATAATGAATCCTTCCGTCTCAGGATAAAGAGAGCCATCGGCCAGCCATTGTAGAGAAGCACTCCTGTCGATATAATCTTCGTCTAAGAGGTTTGGGAATTTCCCGTGGAGAATATTCTCTTTCCAGGGTTTAAGCTCTTTTTTTGGAATCACAAACGCGTGACAGCTCAGATTCAGTGGAGTATACCCCTCGTCAGCCCTTATGACAGATTTAATGAGGTCATCATCAGAACATAAGAATTTATTTCTTATGTTTTCTTATTCTTCTTCTTCTATTATTATTATATGTATATTTATAAGAAGATTCCAAGTCCCAGTGCTTGATACCTTAGGCTATTTTATTTTAATTCAAAGGTATGCAATCAAAGTCAATAACAGTATTCTTAAATATAAAAATCAGGGGTGCTCCAGGATGGGAGATAGGGTTAAGACGCAGAGGGCGTCATTGAAATTTCTGGAGGAGGGTTTGAAAATTGTTGCATTTTAGCATTTAATGCTAAAAATAAAAACAGTCAAGTCTTATAACTTCAACAAAAGTTAATAAAAAGCTCTTCTAATTCTTGAGAAATTAATAAAATGAGGGGGTACTTTACATGAAACTGGGAGTGGTGAGTCATGAAGCTCTGGTGGGGGAAAACAATTTCATACATGCATTTTCTGATTGCCCGTCTGTGTGTTTGTTTGGATACCAATACCCACGATTACAATAAAATTGCAATTTCGAACGAAATTGTATGTATAAATATGAAATTGTATGGTTTTTATTTGGTATAATTGTATAAAATGGAAAAAATCTTATAAAATGTTGCTTTTTTCCAGTACTACTAAAGATGATCTACCAGTGATGACCGAAACTGTCTAGTAAATCTATGAAATAAATATTGGTAATTAACTGAAATTAATTAATTTGTTTAATTTGTGTGACTAAATAAACTCTAAAATTTATAAAATTAATTTCTATTGCTACTCATACTTATTTTTATTTTATTTAAAGAGAAAAATATTAATAAAGAATAGAATTTGTAATTAAAAACAAAATAAAATGAAGGTCATGGTTCTAGTTCTTATTATATAATTTAAAGTGTTTTAACTAAAAGCAAGGGGAGATCAAGAATAAGAGATGATGTGCCCGCATTCTTACTAATTAAATAATAGCTCCATTAGATTAATGTGTGCTGTCATTCATTCATTCACTCATTCATAAATTCAAATTTGGAAGGAAAATATTTTATATCAGTCAAAAGAAAAAGCTTCTAATTCTTTTTTATGAATTTTTTTAATATTAAATAACTGCCAACGCTTTGTAAACTACATATCTATATGAATCGCATCATGCGAAAAGGAGCTAAAGTCCAGTTTTAAATAATTTTTAGATATTAGTGAAATTCAGGTTTAAAAGGAGCGTTTAATTTAGTTCTGAATTATTCATTAATATTAATAATCCTGGCTGGCATATAAAATTTCTACCGGCTAAAACTCGGCTCCCTAACTAACCCTACTAACACTTATGTGCTGTCTAAATGGGCTTTGTTCCCGGTGACAATAAATAAATAAATACATAAAAAATAATATTATTTTTTTTTAGAGTTGAAGACTGCCAGAACAGCGTTAAGAAATATTTAGCAAATGGTGGAATTCTAAGCCCTGTTAAATTGTTAGGGTTGATTCTAATTAATATACGGTAAGAAATTGTTAACTGAATCCATTTCTATAGTCTTAGAGAATTTCTGACAAAGTTGTCTGTGAGAGAGTCTTGGTCTTGTTATGTTAAAGCTTTTATTTTTGTGATTAATTTTATTAAGAGTTGAAATTTTATTGAAATCACATATAATTAATTACAATTATTCATTGAACACGAACAAATAATACAATAAATTACGACGTTTCGATCGGCTTATTCTGTGATTGTTCTCAAGTATGAGGCTCCCGCGCGTACTGAGTAATAATCGCACTACGTCATTGGTTACGATATTGTTCCTAAACGAAGATTGTTAATTGCAATTTGAAAATATTTTATAAATTCTAAATAGTTATGGATATGCAGATGTAGTCTTAAGCCCGAAAAAGGGAAGGACAGGAATCAAATAAATTAACAAAATAGGTGCTTATTAGGTGGTCCTTATTTTGGGTATTTTTAGAATTTTTATGCTGACAGAGGCTCACATGGTTCGAAAAAAAAAAAAAAATATCGTCCAAGTTTCAAGTCTCTATCTCAATTTTAACCTGTGCCGCACATCGATTCAAGTTTCCCATCTAAATAACAAGGGGTTTTTGTCAATGGAATTTCAATTTTTTATTCTGGCCAAAGCAATAGTTCAAAAATTTGAAACTCTTCTAGACTTTATCCTTATAATAGTAGCTATCCTTCAGAATTTTTATAGATTTTTAGTTATTATGATTTTGGAGTTAGAGCTAGATAAAATATTCTATATATTAGTGTTAGTAAGTTATAGACTCCATAAAAGCTAAAAATCTGAAAAAATTCTAATGGATAGCTACTATTATAAGGTTAAAGTCTACAGAGTTTCAAATTTTTTGAACTATTACTTTGGCCGGAATAAAAAATTGATCGTTCAATGACAAAAACCCCATGTAATTTAGATGGGAAACTTGCATCGCTGTGCGGCATAGGTTAAAATGAATAGAGACTTGAAACTTTGGGGATATTTTATTTTATTTATTTCGAACCAGATGAGCATCTGTCACCGTAAAAATTCGAAAATACCCAAAATAAGGACCACTAGTAAGTGCTGAGGGATTCCATCAAGCCAGCGTCTCAAACTTTTATCCTAGCATTTATTCATTAAAATTTCTATTATTTCTAATTAGATATTTCTTATTTATAAATATGAAAGTAGAGTTTTTTTATTAATTATTTACAACAAGTTAATTAACACAATTTTTTAGGAAATTCTGAAGGATGGACAAATGACATTGTGAAATTATAATTTATCAAATAAATATAAATATCTATACCATCGATTTTGAAACATTTTAATAAGTAAATATTTTTTTATGATCTATCTCCATCTTAAAAAAAAAAAAAAAAAAACTAAGATAATCGATTGAATTTGTTTGATGAAATTCCTTTTTCTTGATCATTGCAATAATCATGTCCATTTCTATGCAGGTCTTGCCCTTCCCATTCTACAGATACGGTCAAAGCATGGAAGGGCAACTATAACCATGTCAAGACGACGAGAAAAATATTTTTTAGCCCTCGGAACTTGAAAGTTTGAAATATGGAGAGATTTCCGTCTAGACATGATTTAGATACTCTAGCCATTTGGAATTCGTTCTTATTTCTACTCGTAATAAATAGAAAATCTGAATCTCTTTTCACATTAATAGATTGTTTTTTTTTTAATCTTTGAAACTGGTAATAATCAGCCGATGCTAATGCTACGTAACTAGAACTTATAAAACATAATTTTTTAAAAAGAATATTACCATAATTCATCATCCTATAAGTGAATTCAATATTTTTTGCTCAAGATGTCAAAATAGAATATTGATATCATAATTCAATTAACATATTTTAATTGACTTTTCAATTTTCTATCTCAAGGTCAAGGAGAAAATAGTTCTTAATTCATTCTTGAGGGTTGTTGACGTATCACCCATATAACAGGTCTGCAAAACTTAATTTTTGCAAAGTTGTTCGTATTAATGATTAATATTCTGATTCCTAGACCAAAAAAAATACTGTAAAGATTGGTATCCAAAAAAATTCTATCCTATCATAATTTTTTAGTACATTTTGAATTTTTCAATTTCTTTTCACTCTTCAAGCCCTTATAGGAACCGTGCATTAAACATAGAGGCAGAACTACTGCCGAAGGTAGCGCTCTCTTGTGTTTATTTATTCAAATAATTTGGGGGAATTGGGGAAAATATTGTATTATAGTATATATCATAGATAAAGAGTGCACGGAACCTAGGGGACCGTGAGCAAGTCTCTTTGTCTTCGACGTTTAATAAATCATCCCCCAAAGCTTACATTTTCGTCGCCAGTTGGCGCTAAAGTCGTAACGTACGGTCCCTATAACTTATTGAAAAAGATTTTAGTATTTTCAATTCTTCAAAGAGCAGATATGTAGATATAATTTTTGTTAAATTATAAAAAAAGTAAATATTTTTACAAATACAGGGAGCTCCTACCCTTTAACCAATTTTCACTCTTTGAATCCCAATAGCTTAGTCAAAAATAAAGATTTTAGTATTACCTTTTTATTAATTTTTTTACTCTTCAATTCACTGTTAAATGGATATGAATTGAAAAATTATAAGAAAAACCATATATAAAATATTTTACACGCCACTATATATCTTTACCATCATTAATTCTTCATTTGTGAAAAAAACATGATGTCATATTTTCGGATTCAGCAGCCAAAAATTAAAAAGAATCACATAAAAATTATTCATACCTCTTTTCATCGCAAACCTGTGTTATCTATACCTATATATAGAAGTAATCATATGAAAAACTATCATAGTATTTTTATGGCTTTGTTTCATTTAAATAATACATTGTATAATTAAAAAGTATAATTAATTATTTTTTCGAATTGCTTCTTAATTGATTTTTTTCTCAACTAATTAATATATATAGTGAATTTTGCAAATACGCCATACGAATTAAAAATAATTATAAGCAATTCATAATAAAAATTGAGATTAATAAAAAGCTATTCCATGTTACATAAAATCATTTCCCCTAAAGCCTCTTTTACCCGTAGTATACGATCGCAGAATCTCAACACCCCATTGTAATATCGAATTGTTTGTTGCTATGACTTCTATATAAAAATTGGAAACTTTCTTCCTGTGTTCTATTTTTCCAAACTTTACAATCTTCACTATTTCAAAACCCGGAAACACAAACACATTCACCCATCCATTAAACCAAGCTTATTTTAGAAAATGCACAAAGTCTTATAGTGTTCACTTCTTTCATCGTTGTCATTTAAAAAAATCGATAAATCTGCTGGATATTATTGGAATGTCAAATTTAAAGTACAACGTTTCAAAAACTATACGAAATGTAGAACTATGATTTGTATTCCTTGAAATTCTTTATTTAACTCATTACTAGGAGTGACAAGGGGACGATATTTAACTATGCACTCTTATTTAAATTAAATAAACAAAATATTTTTAAGATAGGTACTGAAACACTATTTACGAATTCGTCTCCTAGACAAAATGCAGCACTATATGAAAAGATTCTTGTTTTCTTTTTCCTTCGATATTGAAACTGGAAAAATTTAGTTTCATAGTTAATAAATTAGTGGGGCAGCTTAGCATGATAATACCGACACACCGGAAAAAGGACCAAATTTTTACCAGGTACTAGATAGGTACTTAGCTTGCAATTTTTGATAGGAACCAGATCCAGATATTCAGCATTTTCCAGACAGGACATGATCCGTTTCATGTTTTAACTATCATGTCCTGTCTGGAAAATGCTGAATATCTACAAATCTAAAGGATTAACAAAAAAGTGGTACAAGTAAAAGTTCAAGTCAACAAAATTGCCTAGAGATTGAGACAGGAATTAAATTTCTAGGATGAGTGGTTTTCATTTTATGAAGGAAAAACTGCATTTTTTTCAAAACTTCAACCTCCTTGAGTGCCTCAAGGGTTACCTTTTCGCTGAAACTTTGCCAATCTCATTTTTTAGCCAATTGGCAACTATTATTAAGAGGTCCACACCGGAAAAATTAGAAAATTCGATTTCTTGTGACCACTCTAATACCTATATTTCAACATGGCCGCTATAAAATCCAAAATGGCCGACCGAGGAGTTGGTTCCTATCAAAAATTGTTAGCCTGTACCTAACAAGTACCTGATAAAAATTTGGTGCTTTTATCCGGCCAAAAAGGGAGATGGACCAAATTAGTTTTGCTATATTTAAAACAAAAATTACTGATATATAAACATATAGAATAAAATAAGGTAATTTTTTCGCAAAGAGCAGCAGGGTAGTTTAGTTCTCAAGGAATAGATCAAAGAGGGTGTCTTGTGCCGGATGTAAGAAAATATATACAAATAAGTATATAAAAATATACAAATATAAATATTTATAAATATTAGTTGTTTTCTATTTGACTAAACGAACTATACTGAAAATGTCTAAAAAAATAACACAATTTGACACCCCCCACCTCCAAAAAAAATGTTTAATGATGAAGATCGATTCTTTGAATAAAAATTTTCTCAGCATGCTATAGCTATATCAGATATGGTTATATCTCGGTGGGTAAACCAAGTGCCGGGTTCCATTTTTTGTCATTCAGGTTCGATCCCCGAAGGGTGAAACAATCCTTCTGACATAATAAAAATAATCCATAAAACCTGGAGTTTAGTAGATGACCGACTATCTCTCCTGATTTTCTTAAGAAATTTTAAAGGTCAATTAATTTAAATGAATTCCTTTTAAATCTGATTACAAAGTAAAATTTCGAAATCCTTTGTTTATATGAATGTTAATGAAAGACCAAAAAATATAAATAAAAGCATGTGCTAATAAGTTTTTTATGCACATAAAATTTCTCTAATCATTTTTAAATATATAGGTCATCCTTTGAGTCCTCGAGATTAGTCGTATCTTTCAATATCAAATAAAGTCACCTCTCTTTTCTAACATTGAGTAAATTAAACAAGATAAATAACTAAAATATTCCATTAAGCTGTTTCGAAGTAGAAAATCTATATAATGGGACATTCAGAGCTAAAGTATATCCCAAATGCTTCCTCTTGAAGATATATTTGTTCCTTAGCCATCTTATTACATGTTTAAAGTTAAGTTCACAAAATGACTTGGTCGTAAAATTTGCGTTCTAGTTCTATTTATACGTGTGTTCACATTAGATTATAATATAAGTACTGCTTTTGTTTAGCTACAAACTATGAATTAAAATGTTTAATAAGATCTATTCTACGTTTTAAATCAGTACTTTATTCATTGTTGATTGATTTTTCGATGGATCGTTTGATAACTAAGTGCAAATAATGATTTTATAGCAAAAAAAATACTGATTCGCAATGCACTGGATATTTGTGTGTGTATTTATCGCTTTGTTACATCACAGTATACCACCATTTAAATTTACCGCTCCCTGGTGTACCATGTACCTATCACAGAGTGAAGTCTCTTGCTTTATCTAGATTAATTAAAATAAACTAATCGACAAATGTTTCTTATCTAATTTGAAGGCAAATGAGAGGGTAAAAGTTGTACGTTTGGAGCTTTAAGATCGACTTAACCTAATTAGAACTAATGTCATGGCAGTTAAATAACTATAAATAAACGTCATGTTTGTTGCTTTGTTTTCTATTTGTACGGAACCCTAAAAAAATCAAATGGTGCTAAAGGTTCTACTTATGTTACTATATGGAATCTTGAAAGCTAGTTAAGGCCGAATTTTTCTATTAATTTTAAGATTCGTTTCTGATTTCCATTAAGAAGTGACCAGGTGTTTTACAATGGAATGTGGGACAAGAATCTGTATGTATTTAATTATTTATTATTATATATCTATTGTAAACCATACCTAATGGAATAAGAGCCGTCATAGATAAAATTAAAACATCAACATAAAAAATAAAGATATAATCACTCGTAGTTCTCCGATGAAATATGAACTTTTTTCAATAATTCTAATTCTAATTTTGTGATATGTTGTTACCATCATATCTCAGCCAATGTTGTTACCAAATTCCTCACAAGTATTAGAGAAATTGCACTTCACTTGCAATATAGCCTTCAACGTTTTCTAAGCACAGTCCCGTCATTTAATAGCTACATCTCGTAACCTATAAGCGAGCATACCCTCCAAACGTACTAAGTAAGATCCGTCGAGTGCGATTCATTAAAGGTATATGTTTGGCACCGACTTCAAAAAGTAATTTCATGTTAATATTTCGTCGTTTAGTTGTAACTAAATAAGATAATAATTATTTTATACCTTTTAGTGTATTTTATTTGTTGCATTTAATATTTTGAAGTTGGTTTTATTTTTTTCTTAAAAAGTATTTTTATTTTCCTCTTTTTAGTGATGTTATTAATAGTGATCATATCATCAGAACTTGAACAAATTAATATCGTGCCATCCCTAAGATACCCCCTTTCCAATAAAAAAAGAATCATCGAAATCTGTTCATAAACAAAGAAGTTAGGCCTAAACAAACCTAACAAAAAAGGTCTAATACCTACGAAAAAAAATGGGACCAATCGGAAGGTAGACTGAACCCAATGCAAATTTTTTTTTCAAAATCGGTTCACAATTGGCTGAGATATGAGGCAACAAAGGTACAAAAAAAAAAAAAAAAATTCAGTCGAATAGAGAGAACCTCATCCTTTTTTGAAGTCGGTTAAAAATAAAAAGTTTCAGCCAAGCTTTTGATTATATATATAGATGAAAAATATTTAATTTAAAATAAAATATGTTATTTAAAAATTATTTTTTTAAAAAAACACCCTTGGGAATCTCACCTCATCTTTTTTCTATTGTATTTAAGACCCTCAGACATTTCAAAAGAACTAAGCCTTTTGGCTTTTGTATTCAAGCTCATTCATTCATTTCAATATTATTTATTTATTTCAAAGTTAATTATAAAGGATTATTGAAACTATACTAACTAAACTAACTGAAAGGAATTCATTAGCTTTTGGAATTTCTTTAAAAATATATTTTAAAGATTAAAACCAAAAATTCAATTAGCCCGTAGAATACTTTAAAGAAAACAAAATCATTTGAAAACTCATTTTTATATTGTTTTGAAATCTAGGAAATTTCAGCCTATTGAAATTATTAAAAACCTATTTTGAGCCTAATTAAACCTGAATTTTCTATAATCTAATAATAAACTTTAAAAGTTTATTATTTTTAATTTTTTAATTGGATAATTCTCCCCAAATGACGATTTTTACCTTATTTGTTGAATTTTTACAAGACAAAAACTTTATTTTAATTTAAGTTGAAAGGTTCTTTTTGCCTAATAATTGAGTAGTAGAAGGGGACAATAAAATATTGTCTTCTGCTGGAAAAATAAATTTTTTAAATTCATTCATAAAGAGATATACTTTGTCCTCTTCATCAAACTATTACAATTAATTCACAAGAGTTGATATATGAAAGTGCTCTTTACACGTGTATAAAACATCAATAAAACAGCCACGTGGGGGTCCAGGGGGCAAAGCCCCCTGGCTATAAAACGCCCGCCGAAGGCGAGCCTTGAAGCTAGTAATTAATAAATATACATTTTTTTAATCCAAAAGAAAAAACATTCTCCAATGTGGGACACTTTGTGTGTGTGTGTGTGGGGGGGGGGGGGGCATTTTTGATGTGGGACAAGAAACCCAAATGTGAGACATTCCCACCTAATGTAGGACGTCTGGTCACTTTAAACATGAAAAATAATTAGAGGTGGGAGCCGTAGTCTACTGATTATTCTATTTTATCTATTTCTATCTGTCACATGCCTTCAACAGCTCATGGACCTCCCCGGCTTTGCTATCATTACAATCAATTTTATAAAGAGGCTGTGTGCCATATTTTAAATAGAGTAGCATTTTTATAAAAAGACCATAATATGTAGTATGTATATTAAAACTGATAAACGTTACAAAGCAATTTTAGAAATGCAATGTAGTACTGGCTAAATGTTGGTAAGTTGTTTTATAAGCTAGTCCACTTTGGAAATCATCTAATAGTGAGTCAGGCTGTGACGACATATGCATACGTGCTTATATGTATCTAAATCTGAATTCGAATCCTAGAAGTAAAAACCCAGTAGGGCCTCATTTCTTTTATACTCTAGAAACAACATCCACACAGTTACTTGATATTTATCAGAGCTTGTGAATAAAAGTTATTCAGGTTTTTTTATCTTTGAAAAATGCTTTGTAAAATTCCTTCGGGAGAATTAATTAAAAATCATTGCTAACTCTTCGAACCGTTGATTTATTTAATATTAAACTATCGTCGGTTGTCAAGCTTGTATCTACTCAGGCGTCGCCAAAACCTTGATATCGACAAGTTATAAAACGGTCGTATATTTGTAGGGGTATTATTTTACCATCAAACTAGAGCTGACCTATTGAGATTTTGATAGATAAGCACGGTTCGAAGTGTTTAGAACATATTGGCTAGTTTCCCGATGAATATCGGTGTGAGTTTATGAGTTAGTGGCGGCTATAATCTTAAAAAGATATAATTTTCTTTGGAAATCTTTCCCTTTTTTGTGGTCTACTGGCCTGGCGGTTAACATGGAGCGAGATTAATAATTTCATAGTAAGCTTTGGAGAAAATTTTCCAAGAGGGTGGTTTTCCGTCGTCTTAAATTTTTATTAGTATTGAAAACTTTCTCAACTGAACAGAAATCAATCTCGAACCCCGCATTTAATAGCCTATCACTCTAGTGTCTTTGCTAGTACACCTAGAAATCAGTTTTATTAATAAGTTCTTCTTATATTAATTTTTAGAGGGCCAAGTTATAAGCTTTTTTGTTAAGGTAGAATGCTGTAGGTTCTTGGTGAAATATATTTAAATAAAGTAAAGAAAATTAAAAAAAAATTTAACTTTTAAAAATTTTTAAAAATATAAAATTCTAAGTAGGTTTCACATAAAATAAAAGACAAGAGCATGGCTATTTAGGGGTATGACTAAAACTAGTAAAACTCTGTTTTCTCTGTGAACTCCTGGAGATGGGATCATACCCCGAAATATATATAGAGTCATAAACTAACAAGCATCTTGTCTTTTATTTTTTGTGAAAAAGTTTTTTAAAATTTTTTTAAATTTCTTTACTTTATTAAAATTATAAGCTTTCAACAAATTTTGAACAAGTTTGCCATTAGGTCTAAGTTAGACTTCTGAAAAAAAGAGTTGATTTCTAATTAATTTATAGTAATAAATCAATATGTCAATTTATTTATAAATTCAATTAATCAATTTTTCATGTTGCTATTGGTATATGAAATGATTCTCTATGTCATTGCTAGTTTATTTCAAAGATAAGAGGCAAAGGGAAAATGAAGGCAAAATGATTTTTGAATAAATGCTCTATAAATACTCAAATTTGCTTCAAAACGAGGGGTGAATCGCGATTGGAATTAGGTGTACACTGTCTTTAGAATTATTTTGGAATTCATTAGATAATGCCCCTTTATCTATTGTCTTCTACTTGGAAATGAAAATGGAAGTGGAAGTAGGTGTACACGATATTAGGTCGCGGTTTACCCCTCGCTTCAAAATAAATATCTAATCTTGAAGAATCATTCTCGTCTTGAAATCTTGTGCCTCTTTCCATTTTCATCTCTATAGGAGAAAAAAAAATAAAAAATATACCTAAACATTAATTCAACCCTCTCTGAATTTTTTAGTCAAGAGATTTTTTAAACCATAGCAGAAAAAGCACGTAATCAAAAAATGTTCAGGCTTGTGGCAGGACGTAAAAATAATTAGAATTTTGATTAATAAAATAGATAGTATATTTCATAATAAATAATATTAAATATAAATTCTTCCAAAACTTAAGGGACTTATGTAGAATTTAATTTTATGAATTATTAGAGTTTATTTAGTCATACAAATTAAATAACTAGAGTAATTTCAGTTAATTAGATTTACTAGACAGTTTCGGTCACCACTGGTAGACCATCTTCAGTAGTACTGGAAAAATAAAAATTTTTATAAGATTTTTTCTATTATATAGAATTTTACAAAATAAAAACCATAGAATTTTATATTTGTACATATAATTTCGTTCAAGATTTGGAATTTGTCACTCTGTGCATATAACATTTTTAATTGAACAAGAATATTTCAATAAATTTCAAAAAAAAAAATTATAAACACTTTTCTCTGGTTTTAGAATATGGTATGAACTGATGATAATTAAAGATTTTTTTAATTACTATATTTTACAATCAAATCTCAATTAACTAAATTAAATCTCCCATGATTATATAAATATAATCATGAGAGATTTAATTTACTATAAAGTGTTTCGTTTTTCCAGTACTAATGAAGTTGGTGTACCAGCTGTGACCGAAACTGTCTAGTAAATCTAATTAACTGAAATTACCCTATTTGTTTAATTTGTGTGACTAAATAAATCCTAAAATATATAAAATTAAATAAAAATTAAACATTATTTTATGTATATGTAATAATATATTAGATATTCGTGGATTTAGATCGTTTCGAGATGGTAGTAAGAAAGCATAAGCTCCTGGGGTTATGTTTCGAGTTTAAATGTAGGTATATACCTAATCTAAATAAAAGCATTTCTTATTAATGATTAAACTAATTTATTATAATAATTACAATAAAATTAATTTAATTTTAAAATTACAATCAATATAGCGATATAGATATTACCTATCTGATTTTTACTCTAATCATATAATAATAACTCCTATTATCTTTTAATACAAATAAAACAATTTAGTATTTTGATCGGACACAATATCATCATTTATATTGCACTGTATAGTATTAAATTCAAGAGGTTGATTTTTGTTTTTGCTCTTTGGATTCTAAAATAACTGAAACGTAAGGAAAGTCATTTTCAACCATATTTTTCTCTATGTGTGTTTGTCTGGATTCCGATACCTATACGATAGCTACGGGGACCATAAGTCCTTTATTTAAGAGGAAAGTCCTTTATTTTACTGCTTTGTCCTCTAACTTTATTTATTTTCTAAAATAGGCGTTTTTTCTTTTATTTTGTAAAATTAAAAAAAAAAACGTTTAATTTTTTTTAAATAATATATCTTCCTATTGTTATTAGAAAAATCAGAAAGTATACAAGCCAAAAAACTCAATGGTGCTGTGTACACATTTTATCAAAAATTGCATAGATTATCTAAATAATTGGGACATAAGTTTTATTGAAATAGAAGTGTTTGAAATTAAATATGTTGTTAGATTCTACCATCATTTTCAGCTTGTGATCGTGGCAGGAACTCTTCTTTGTAGATTAAAAAGTATTTATTATTCAGCGAACTGAGGGTGCCAAAATATTTCTTCGTGCTAAAAGAATTTCGTGTTAAACATATTGCATTGCATACAAAAAAAATATGTATACTCACCAAAATTACATTTATTAGAGTACATCATGTTAGATACACTACATTTCAAATTATGTATTATACATTATGTACATAATTGTATGTATGTGTTGCAGTAAAAACCCGTTTTTAGTAAGAACTAGTTAAAACACGTTTCACTGAATACCTTTGTGTCAACTAGAACTTACTAATGTTGGTTGAGTTTGGTTTAAAGGTCTAGAATCTTCATTTTTGACATTCCGCCTCATTTTGGGTGTTTTTTTCAAAACATTTTAAACGAAAAAGTCAAAAATTAAATCCTCTACAACTTTGCTTCTATTCAGGATGTAATTTTTGACATTTTCGTCTAAAAAATTTTTCAAAATAAACACCCAAAATGAAGATTCTAGACCTTTGGACCAAACTCAACCAACATCATTAAATTCTTGTTGCCACAAAGGTATTCAGGGAAACGCGTTTTAATTAGTAAGAACCCGTTCTTACTAAAAACGGGTTTTTACTGGAACTTAATATGCATTTAATAAAAAACAATAAAATGAATAAAAATATTAATAAAAAGTTGATAAACTTTAATATATGTAATATGTATTTAATTAAAAAAAATTTATAAAAAAAAATAAAAATTTATTGATTTTTTGGAAAATAAATATTTAGTTCAATCCGAGAAGCGAAATCTTTTCGTGTTAAGCGATTTTTGTTTCGTGTTGAAAGAAAAAAAATGTATAAAAATACCTAGTATTTGTCGGGGCCGCATTATTATTTCAAGTTAGCCGATTTTTCATGTTAACCTTTTTCGCGTTAAACGATTCCCACTGTATTTTGTAATTTTTCTCAAACAATCAGCGGCGTAGCTAGCGAACTCGTCACCTATGACAAACACCAAACTACTTAAACAAATTAAAAGTTTTTGAAAGGTAGAATATTGAAAACTTCAAAATTTAATCCACAAGAATTCTAGCCGCAGAACATGTTTGGTTGTTCAATCCGACCACTGACTTTAAATTTTTTAAACTTCCATATTCTCTCCCTATATCTATCATACTGTCAGATCCGACATGTGCCGACCTAAAGTTATTTCTATCAATCACACAGATGTAACAATAAATTATATAATAACAACTTTATAGTCACTTCTTAAAAATTAAATTTTATTAAAAAATTATTAAAGTATATTTTTTCTGAAATCAATGAAGAAACTCGATCGTATCAATAAATCCGTAAAAATAATATATAGGTTCATATTAAGGGAAAGGGCCGGGAAGGAAGCTTAATTGGAAAAGTGGAGTGATTTGTCGTGAGCACCTCCGACCCGAAGGGCCCCGTTCATCCCGATTGGGAGGAAGGGGATGGCGCCCTCGGGGCCCAGCCAGTCCTTCCAGGAATCAACCCCTACTTGAGGCGGCTTGTGGGAAAGCCAAGGCGAGCAAGCAAGTGCCGCTGCTGCTCCCTTTAATAACATCTCCCAACTTAACAAATAAACAGCTTGTGGGATGTGGAAGGGGAAGGGATTTGCGCCCTGTTGCGCTAAGAAATGGTCGAATAATGATTAAACCAAAAAAATCGATTGGAGGAAAAAGTGAAAATATTACAGTCAATTCGCGGGGGATAGGTTCCGTAAATTCTTCGAATACAGAAACCGTGAATACGAAATGGTAATTTGTATAGGATTATAGGGGATGCATTCCAAGGTTACAAAATTAAAAAATAAAATGCAACGGATCGTTTCTAAACTTTATCCAATATACTATCTTATTCTAGGGTAGAGTACTTTAAAATATAATTTTACAAAAAACTTTATATGACCTTGTAGTCAGGTCGTCAAGGTACTTAATTACAATTTTAAATTTCATCAAAATTGGTTTGGTCATTTTCAAGATATTTAGAAAAAACTAAAAAAGTACAGGAATAAAGTACTAATGTTTGTGGGCCGATAGGTTTGTACCAAAAACTAATCAGCGCTTCACTTTGTTAAAATAATGTTAGGTATAGATTTCATTTCAATTGGTTCAACGGTATGGAAAAAATCGTGTACGAAAAAAACGACTACATCCATCCATCATCCATCCACACGCACTAAATGAAAAAATCGCACTTTTTGCCCTCTGGTCCGGACCCCATGTAATTTTTGGCAAAAGCGTCACGTGCTAAAATTCAACCTAAATGAATACTAAAATTTGTGACTTAGTTTGAGCCCATGGGTTCCGTAGTCTTTACCTGAGACCCTTTGCTTGCCGCGAGACCGATTACAATACCTACTTTACCCATGATGCTTCGCATTGGATAAAATAAAAAATACTCCCTCTGTCCGAAAATATGGTATACATTTGAAAGAAAATCTTAGATTATTTAGACTCTAGAGGTCTATAAAAAAATTTTATTTTTCTAAAGATTTTTAAGGAAAAATAGAGCATTTTTAAATAAATTTGATACTTTGGCCTCCCATTGGACGAAGACCGCAGATCGTACCGACTCTATTACTTGATTTATAGGGAAATTATGAAAATGATCAAGTGATTGTCTTATTGTTTTCCTCTACATTCTTGCCTAAGGATCAGACCGGTTGGTCAAATTTTTATTCCAAAGGCGAAGGGCCATACAAGAACCCTTCATTTATATTAATGCTGAGAAAATACCAAAATATTTAAAAGTGGAGATGGGAATTCATTTAATATGCGGAAGAACCTAATACAAGCGTTCAGCTCTCACCTATCCTCCCACAATTAAGTTACTAACATGAAACATTAAATATTAAAGAGAATTAGACGAATAATATTTGTAGGTTACTGTGATTATATCAGCTTATTATCTTACAAATTTACTTAAACAAATAAATTGATTCTTGCTATAATGCTTTGTGTAATGGAAATTCGTCCATTGCTAGGGATCAAGTTTTTTGATTTTTAATACTTCACTTTTCTATGCTAAAATCATATCGATATGTTTTCTGGTTTGAGAGATCTTGAAAATCATTTTAAGACCCTTTCCTCCATTGTTAGAAGAGTTGCGAATACTCAACCACAGATGGTAGATGGCCAATCAGATGACAGGAACTACTGGTGTGTCATCTCATTCGCCATCCTTAGCCACTCCACTTTCCACTGCTCTGTTAGTGGCAAAAAGATTTGCCTACGACATGCAACTGGCCTAGGGTTCGAATTTCAAAAACATATGTTCTTAATACACAATACATTTCTAAATTGTAGAAATAATTTTTTTTATTTATTTATTGGCATCGGGTAAAAACCCATTTTGCCAGCCATTGTATTGAAAAGAATATATATATATATATATATATATATATATATACGGTATATATATACTCCAAATTTAATATTCTACGTCTAGATATGCTTTTCCTGTGCGTGGTCAGTGTGACAGTGTGTGAATATGAATACTATATGTCTGATAATTGGGGATTTAAATAGCCAACAAATATTGGAAACACGTGACTTTATTTTAGGTTAATTTCCGGATGTCCTCAGAATCGATTTCTCATATTCTCTCTGTTCTTTTAATGAGAACATGATAACTTTATTTCACTCTCATTCTTGGATTGCGTTTCGCCAGCGGCATCTATTGGGCGATGCTGGATTTTCATTGGTTTGTCCGCAACAGGTCTAAATCACTTCAATTTATAGATATTATAAATATCTTGTGTATATTCGATACCTAAATAAAATAAGGTATCAAAAATATAAGATAGTTATTAAGGTTGCTCGGACATTAAGGCAAAGTTGGATTAAAAATCTGAATTTTTAATATGTTATTAATCGATAACAAATACGTATAAAATGATTTTTTGAAAAAGATCTGACCAAGGATTTTCGTGTAATTAATGATTAAAAATCGGACTTTTAACACGTAGTGAATATGGAAAGTTGGCTGAAAGCATATATTTCGATTAATCTAGCCAAATCGAATGATGATAAAAAAACTTTTATTTATATAGATCAATTATAGTAGGTAACGTTAAAAAAAACTTTCTGACCCAAGGTTTTGTAAATATTCCTAAATGATCGAAAATATCAGTCCGCTTCATTTAAAAATAAATAAAAAGTCAAAAGACATCTATTTATTATATTTATTAATTAAATTATTTCATATATCCGATTAAAAATGATGTTAGCTAACATCTAAATTAAAATAATTAATTTATGTGTTAAAATTTTTATCTTTAGTCGAAAAAAATTTAGATTTTATTTTGTCCGAGCAACCTTAATAAAAATAAAAATATTTTTTCTTACTTCGAAAAGTTTTGTAATTTCGAAAAAATACAGATTGTATGATAATTGTTAATTCTAATAACTATAAAATAAAATACATTTTAACGGATAAAATTATTATTTTGGTTTTGATTATGTCATATTGTTTGATTATATTTGTATACCTTGGGGCCCCTAAACTTTTTTCTCCCGGGACCAGGATTTTCTCTCCACGGCCCTGCTCATAAATATGGTAGATGGGATTTTATTCATTATAAATGAACTATAAATAACTTTATTAAGGGTTGTGTGAAATATAATTCAGACAAATTTTTATTTTTAAAGAATAATCATCACTCAGCTCATCATTTCCAAAAGGAGTCTAAATTAAAATCTCTAAATTTAAGTGATTTCCCATTAATAGATTGTTTCTTTAAAAACGCATCTCATAAATAACATTTAAACTTGAGCAAATGTTAAATTTATTATTCTTTCTAGGAAACCGGTGCTTTCGGCTGTTCAAATACTCTCAAGGACTAATATGTCAAGAGCTTGTGAGGGTAGTTAGTCGAAAATTGCCAGGCTATATGGGTGTGACAGGAGGGTGGTCGTTGCTCGGGGACCCCTATTTAGCTAAATGAACCTCTGCGTTTTCCTGCTGGTCAATCAGAAATCTCATCTCTCTTTATTTTCACCGCCCCGAGCCCCATCCGACCCCTGTAATGTAATGTTTTCCCATGAAAATATTCTTCTATCGTTTTATTAATATTTATTAGAGAGAGACAAGTATAAGGGTTGTTAATACAATAAAGGGTAACAAATACACTTCACTTAGATTGGTCTAATTGTTTTTAGGCTTTTAAAATATTCTATTCCTCCTTCGGAAAAATTCAATTTTTGCTTGCCTCAAATGGACATTTGAGTTTCGATTATCCTCGAGAAACGAAAGGATAATAAATGAGAACTCGGATATTTGAGACCTCACCGCTTAAGGATTTATATTCATATAAAATCCCAATCATAGAGGGAAAGAGAGGGCGATATCTCTCTATATATATTAGATCGCTCTAGAATTGCCCTTTTGCTAATTTCTCTTAAAAAAAAATTATAAAATGTTCAACTAAAAAACAAAAAAACAAAACAAAAAAATGAAATTTACTATAAAAGAGACATATAATGAAAAAGACATTTTTTTCGGGGGTCAAAATTGTGGGGGAGGGGGGTTCAAATAAATTAAATATAAGTCCTAGACCTTTTGATCGATTTGTACTAAATTTCAAACAAAAATCGAAGAAAGCTGATATTTCTAATACAAGAATAGTATCATAATCATTATTTTATTAAATTTTGTTGATAAATAGATCTGATTATGCTTTCTGTTGTTCTTTATTTTAACTGTGATGAAAAATTAATGTGTTTAAGAATAAGATAAATTAAAAAGATAGAATGTTTCATATAATAATATCAGACAAATGAGTTGAAGAATAACTCGCTGAAGAAGTCGCAAATATAGTGAGGAAACGTACGTCTTATTCAATATAAAACTCTGAATTTAATTTATTTATCCAATTTCCTAAGATCTTATAAATTATCGATACGATTCACCAAATATATTTATTAAATATTAGAGAAATTAAATTCAAAAAAGCAATCAAAATTAATTTCAAAAATTCAACGTGTAATCTTGGAATGGAATTATATTTGAAATCTATATTTTTTCATAATAATTTGTTAGAATTTTTTTCCCCAAAACCATTTAATTTAGAAAAAATATGCACTTAGCTATTGTATTTATTACTTATTAAATTATTATACTACTAATTCTTATAGACAGTGACGTCGAAACGTTTCTCTAGTATTTTCAGTCGAATATAAATATTTCAAATCTATATATATAAAATTAAGGTTTTGTCTGTACATTGGTCCAAATCACGCCAAATTTTGGTTGCACACGTTTCAAGCAAAGTTATGAACGAAAACACCCTCAACAAAATTCCTGTCTGTCTGTCTGTCTGTCTGTCTGTTTCAGTGGTTTCCGCGAAAAGTTGCTCACGATTCACGTCAAAACGGCTGAAGGGATTATTATGAAATTTCATATTTGTATCAGAGGACTTCTAACTTACGTTTTTAGCTATATAACGTTTTGATATTTTGACCCCAAAAGGGGGTTTGGGGGGTGCACGAATGAAAATTATCAAATAACTCTTAAACTATTAACTCTACGGGAAATTTTATAATGAGCAAAGTTGTAGGGGATGTGATTTCTGACAACTTTTGTTTAAAAAAATTCCCCCCAAAAAAGGGGGGAAGGAGAAAAATATATAAATTCTTGCCCTTCGAGCAAACTCAACCAAATTTTGTATACATAATCTGTAGGCCTCTAGAGAGCTAGAAATGCAAAAACTAACCACCCAAAATGGGGGGGGGTCAAAAAATGAAAATTCTTGCTCTTGGACCAAACTCAACCAAATTTTATATACATAATCTGTGGGCCTCTAGAGAGCTAGAAATGCAAAAACTAACCACCCAAAATGGGTGGGTGTCCCCAAAATGGGGGGGGGTGGTCAAAAAATGAAAATTCTTGCTCTTTGACCAAACTCAACCAAATTTTGTATACATAATCTGTGGGCCTCTAGAGAGCTAGAAATGCAAAAACTAACCACCCAACATGGGGGGGGGTCAAAAAATGAAAATTCTTGCCCTTGGAGCAAACTCAACCAAATTTTGTATACATAATCTGAGGGACTCTAGAAAGCTAGAAATGCAAAAACTAACTACCCAAAATGGGGGGGGGGGGTCAAAAAATGAAAATTCTTGCTCTTGGACCAAACTCAACCAAATTTAGTATACATAATCTGTGGGTCTCTAGAGAGCTAGAAATGCAAAAACTAACCACTTAAAAAAAGGGGGGGGGTCAAAAAATGAAAATTCTTGCTCATGCAAAAACTGGGTGCGGAGGTGGAGTGGGGGTGGGTTAGGGCATGGATGCGCGGAGTGGAATATCGGTGGAGTGAGGGAGTATGGCGGAGTGGGGGGGGGGTGCAAGGTTGGTGGGGGGGTGGGGGGTTCAGGTGGCGTGGTGGGGTGGTAAGGGGTGGGGGTCCGAGGTGGGGGTGCAGGTTAGAGTGTTGAAGTGGTGGCGGGGGTTGGGGTGCTGGGTGGGTTTCGTGGAGTGTGGTGGGTTGGAGTGGGGGGTGAGGTTGGGGTTCGTGGGTTGGGGGCCCGAGGTGGGTGGGGTGAGGGTTGGGGTGGTGGGGTGGGGGCGGTGGTTGGGGTGCTGGGTGGGTTTCTGGGAGTGTGGTGGGTTGGAGTGGGGGGTGAGGTTTGGGTTCTGTGGTATGGGGGCGGGGGTTGGGCACGAGTTCATGGTGCGGGTGTAGGGGTGCTGGATGGGTCGGGGGGAGTGTAATGTGAGGGTGGGATTCGTGGGTTGGGGTCCAGGGGGCGTGCCCCATGGCTAGCAAGAGGGCCGCCGAAGGCGAGCCTTGCAGCTAGTTTTATATATAATAAATTATTATTTGCATAAATTTTGATAGAATTTTAATTATTAAAACTAAACAAGAAATTTTTATTATATTTTTGTAAAATCCTATTAAATTTTATTATATTTTTGTAAATACCTTTTCTATTTCTAAAAATAGAGTAGGTGTATATTTGAGTTTTCGAAATTGATTATTATCATTAATGGGAATGTGTAGTGTATGTAAAAAATTATGCAAATATAATTATTATATATGATTATGTCTCGATAGTTAATTCATATAGACATAGACATCTGTTTAGTGAGAACAGGGAGCACCACGAGCAGGCAGCTGTCACCACCCCCCACATTTTATTTTATTTTATTTTATTTTAAATCAATAAACGGTCAAAAGTGTCCTTATACACAATAATACAATTGAAAATTTTTTACAAAAGTCACAAAAATAAATAAATAATAAATAAAGGTGGAGTGATACAAATCAATAATATACAAAAACTTAAAAATAATCACAAAAAGATAATACAAACATACATAAGATCAAACAATACATACATATCAATAAAATATAAAAACTTAAAAAATAATCCCAAAAAGATAATACAAACATAAGATTGATAGATAAATAAATATTAATTAAAGGGAGATCATTAATATAATTTTGATCGCAAATTACATAATATACTTACTCATAGAGTGATAATTTTAAAATTTTAAATATTGACTTTATTTTCAAATGTATAAAACACTGAAAAATACAATTTGAAAGCCAAAAATAATGAAAATTTCAAGGCTAGACGTATTTTGAAACAAATAGAGACATTGTATTTGTAGCAGAATACGTCTACATTTGAGATAAGTAATTACCTTAACAGCCAACGTCTCGTGTATAGACCTGGGATGCTGACTCCAGAGGATCACATTGACATTCGCGAACAATAAAAAATATACTCACGATTCGATTCGAGAAGGAAACAGTAAGGAATTTACAGAAAAATGGATAACAGGTTAAAAAGATAAAATATTTGATTTTCCAGAAAATAAGAAAATCAAATACTTAATCTAAAAGTTAGAATTAGTAGAACGTGCACCTGAAAAAAGAAAAAAAAATTATTAGTAAAATAATATACTGAATTTAAAGTATTTTTTTATACATTATTTAATATATCATCAATTTTAGTTGATCTTTTTAGAAAATTTTGAAAAAATTAATATGAAAAACTTAGACTATTTCTTATACCTATATTTAACTATAACAATATAGTATTAAATCGATATCTTACCTTAACAGCCAACGTCTCGTACCTGGACTTAGAATGCTCACTCCATAGAAACACATGACACTCACGCACAAGTACAAATATACTCGCGATATTTTTCAGTTTCGAAGGAATAAGGATATGAGATAATAAGGGTTAAATTTGGTTAAGATTAGGAAAGGACATGATTCTCTTGATAAAATAATCATGAGCTCACGTTGGCAGGGAGGTCAGGCCCAGAAATGTACTTCTTTCTCTATAATAGCAAAGTACACACCTACCCGTTACCCAAGTTTTAAAAATAATTTAGTATAAATAAAATTTTAACTTTTACTATATATATTAATTTTCAAATTGATTAGAAAATTATAAATATTAATATAATAATATAAATTTTGATTTTTCCACTTATTTATCTCTAAGTAATTTAAATAAAAAGTATTTTTTAAATTAGACAGGTGTCAGGAATTAATTAAGTTGTAAAACTCAAAATATATTCACTTTAACTACAAACACACATTCACAGACATACACGATTTTTATTTACGTAAAAGTATAATAAGTAGAAAGAAATAAAATTATATTTAATGGTTTCTTCATTTCTAAGCATATAATTAATATAAGGGATGAAGGTTTGTTTATTAGTGAGGGATATAGTCAGCTGAGAGGGCTGATAAAGGTGCAGAGGCCAATTTGCAATATTCCCAGTCGATGTTTCATCCACCAATGGCTGACACATACTGATCATATCCCTATCTAACCCACCTTATATACCTCTCGCCACTACCCTCCCCTCATATCCCCCACACTCTCCCTATCCCCCTATATTCCCCTCCATTGCCCCTACCCATCCCCCTCCATTGTCCCTATCCATCATCTTCCCATTGTCCCTATCCATCATCTTCCCATTGTCCCTATCCATCATCTTCCCATTGTCCCTATCCATCCCCCTCCCATTGTCCCTATGCATCCCCCCTCTTATATACCCCTCGAGGCCAATTTGTTCAAGCTATTCTTAGCTTATCTTCCGAGATAATCTTAATCGGCTTAGAATAGTACGTCATACTATTTTCACTTATCACTTTTAATTATTTATCCGTGTTTAAAACACACCACACGACTTTCACTTATCACTACTAATTATTTAAACGTTATTTAAATATTAAACGTTTGAAGTACCATACAGGATATTATTCAAGTATTGTACAAAAAAGTGTTTATTTCTTCGTTTTTTTGAAATATCTAAATAACGGCTCAAACTATTTTTGTTAAAAAAAATAATTAATAATTTTGTCTTACATTAATTTCAAAAAAAGCTCCATTTTTCTCTCTCCAAATGATGCGATTAAGACAGAATAAATTCATTCCTTGTTTTAAGCTAATTTTCCTAAAAAATTCAACTTCCTGACTCCTATGGACTTTGAGATTTGGGAAATTTTCTTTTTAGTCGCAAACGATCCTCAATTATTCCATAGTGGTTCAAAGATTTTGTTATTATTATTTTTTTTTCATCTTTTTTGCTTTTAAATTAATAGACATCAATTTTACAAGCTATTAAAATCAGCAAAACTTTATAATAACAAGAAATTATCAATTTCACAATATAATTTCCAAAATTCTTTTAGAAAAGATAATAAAAAGTTCATTCAAAAAAGAATTTTTTAACCGAAATATTTATTTGCAAAGAGTATTTTACACTGTCTTCGAAGCTTTTTGATGAGTAGTCACCCTTTCGGTTTATCTGTATTTAACGTTTCAACTCATTTAAAAGGCATCTTTCATGCTTAACCTGGTGAAAATGATAAACCATTCACTCAGGGGGAGAATGCCCTGTTTGACAAGAGGTGAATTTGACCTCTAGGCGAGTCTAGTGCCTCTCTATTCTTATAATAAGGTAGTTTTTTTGAGCCTGGGGAGAGCAGGGGCGGAGCCGGGACTTAGAGAAACCCCCTAAGCAAAGCAAAATGGTCCTGAAGAGGATTTTTTATAATACACTTCAATGACAGCCAATCATTAATTATCATAAAAATAAAATCTGGCTTTGATACAAACTTTATGAATTACAAATGGCCTGAATCTATGAAACTTACTTGTAATTGATATTATTCATTCTGATAAGTGTATCTCTTTAAAGTCGTCTAATTAGGTGGTTTCCGCCGAAACTTTTCTTTTGATGACTCGCAACTCAGCTAAAATAATCCCATTCCTCCATAAAGAATTGCCTCAATATCTTTATGAAATTTAAAGCAGGTTTGTGCCCCTAAGAGAATACGCAAACCAATCTGATTAAAGACGTTTTATTTATTTATTTATTTATTTATTTATATACGATTGAAGTAGTTTTTGGAGACGGGCTGGCAAGAGAATTGAATGGATTCTGATGAGGCATTCCAAGGTTCAAAAAAGAAAATTATATCTATATTTTTATTCAAAGCCGACGTTTCGGGACGCTCCTTCTTCGGGGTCTGTAGCCAATTAAAATGGGATTTGGCCATCAATTTCATCAAGACTATATATACATTTATATACATTTTGAATTAATAATATTAAATTTATTTGTGATAAGCTTGATGATATTGATGGGCAAATCCCATTTTAATTTGTTACAGGGCCTGAAGAAGGAGAGAAGAAACATCCGAAACGTCGGCTTTAGATATAATTTTCTCTCTTTTTATTTTGAAACTTGAACTGTCGCTTCATCAAAATCCATTCAATTTATTTATTTATTTTTGTTAATGATATTGATGCAAGAAGATGTTTTATCAAAAATGTGAAACTTCTAAAATCAAGAGTAGTCTCTTGCATCATGAAAAGAAGAAGGAGAATAGAAATAAATTTAATAAAATAGCCATTCAACCTGAGTCAAACTAGCATACAGAGCGGTTGTTTTTCAAATCGCTCCGCTTTGGATGATTTAAGATAAGATTATCTGTCATTTCTATTTCTGATTAAATTTAGACAACTTTTATTGCGTCTCATTAACCATCCATATTTCTGGTGGTGAAAAAAAGCATGGAGTAATTAAAAATACTATTTCAAAGTTAGAAAACCCATGAAATTTTAATTATTTGTCAAAAACGCTCACGGCACACAGGTTGAGAAACACTGGCTTAGAGAGCCCAAAATCTAAACAGCTCTCCGCATTGAAAATACAAAAATTTTGCTACAGAACAAATTTTCTAAGACGATTTCTTTTTATGAATTTAATTTTTCTATTGAATGATAAAAATGAAGAAAAAATTAAAACTTTTTCACGAACCAGTACTTTCGCCAGTTAGAACAAGTATTTTTTTCACATTTTTGTCTGAATTTGATTGAAGTACAATTAAATATTTGCTCTCTCTATAACTCTCACTACTCAATCCCAATGGAATGCAAGCAACGAGATTGGAATCCAAAAACCAAATGCGCAGAGTACTCCTCAATGGTCACCTTCCCAAGTACAAACCGCATGTACATTCTCAACTAGTGAGATCTTCAACTTACTAAGTCGTTGGGATAACAATGAAATAATTTTTTTATAATAATTGAATCTTTGAAACACCTTGAAAAGCCGAAAATTATTTCTAACAATAAAATGAATGGTTCATAATTCTCTTAATTATGTCATTTAAATTTTACTTAATTAAAAAAATTAATAACCTGAGTGTAAAAAAAGCTTTCGATCATTAATTTAAGTATGTCAAAAATAAAGACAAAAATTTAGTAAAGAAAAATAATTTAATATATAAACTATAAACCTTTAAACATATAGAAAGAAACTAACATTGCGGTATTGCGGGTTGCGTTTTGGAAATGACAGGCGCTTACTAGGAAGTCACATGAATATCTATGGTTTTTTAATTTGAAAGTTTACAATACGAAAATAAGGACAAGTTTTTATCTGTGTCTTTTTTATTATTTATCAGTCAACGTTTCGTCGACTTGGCCGACTTCTTCAGGGATTCAAATAGTCATGCCAAATTTTCTTTTTATCTCCGTATGAAACGTTGTGAAAAACACTTAAAACTTTCAATTTATTTTCTAATTTAAAACCAATAAAATCTTCCTTTAATTAATATTTTTAATTAAAAACATTAGTGCATATTTGATTTAAACAAAAAAAATGTATATAAATAAAAATAACCTCTTTTAAATATGTGTACATGATATAAAAAAGGTAATAAATTGTACTCATTACAATTTCTTTTTTAATTAAGACATAAGGTCAGGTGGGGTAACTGGGCCAGCTTCTTTTGTTTTCCCAAGGATAGTACTCCATATTTTTGGCTATAACTAATTTATAGATCTCGTGACTATATTAATTGAAAGATGAAATTTTCTTCAAATAATCATGATACTTGCAACTTTTGATTATTCAAAATTTTGGAATTATCTTAAGTTGAATGTAAAGTTTTGCGGTTGGCCCAGTTAAACGCGTTGTGGGGTAATTGGACCAGCCCAGCCTATTTGCTGTTTTTTTAATTTTTAACATCTTTTGAGCAGTTGGACATGTTCCCCTATCCCTCAAGGCCCTGGCCGTAGGTAGAATTAGTCTCATTTGTATATGGATTAAAAATAATCAAAGACGTAAGCGATTCGGGGTAATTGGGCCCTGACTAGGCTGGCCCAGTTGCACCAAAACCTCTATTTTTTTATTCTATTGAATTTTTTAAGGTAGATAAGTTTAAACGCCAAGTATAATTTTTAAAATCGATTTTTATTACAGAAAATTAAAAAAAAGTATCATAAATCAAACAACTAAACAAAATACTTTCATTTTACCCATTGAAATAAAGTTAAATAAGTTCCTTATGCTTAAGAAAGCCTTAATTAAGTACTTACTCAAGTCTCAATATTTTCAAGGAACTGGGTAAGGCAACTAGGTAAGAAGTAAGCACATAACTTGGTAAATAAGTAAATAAGTAATTAACTTAACTAAGTACTTAAGTATAAAATAAACTTAAAGAAATTTCTCTAATTCAGGAACACTGAAAATTTCCCACCAATATGAAAAAGTGAATTGCGCTAAAAATATGCGGTAAAATTAAAAAGCTCTGGGGTTACAGGACCCCTGGCCCAGTTGCCCCCGGCCCCAGTTACCCCACCTGACCTTATAATAAATAACAAAATAAATTGTAATTAAAATCCAAAAGGTATTCATTATTATCATTTCGGTCCATAATTAGTATTAATTTGAAAGTTATAATAGGAAAATAAAGACAAGTTTTTATGTGTGAGTTTTTTATTTATCAGCCAACGTTTCGTCGACTTTGCCGACTTCTTCAAGGCTTCAAATAGTCATGCCACACATTCGTCTAAATTTTCTTTTTATCTCCATTGAAGACCATCACAAACACAAATTCCAAAAAAATTTAAATTAAAATTTAAAATATCTAAATGTAAAGATCAATAAAAAAAAGTATTCTATTCTATTGTTTTTAAAAAAACAGTATTGCCTCATTCTATGTATTTCTGTTTTGTCTAATGTAATTATTAATATAAAGAATAGAAGGAATAATTGTTTATGGGAATGTGCCAAATATTTTTTGAAATTTGTGTTTCTGATGGTCTTCAATGGAGATAAAAAGAAAATTTAGACGAATGTGTGTCATGACTATTTGAAGCCCTGAAGAAGTCGGCAAAGTCGACGAAACGTTGGCTGATAATTAAAAAAGTCACACATAAAAACTTGTCCTTATTTTACTATTGTAAACTTTCAAATTAATACAAATTATGGATGGAAATGATAATAATGAATACCTTTGGTTTTTAATTACAATTTATTTTGTTATTTATTACTTATATGTCTTAATTAAAAAAAAGAAATTGTAATAAGTACAATTTATTACCTTTTGTATATCATGTACATATATTTAAAAGTGTTTTTTTATTTATTTACATTTTTATTTGTATAAATCAAATATGCACTTATGTTCTTAATTAAAAATATTAATTAAAGGAAGATTTTATCAGTTTTAAATTAGAAAATTAATTGAGTTTTAAGTGTTTTTCACAACGTTTCATATTCTTATTCTGAATGTGTTTACAACTGATGCTATTAATCTACAATTAATTATACAATTCAATTGAGAAGTGATGGAAGACATCCCAAGGATAGTGAAAAAATTCTCTCGAATAAAAAAGATTTAATGGACAGTCATTTTTTTCTTCACTCAGAAACGTTAGTTTCTGAGGATTTTCCCTCATTCTTTAGGGCTCATTGAGGGAAAAATAGAAAGTATTTCCCCTTTCTCTCCTTCAGCAGTGCTCGAAATTTGTTCTTTCTTAACAGAACAGAGTCTCAATAGAATTTTTAAAGAATGGATTTTTTCCCTTAATTACTTTGGTTGCATTCCATCACTTCTCAATTAAAATTTCTATCAGTCTGTCACTCTCCAAAGAGAAAATTTCTTCTAATATATACAATTCAATGATTCTAATACATATCAACTTTGAAAGCAATGAAAAACTTTAAAAATGTTATCTCATTTTCTAGATTCTAACAGAAAAAATCTCCCAAACGATCGAGAAAAAGTACAATTTAATTTGTGTTTTCAAGGGTGATTTGACACACCCAGACGATGAGGAAATCGTTTGTCAAAATTTTGACGACAGTAAATTGAAAAATGATAAGAAGAACTGGATGATTCAGGGCTGTCCAACCCGTGGCCCGCGGCCCTCATGCGGCCCAGCACTGCAATGAGTGTGGCCCAACATAAATTCATAAACTTCCTTAAAACATTGAGGTTTATATGTAGAGTGTAGAGATATATTTATTCCCTTTTTCGAAATATGAATGTACATTTGTTCAAAAGGTGAAGGTTTTTTCAAGAAAAAAATTCACTAAAAGCAAAATTATATATTCAACTATATAAGATAAAAAAAATAATGAAGTTTCGAATATTTAAAAATTATTCTTTTCATATTTTCATTTTCTAAAATATTTATTATTTCACTAATTTATATTCTACGACACCAACCAAATCTATAGTTATTATTCTAGTACAAGGAATTGGTGTTTTCTAGAACAATCACAATTACTTAATTGATCATTTTTCTCTCTTGGACTAAAACTTGTCAGCAATTGTCTTTTAGATCTTTGCGCAGATAATAGATAGTCAGGGATTATTAGAGCCGTGACCCTTTTCAAAAATAAATTATCATTCCTCATATTATTCTTTAATCCCATTCGATTTAAACCAGGGCTGTCCAATAGGATGGAGCAAAAAAGCCCCACCCCCTACTAAAAAATTTTTTTTACTCAATTTATTAGGCTGTATGCGGAAAAGTTGCCATCTATAAGTGTTATCATGTGTGTGAAATTTGAACTTCCTACGATGCAATTTTAAGGTGCCCCTTTGCCACCATAAAAATTTGGGATTTTTTTCAGATTTTTGCTTATAACTCGAAAACCATGGGTCCTACGGAAAGTTTTACTCTTACCAAAACGAAAGAGCATGGAATTTTGCGTTGAATAACCTACTAAAAAGTTAAAATCAGTTTAGCTGTTTAGCTACAATCGATCGTCAAAGATAGGCAAGTTTTAACAACTTTGTGTAAAAGAGAATTATTCTCATTATGTGATCACAAGAAACCCCTTTTCGAATTTCGGTGGTGGCCTCCATAATAGTTGCCAATTGGCTAAAAAATGAGATTGACAAAGTTTCATCTTAATTGGACAACGGTAACCCGTGCAGCAATAAGGTCGGATCATTTGTCCTGTCTTGGATAATACTGGATATCTTCAAATCTAAAAGTTATAACATAAAAGTGGCTTAAGTAAAACTTCAAGACAACAAAATTTCATAGGCAAAAATCAAGTTTCTAGGATGAGTGGTTTTCATTTTATGAATGAAAAAGTGCAATTTTTCAACCTCATTTCATAGTCCAAAAGAAATCATAACAAATCATTACAATTAATTAAATTTTATATAAGATCTGGTGTAAATAAATTAATAAAATAAAAAATGTAATTTATAAACTCCTGAAGATGTACGAAATATGTATATAGGGTTTGAAAAACTTATTTTATTTTTAAAAAGAATTTAGTTTTTAAGGTCTTAAATTCTTTGATATTAGTAGAATATTTTTATATTGCATTATCAGAGGGATCGTCCCCCAATAAATTGCATGTCAGAGGTGTTTTATTCTGAAAGTCGAACTAACATGCCTGCGCCGCGACACTCCTACTTTACACCCCCTTCCTTTATTTCAATCGGATTAAAAATTTGACACAACTAATAACTCATGACATTTGGATAAATACACTAATTAAAAAAAATCGTTTGAATCATTTTTGAGAAAATCAAAAAAAAACTAAAAATCTTTCATGTAAATGTCCACTTCCGGTTTTCCGATTTCAACCAAAGGCTTGATTTACTCCTTCAATATCGAGCTTAAGTTTCGAATTTCATAGGTCTGAGACTATGGTTGCGAAACGAAGGGGGGTACATTCTTACGTACATAAACATCAACTTCCAGTTTTTCTATTTTAGCCAAAATCTTGTTATACTTCTTGTAGCCTCTAGATAGCTTAAGTTTCAAATTTCAAGGCTCTGCGACCTTTCGAAGAAGAGATATGAAGAATTAAAATATTTATTTTACGACACTCCTAATTTACAACCCCTTCCTTTATTTCAATCGGATTAAAAATTTGATACATCTAATAAATCATGACACTTGATAAATACACTTTTTAAAAAAAATCGTTGTAGTCGTTTTTGAGAAAATCAAAAAAAAAACTAAATAAAGGAAGGGCGTGTAAATTAGTAGAGTCCCGATGACTTCAAATAAATGAAAATGTTGTGTGATGAATACACCAGTTTATTATAAATAAATCGGTTGTTATCACGAGTTGTATTTTTTCAAAAAATTCCATCTTATTTTCAAAAAGAGATATTTATTTTTTGCTTTAATTATTTTATTTTATTTTTATAAAACCACGTTTTGTATTTTTCGTAATAAAATAAAATAAACTGCAACGGATCTTTCCTAAACTTTATCCAATGTAGTATCTTATTCTAGGGTAAAGTACTTTAAAATATAATTTTACAAAAAACTTTATATGACCTTTTTTGTGTTTCTCAAGGTACTTAATTACAATATTAAATTTCATAAAAATTGGTTTAGTCATTTTCAAAATGTTTAGAAAAAACTAAAAAAGTACTAAAATAAAGTACTAATGTTTGTAGGCCGATATATACCAAAAACTAATCAGCGATTCATTTTGTTAAAACAATGGTAGGTTTTCAATTTCATTTCAATCGGTGCAACAGTGTGGAAAAAATCGTGGACGAAAAAAACGACCACATCAACATCCATCCATCCACACGCACTTCCTGAAAAAATCGCACATTTTGGCCTCTGGACGAGACCCCATGTAATTTTTGGCAAAACCCTCACGTGCTAAAATTCAACCTAAATGAATACTACAATTTGTGACTTTAATTAAGACCATGGGTTCCGTAGTCTTTACCTGAGCACCCTTTAAAGTCGCGCTTTCCGCGAGACCGATTACAATACTTTAACCATGCTTCGCATTGGTAAAATAAAAACCATTAGATTTTGAGCAAATCGTTCCACGGTTCTTGGTGACATTTATTTATTTAATTTTTTTAATTTTTGGAATACAATTTTATTTGAATATTATTATTCTGATCTAGAACTAGAAGTTAAATTATAATAAATTAATAAATAAAAAGGTATATAAATTGTAATGAAATTTGATAAGAGTAAGCAACTTTTTCCTTTCTTTAATCCGAATTGATTTGAAATCATCGACTTGGTTGTATTGGATGGATGGTGTCAAGAGTATGAGCCGACTGACACTTTTCTTAGTGTGAGTGAATGTTCTCCTCCCATAGGCTCATCTCTCCAAGTGATGATAAGAGCGGCGCCGAGAGGCAAGGCACGTGGTCACCCCTGGCTGATAAGCGCCAATGCACTCACGCACACAGGCACACCCAAAGCAAAACAAACAGACCGATTTACACCATCCTTCATAGGACAGTCGCTGACGGATAAAACTTGCCCACTTTCACACTCACCAACTACAGGAAGAATCAAAATTAATCGATACACTTGGAATTTTTTTTAATACATATATAAACTAAAAGTATTTATAATAAGAAATTGTAATAAATAAAAAAAGACATTTTATTTTATATTCTACAAATTTGGTAGATAATAATAATAAATTTCAAATCACGTCAAATTAATTAATAACACTGATGAACAAATTCAAACTTTTTTTTGCTTCTTTGAAGGAAAATAGGTGATTATTTATAATTCGACCCCACTGAATCCAAATCTTAAAGTAGAAATGCTGTATCACCTATCGTTTTCCCTAGGTTTTCTTTTTTTGTTTTTAATAAAAATTTAATTCCCTTTGTAATAATACTTCGAAATTTGAAATTATTTTTGTTTGTTTGCTCAGGAAATAGGATTTAAATATACAAGTGAATAAGTATGAAATATAACACAATTAAAAAATATGTATAGGATCGATTATGACTGTTCAATGAAGAAATTTCATGGAAAAAAAGGAAAAAAACACATTTTTACTAGCATTTTTTAAATTTCCTTCTTGAACTCTGCGGTTTGTAATTGTCAGCAGAAATCATACATTGAAGGAGACAATAAAAGAGTGTGTATTGTAATAGAGTGATGATGAGGGCAAAGCCCTCGAAACTATAGTCTCGTTATAAATAAATAAAATTTATAATTCCAGCAGAAGACACACTCTTTTATTGTCTCCTTCAATATATAAAAATTCTGCTACTCTCGGCAAAAAAACTTTCAATTTAAGAAATCATACAGTAGTCTGCAAACATGTTCTGTACCGATTTTCCTGCATATCGTTTCTCCATGACAGAAATATCCTGGTGAAATCACTCACAGCATTCTTCACTAACTGCACCAAAGTTAGGGGGGGAAAGTCCAAATGCGAATGTAAAAAGTGAACCCCATGAAGTGATAACACTTCAACAAATTCCTTGTAGTTTGCAGCTCTTTCATATTTCTAAGAAAATTGCAGAATACTTGTCTAAAAGCTAGCCATGAGCATTTTTCTTTTTCTGTTAGCTAGCTAGCTATCGTTGGCACTTTATTTTTATTTATTTAGTAGATATATTAATATAGATATTTAATATTAGTTTTAATTGCATTTAAAACACATGTAGCTATTAAACAAATGAGAAATGTAAAGTTGATAGCGAGACAAAGTTTCTTAAGTCCAGTATTGTAGATATACATATTAGATAAATTTGAATATTATTGTGTACCTATTCTACACATATAATATAGAAATTATTAATATAAAATCCGCTATTACATATTATTAATACTTTATGAATTATAGGAATTCGAATGAGGGCTGGATAGACTTTCAAAAAAAAAAAAAAAGAAAGTCTAAGTTAAGCCGGGTGTGGAGACCTGAACCATGGTATCTATAAGTATATATAAAATTAAGGTTTTGTCTGTACATTGGTACAAATCACGGCAAATTTTGGTTAAACACGTTTCAAGCAAAGTTATGAACGAAAACACCCTCAACAAAATCCCTGTCTGTATGTCTGTCTGTATGTTTCCGTGCATATGCCTAGCAGCTAGTAAAACTATAAAATGTGGGTGTTCCGCAAAAAATTTAGGTGATTGAGAAAAACGGATGCGATATTCGTTATCAGCACATCTGAATACATAAAGATCACTTAGTTTTATTTAAAGGAAAATTTCATTGTTTATCAGTGTAATTTGTAGTCTGGTGTTGGTGCGAGGTGAAACATATTTAAATAAAAGAAAAGTCAAAATATTTTTTGGAAAATACATAGTAAATAATAATTTTCCAAAAAATATTTTTACTTTTCTTTTATCAAATTAAGTGAGCGATGCTCCGTAATTTTTTGCTTTAGTTAAAAGCGATATATTAATATTATTTTTAATTTTAAATTCTGGTAAAAAGGTCGATTTTTATTCGCAGCCAAAATAAAATATAATTTATATTTTTTCCAACGTTTACACCCGCTATGGCCATCATCAAGACCTATCACTAGGCACAAAGTTTTGAATGTAACTGCAATTAAAAATAATATTAATATACACAGAGGTTCTTTCGTTGACCCTTTTAAATCCTGAAGAAGGAGGCACGGTCATTCAAATTTTCGGATTTTTTAAGAGAATGAAATGAAAATATTCTAATAAATTATTTTATAGAAAAATACCTTTAATTAATTAATTAAATTCCTTAATTTTAATATATAATAATATTTGTAATGAACAATGAGTAGGATATAGAATTAAAAAACCAATTAATGATTAAAAGGAAATCGAATAAAAATGTAATTATACAACCACTTGTGAATAATTATTTGAATTAATTATTAATAAAATTATAGTGAATTCGAGTTATATTTATCGAGATAATTTTGCTTAGCATTTCTAACAATTTTTGAAATGTCCTTAAATGTGTATACTTTTGCCATTTTGTGGAACATATTATTTATGCCAAGTGACGTTCTTACTATTTACTATTATAAAATCAAAACAGCAATCAAATTTGAAAAAATGTTGAAGATGGTCTATGTCCTACACTGTATCAATTTTTTTATTTTTTATTTCACAAAGTATACAAACATAGGACCTTAGGTTCCACCTAGTGTTTATACATAATACATATACCTACATATTCAAGCAAGATTGATTCTATTTATAATAAGATACAAACATATTATATATTTCATATTATATATTATAAAATTAATGAAATAGTATGTTTAAGAAAGATTTGCTTTACAATAAATTTCATTATGATTAAGTAGTAAAAATGTTTGTTTATTTCATATAACTGTAAAATAATCTGGAGTGCAAAAATAATTCTCCCTCAAAATAGGATCACGAAAGAAAAAGTTTAAGGAGCGCTGAATTAGAGAAATAAAAAAAAAATTGTATTATAAACAAAAAATCTACCGGGAAACGATCCGACGTGATAAATGAAGAGGTGTTTGAATATAGTTTAATAATAATTTTAGTTGATTAATGTCCATTATATTTAATTAAATAAAAGATTAACAGGTGTTGGACAAATCTTTTTTTATTAATGTTTAATTTTAACTTTTGTACGGCATTTCGTCCCTTTCAGGACCTTATCAAGTACTCAATTATTCAAAACATAAATCATTGATTGATATTGTTATTTAAACGATTAATTTTTTGAATAATTGAGTACTTGATAAGGTCCTGAAATGGACGAAACAAAATTAAAATTAAACATTAATAAAAGATTTGTCCAACACCTGTTAATCTTTTATTTAATTTAATAGTAATAATTAACTATTTTTTTATTAAATTTTATTGAACCAATTATTTTACATGAATTATTGTATACATTGTATTTGAGCTTCGACTTCGGAGATTACTTCTCCACTATCGACTGTCCTTGATCATCTTTTTAGTCCTTGTTTTTAATAAGAGGAAAAAACTAATTAAAGAAAAAAACCTCTTTTCCGATAATTATTTTAATTCCATATTTCTCCTTCGATATCCCCTCCCAATAATTAATTATTACTAAAGAAAGCATCTAATAAATGTTTTTGCCACTTATTTGGAAGTGAGTTATAATTGTATATAGGCAAATCAATCAGATATATTAAATTCTTCGAAAATTAAAAATTAAAAGAGAATAACATATACCTATGTTTAATTAATAAAGAATTAATCAAAGAGTGCGTGCGTCCTCTACTTGATGTATAAATAAGTATATAAATAACATATAAATAAATATTTTATTAATTTGAGCGTATGAATTCGAAGCTTAGTCGCCATCTTCAATCTACTATAAATATTCAATAGCGGTTGTTTTAGTTAAAAAGTGAATTGCCTTCATGGGGTGAGTAGAAGATTTAAATGGCCTACCCCAAGAAGTTAGTTAACTGGAAAAACAGCTAATGAATATTCTTGTCAAATATATAATAGTAGAGACTAAAGATGGCAACAAAGCTTCAAAACTAATGATATACACCTATATTAATAAAATATTTACATATATGTATTAATTTATACAGCAAGTAGAAGACCTCTCTTTGATTTATTCTTTATTCCTTATTGCATAGATATACTTTAAATACAATTAAAATTCCAAACGTTTCGGGAGAAATTCTCCATTTATAAATGAAAAAGAAAAAAAATAGAAAATTAGTTGTTTTATTATTCTAGCATAGAGCAAATAATTTTCTAATTTTTTCAATGATAAATGGAGAATTTTTCCCGAAGCGTTTGAGATATTAATAAGCGTTCCTTCTGATTGTATTTAAAGAATTTTAATCTATATCTTTTCAATAAAACAATTAGGGAATTGTTTTTCAAATCCCTTATTGTATATGTTATGGACCAAGTGATTAATAGGGCATTATTCATAATCTCCAGGCAGTTTGAAAAATTGCAAATATGAGTACATATATATGTATATTTATTGATATTCAGGGAGTGCAATCTTTAATTTTTTCTTATAAAAAAATTACTTATAAGCAATATTGATTACCAGTTGCGAAGCCCGCCTTCGGCGGGCATCTTACTGACCAACAGTCTATACCCCCTAGTCCTAGAGTCCTTAGTGGGTTTTAAAATAATACTTTAAATTTACAAGAAATAATTTTTTTTTAAGGGAGAAGGTTTTTCCCCCTTCCTGGCTTTTGGTCTGAACCATTTAGCCAAAAAGAATTTAATTAAGGTCAAAAATCTTAGATTTTAGTAGAATATTCTTACATTGCATATTAGAGGGCTTCGGCGGGCTTCGCAGCTGGTAATCAATATTGCTTATAAGTAATATAATTTTTTTATAAGAAAAAATTTAAGATTGTTCTCCCTGAATATCAATAAATATACATATATATGTACTCATATTTGGAATTTTTCAAACTGTCTGGACATTATGAAAAGGAGTTGAACCCGAGTGCTAACACGCTTACCAGGCTTGTTAGTTCGACCCTCGAGACAAAAACACACTCTGACATGCAATATATTAAAGAAGTTAATACTCGGGTTCAACTCCTTAGGAGGAAATGCAATGTAAAAATATTCTACTAAAATCTTAGATTTTTGACCTTAATTAAATTATTTCTTGATATATTTGGTTTTCATCGTGAGTTATATTTTTGGAAAAAAAAATCCATTTAATTTTCAAACAAAGATAATCAAACCCTCGGATTAATTATTTTAATAAATTTTATTTGTCATGAGGAGGTATTAGTGGGTTTTTAAAGTTATAAGAATCACGTCGGAGTCATCGCGCATGCCGATTATAGTAATAATAAGTAGGTATATAGATAGATACCAGAATTTGTTTTGTTTAATTTTAATTAATTTATTTGAGGTAATTGTTTTTTATTTTATTATAGGATAAATCATTCGTTTTTAAAGATCCATTTCGGAAATGTATATTAATATGATAGGCAGGCTGGCAGGCAGCCGCATCGCGCAATGTTATCCAACTCAGGCTTGGACGCAATCACGCACTCAGATAATCACATCACGCAGTGAGAAGCACAGGCTGATTCAAAAATAACGACAACATAATATAAAAAAAGCTAACAATTGTGTTAAATCTTTTTTACCTACTCTAAAGAGATAATCTAATGTTCATTATTTGTATTTTCATTGTTTTCTTCTTCTTTTGAGCTTTGATTTTCTAAAATTAAAATTGTTTCCCATATTAGCTATGAATTATTGTATTTTAAAAGCCAACTAAGAAAATTCCAGATATTTTTTAAGATCATGATAGAAAATTAATTAAATATCCTGTTGATTGTTTTAAATACTAAATCAGGAAACTCGTACGAGAAACTGAAGCTTTTAAGTCTTTGTCTATTTTACTAAGTTTTATCTACAAATTTTCTTACTCTAAAATCAGACCAGAAAATTGGCAAGCTATTTAATCTTTTTCTTAATATATATCTATTCTATTGATTTATCAATCGTTTTAATTTTTAGCAATTAAACGTCTTGAATTTCATTTATCACTCCTTCTTGAATTTAACCCTCTCCCAAATAATTTTTTTAATGGGATCGTGAAATTTTTAAAAAATTTTCATTAATTTTCACTTATTTATTAAATTTTGAACTATTTTTACGATCATATTAAAAAAATTTGGAATATAGCGGAGATACGTAAATCGATTAAAAATGATTTATTGCTGCCTTATTAAAAATTATCTTGTATTATTTGCATACCTATCTCTGATTTTAATTATTTATTTCCATTATTATAAAATCACATCGTTTTTTTTTTCAAAAATCTATTTAAAATTTATACTTAATTTTATTCTATATATCTATGTTAATTTGAAGTTATTATATAGAGAGATATATTATCCAGTCAAAGATAATATTTTGAAGTCTGTTAAACATATTAATGGGATCAATCTGAAGGATTAACAAAGTATGATTTATATTAAATGTTCAGAGTCCTGGTGTAGTTTGACCTTTTGTGATGCCCTACGAGAAACTAAGAAAATACTTGAATCATTAATGTATTACATAATGACACGTAGAAAAAGAAGAAATTATTTAATTAAAAAATGATCATCATTTTAAGGATAATGGAATTAATAAAAAAAATAATGAACAAAAATTCTTAAAATTTCTAATAAGATATTGGATTTAGATTCATTTTTGAAAAAATAAAAGTTAAAAAATAAGTATTCTTGTATTTATAAGATCTTAGATATAATAGACGAATACAGAATAAAATAAAAATTATTTTTAATAGGCTAAAAACTGTTAGAATATGGAATGGACCAGGAGTGTTTTGGCTGTTTAAAGTAAAGGAAGGCCATTTTCTTATAAGAACAGAGTATAAGTACTCAAATATATACTTTTTTGATATATACCTTTTTATTAAGGGGGACATTGACACAAATAATCTGATAAAAACTTTAAATATTCAACGCAAAGAAGGAATTATTTACTTTAAAATCGATAACGGAGGATCTACGTTTGTTTTTAAGGATCTTCTATTGATTTTCAAAGTTGCTAGATAATTTTTATCAAAATAAATTAGAAAAAAAGAAAATAAATAAAAATCTTAAGAAAAAGGCGACTTTATTTAGAAGATAAGAGATAATGCTGAGTTGGCAGTTTTAACTTTTGTTTAAATTTCAATCTATATATAATTAGTATTAATAGGCTAATTATATGTATTAGCTCACAGTATTGATTAAAATAAAGTTATATTGTAATTATTTTATCAAAACTAATTATAAAATTTAAAAATTCTTCTTGAATTGATTACATATAAAAATATGAAATTTTTTCACTGATAATAATAAGATTTCATTCATTAAAAATTGCGAGATTATACTATTTTGGTTCATTCATGAATGTTCTAAAATTGTACTGATTAGTAATCATCTTTTCTTTTCCTTGAAAGATAAATAAATAATAAGCAATCTTTTAAAAAATATATTTATACTTAATATATTAGCCTCTATAATTGAGCTTAAACATCAATTTTTTTATAAATATATTTTCTGGGATGAAATTCCATTGAATTCACTTAAAATTTTCAAAATTTGTTTTACTTATTTATGTTTAAATATGCCTCTAAAGTAGAAAAAACTTTTTTTAGAGCACACAAATTTTAATACTATTAGGATGTGTCCTTATGGTGCTCCTCTAAAGAATTATATATGCTGATTTTTTCGAGAACGAGAGCTCAAGAAAATTTGTTTTGGTATCATAATTGGTAACTTTAATGCGCAGAATTGGTAAATCAATTTTTAGAGAGTTTGGTATTTGTGCGAGGTGAAATATATTTTATTTTAACAAAAGAAAAGTAAAAATATTTTTGGGGGGAAATTATTATTTACCTACTATGAGGTATTCACTATAGATATATATATTTCGGGCTGTCAACCCATCATCAGGAGATATAGATAAAGGAGAGAGAGTTTTCTCAATATATATATATAGGTATATATATTTCGGGCTGTCAATCTATATCATCAAGAGATACAGCTGATGGGTTGATAGCCTGGAATATATAGGTACATATATTGAAAAAACTCTCTCCTTTATTTCTTACACGTGGAACAAGTGATCTAGTGAATAACTCATGGTAAATAATAATTTTCCCAAAAATAAAAGAAAGGAAAATTTCTGGTTGACCGATATCTTTTAAATTTTTCCCATCTTAACAATGATAATTTTTAATCAGTAACTTCTAAATACTTTTGAGAAAGATAGGGTCTGTTCTACTAAGAGTATATCACTACCCCCTCCTCCTCCAAAGCTTCATTTGAAAGAAATTAGCAATTTTTAAATATTTAACACACTTTTGAGGTGAAATAAAATATAAATCGAGTAAACACATTCGATAATGCGTTTATTCTCGGAGTTTTGCAGTTTTGAACTTCCCTTCTGATACAACTAAGATCTTCGATCCTTCAAGACGTTCCACGACACGTACGTACCTTCAGCTCAGACTCCTGAAAATCACCCTCTTCTCTCAAGAAAGTGAGCTACTTGTACATGATGAAGCATCTTTGATATAAAAAAAAAACGTTTGGAAAATTTAGATTTTAGTACTTGTAGAACATTTCGATTCTATTTGTTGATATTCTGAATTTTTTGTCTCTTCTCCCCTCAATTCAGATCCATTAAAGTACTTCTGATTTAAAGTTTTTAATTTATTTATTTTTGATGATAGATAACGAGTTGAAATTACAAGTAAAATAATAATAAACTACAAATTCGAATCGAATTATTCAAATCGTTAGTTGACAAAATATTATTACTATTTTACTAATATTTGCGGAAGGCGCCCGAGTGATGAAAAATTTCCATCATATTTTTTTTAATTATTTTTTATAAAAGATAAAAAATCTGACGAAATGTCAACAAAACAAATAATAATTTCATAAAATTCTGAGCACTTCCAAAAAAAAATTGTCTCACGAGACTTGCAATGTTTGAGTTGTCTTGCGTTCAACTTTCTACTTCTTCTATGTGCTTGCTGTTATTTAATATTTCCAGAAATTCATTTTGAAATACATATTTGAAATTATTTCAATGAAGTCTTTTTTTTAATCGGGTGAAAATATTAAATGTGAATTTTATTTAAAAATCTGACGAAATGTCAACAAAACAAATAATAATTTCATAAAATTCTGAGTACTTACAAAAAAAATCATCTCGCGAGACTTGCAATGTTCCGAAGGCCTTATTGTTTAAATCCAAACCTTCGAAACGGAAAGTTTAAATTTTAAATTCCATCTTGTTGCTCTAGCTCGTATAGCGGCACCCTTCTAAAAAGGTGAATGATCTTTCTTTTTAATTCATGAAGATGGCCTTGTGGGTGAAGAAGGGGTTGTTAATGCTGGGTACTCGAAAGCAATTAGAAGTTGACTTGGAAGGCCGCGCCCCTCTGATTAACTTTTTCGTATTATAAATCTCGGTCTTTGTTAGAGGCGAGGGGATCCGCCCCGCATACCTGCACCCCCCGATCCCCTCAAGGGGCTCACAAAAAACAAGGGTTGGGAAAGAGAGTGTGTTTCCTGCATTCCTTCAATCACAAATCAATGGATCATTCTTCAAAAATTCATTTAGCTTGTCTTGTCAATTAATTATATTTTTAAATTTTAATTCGGTTGTCGGTTTTACTTAGGACTTGTATGCACAATTATATTTAATCCAGCTGCGAAGTCCGCCTTCGGTGAGCATCTTGCTGGCCAAAGGGTTACGTCCCCTGGACTCCGTGGTGGGTTTTAAATATTTCGTCGCCTTAGACCTTAGAGAGTATACCTGCTTACTCACAACAAGGAAATTTTACAGGACCGAGTAAAAACAAACAAAATTTAATATTGTTGTTATGGAAAGAAACTATTTTTCACATTTTTGGACGATGCTGCATCTCTTTTCCTTTCGAACGGTATTAATATGTCATATATGATAAAAAATGGATTTAGCAGATTTACACTCTAAGCCCACGATATAATAAATAATATAAATAAATAATAATTTAAATTTACTAATTTTAATAAATTTTATTTGTCATGAACTTTGGTGGGTTTTAAAATTTAAAAAATCACGTCAGCGTCGTCGGACAAGCCGATTATAATAAGTATAGATATATATTGAGTCAAATGAATAGAATTTTATAGAGATTGCTCGGCGAGAGCAGTGTGTTAAATTCACTCAAAATTTTTAAATATTTTTACTTTATACATTGAACTTACCGAAGCTCTATGAGATAAAGTATTGGTTTTTTCTTTAGCCGTGTTCAAAAAAATCTAAAACGTAAAGAAAAATAATTTTCAAGGATGATTTTTTCTGTCTGACTTGATTCCGATAACCGTAATACACGAGGAAAGAAGGTAGTAAAAATATCGCCTGGTGTCAAAATGTTTGTACAGTAGAGTCTCACTAATCCGGCACCCTCTGCCCGCGATTTGGTATCCGTTTGTTAACCATATCGGGTGAAATTTATTTATTTTTTTATTTATTATGAATTTTTCAATACAATCCAGTAATCCGAACATTCCAATAATCAGGCACCCTCTAGTTGTTAATAGTGCCGGATTAGTGAGACTCTAGTGTATTTCCAAAACAAAGAATTGATTAGATTTTGGGCTTATCTTTTAAGTACATCCAGATGAAAAATGCAGAAAATTAGAAATAAGCCTCCAGGTGTATTATTATTGAACGCGAGTCCATATTATTTAATAAATTAAGTATATTTGGACAAGAAACTAGAAAATCAAAGAATTGATTTGTTCAACGTTTCGGTAATTTTATTTAGGCTTTCCTCAGGATGATTATAATTAAAAGACTATAAGCAGATGTGCACATATCTCCAAATTAAATCAATTGCCCCTAATTCTCTTCACAATACATTCGACTTACTCTTTTGGCTTTGGCTCTCTATATGGCCAGTCTAGTCTAGTTTGTTGTCTAAATACTTGCAAATGTACTTCATTTATTAGAAATAAGCTTCGTATTTGTGTTAAGCTTTCTAGCACATAATGTTCGATTACAAAGAAAATCCCGGTGAGAACTGATTAGAATTTGAGCTCTCTACTTTTAGAAGTTCCGAAAAGAAAAAACAAAAAATATTTTTTCTCAAGATAATTAAAATAAAAAATCTAATTCTAATATTTTATTATATTTAAGTTTATTACTAGAGCGGCTTTAAATGGCGAGCAAATCGAGTCTTGAAAAAGTTTAAAAATTTTCATTATTCTAATTGAAAACATAATCATAATTTACAACAAGATTAAACTTAAAATCCTAGGTACAATATATAATAAAAGAAGTTAATATAGTTGTCGAGTACTAGTCGGAAATTGTTTTTTTTTATCTCTATGATAAAAGGATCCCGATGTTTTTACACCATGAAGCTGCAGGTATAAGTAAGAATTGACTACATTCTATTAAGGGAAAATTTCAATTGTAAGGTCGATGTTGAAGCTCTGTTCGCAAGCGAGTTTTCAAGAATTAAAGATTATAGAACGCGAGATAGTTTAAGGTGGGATCAATTTTAATTTCCCGAAGTCATATATTGATGACATAAGCGTTTGTTCGATTTACATTTAATTTGACTGTAAAAAGATGTATAATTGTGGATTTAAGGGGAATTATCCAACCCATTAGAATAAATAAATGCCATGGTTTATTCAAATTTAACTCAAAAACCATGACTTTTGATTTGAGAATCTTTCTGGGCAAATCAATTCTTCCCCACGGGGCTGCGGATATTCGGTCGCTAACTTATTTAAGGGGGTTCGGGACTGTTTATAATTTTTATAAGAAAATTCTCAAATTTTTAGCATCGAATCATTGATATATTAAATATTTATTCCCAAAATTTGAAGTTGATCGTCTGTCCCATTACGGAGAAATAAATTATTGAAAATTGTCCTTTTAACATGGAAGTAAATGGACCGAGCGTTTAAAAGGGCTATCTATACAAATTATACCATTTTCAACAAATTTATACAGATCAATAATTTAACTTTTATGAATCGAATAATATATTTTTCAATAGATTTGACAGTCTAGTTAATTAGTTAATAATAAATGTAATAAAAATAAAAATTTGCTACCAATAGAATTTAGCAAAAGCACTTGTGTAGAATTCCAAATCTATTTCTTGAAATTGTTTTTGTGTTAAATAAATGTTTTTATAATGAGAAAAAATTTATCTCAATATTCTTTTTATTAATATTATCATGATTTTTATTCGAAATTAACCTCATTATTAACAATTTTTTTTATTAAAAAAATTGGTAGGCAGACGTTGTAACTTTGCAGAAATACAAAAGATTTTTACGAAGATCAACCAGATAGATAAGCTGTCCCGAACTCCCTAAAAGGTTCTATTTTTTGATTTTTTTTCAAAGTTCCTCAAGGGCAGGCCGACGATAAATTAAGAGACTGAATGGAAATAAATTTTTCCTAGATAATAGTAGTAAGATCTATCATGCAAAAGTATAACAGGGAGTGGCCGAGGATGAAGTCATGAAGTATTGACTATTAACTAAAAAAAATCAAATAGATAAATTAATATCCAAGTTTCAAAAATAATGTACTTAGTCTTAAAAAATTTTCTAAAATAATAATGAATAAATATTGTTAACAAATTGTTTCTCCGACATTTATTTATAGATTGATATATACATATATACAAAAAAAATGTTTGAATTTCAATAAAAAAAAATAACAAATTCATTTTTTACTTTTAAATTAAATATCTGTCTCTTAAATTAACAGAATGAATCATTTCGAATACAATAATTGATTGATTTAACTGATTTTTTAGTTAAATCTTGGGTGGTTGTGATGTTTAAAAGCTGAAGAATTTTGAATAAAACCACATAAAAATAGGTCTTTTCTATTAGATATATCCTCATTCTCACGTTTCTATATATTGTATTATAAAGATCCAAAACTATCAAAAAATTACTTCACAATCAACTGATAATTTAGGAAATTAGGAAATGTTATGTGAGAAAGGGGACGTATTTATAAAAGACCTATTTATTAAGCTTTTAAATTAACTTGTAGATAATAAACTTAATTATAATTAACCATATTTAAAATGAAAATTTAATAAATGATTTAAGTGATTTATATGTGGGGATAATAAAATATTATATTAATTAAAAACATAATTTCTTTTTCTATTTAATAATTTTTTTAATACCTAATCAAAAAATGTCAATATTTAGTTACCACTTTATTAACTAAGTATTATTAATAAAAAATTCCTTCTATAATAGAAACCGAGGGGTGAACCGCGACGATCTAATATCTTGTACACCTACTTCCACTTTCATTTCCAAGTAGAAGACAATGGATAAATGAATTCCAAAATAATTCCAAAGACGGTGTACACCTAATTCCAATCGCGGTTCACCCCTCGATAGAAACGAAAAAGCGTTTAATTCGAATAAGTATTGTCATAAAAAATAAAACAAATAAGTTAAAATAATACAATATATTTAAAGCATAGATGGAATTATAAATTAAATTTTCTATTACGCGGTTTCATAGTCACTTAAATCTCATGTGTTTATATTTCACGGAGGAAATGTTCTTATTCTACTTAATATGCAACAGTCAAAAAAACAGTTATTTTAATAGAAAATATAAAAAATAATCATCTACATGCTTGAATTCATTAATATCAACCGAGCCAACTAAAAATGATGAATTTTAACAAGTTAACTTAATCAATTCTTAATTTAATGTTATATTATTAATTTTATTAAACAAATATTGTAAAATGGATTTGTTAGATCAAAATTAATATAAATTCATATTTATTATGTTGCTTCTGTGATGTGATATTAGAAGGCTGAAAGAATTTCGGCTAAAACTACAAAAAGAAATTTTGAGTTATTTCTTATTCACACTTACCACATTTTGAGTCATTATCAAGTTATAGTGGATTGATTTGAAAACAATGAGTCCATAAATCGTATTGGAGCGAAGAAAAGCTCTTAATATGAATTGTGCTCTTTTTTTCTATCAAAATGATTATAATTTTATAAATATGTGAATTGGATGAAAAAAATATTAAAATGACCATATGTTAGTGAATTGGCCGAAATTCTTATAGCTTTCATTTATGAAAAGTTGTCCCTTGAAGTGTGAATGAAGACTGTTAAAGTGTGTTAACATATACTTAACAGCTTAATGAACCGATTATGAAAATAAATCTACACTGAAGTGCAAAAAAATCGACCCACCAATAAAATTTTTTTTAAATAGTAAATTCACAAAGAGAAACAAAGAGGCCGTCCTCTGCTTGATGCAAATAAACACACACACTATATATATCGAAATGATATATCTGTATATATATATATATTATTTATTTGTTTGAGACTATAGTTTCGAAGACTTGGTCTTCATCATCAGTCTTTTTAATTATAAATATTGTTTTTCATGAAGTCAATACCGTATGGATAACAAATAAATAATATATATATATATACAAATATATCATTTCGATATATATGTGTGTGTTTATTTGCATCAAGCAGAGGACAACCTCTTTGTTTCTCTTTGTGAATCAACAACTCTGCTAGTCTCGGCAAAACAAAAACTTTTCAATTAAATAGTAAATCATTTTAAATTTTTTTATAAGTTTCCATACATTTTGAAATTATTGCTTATTGCAAGTGTAATTGCCACTTGTTGTTGACTTAGCCCTTGATTAATTAGGCACACAATTTGAGCTGCTTGAACTTCAGAAATATACATTTTGTAAATTTTATCTTTCTATCAATGATGCTTAATTCAAAATTATTCATTTAATTGATATTTTAAATGGAATTTGATCTTTTATTTAAATTAAAGTGATATTGAAAAAGTATAATAATTTGTAATTGTATCTTTTAATTTAATTTCACTTATTTTTTTTATAAAATTCAAAAATTATCAGCAATATTTATTGAATATGTTAGTTTAAGAGTTAATGAAACAAATTATATGAATATTTGTAAAAATTTTAAAAATAATTTGCTATTTAATAAAGTTTTTATTAGTGGGTCGATTTTTTGCACCGTAGTATATATTATTTGCGGATTCCAAGAAACAGCGAAATAGAACAAATGATTTTTTGATGAAATGAAAAATGATTATCAATTATTTAGAGTTGGTCAATAAAGACCCCAGCAATCCTAGGTTTTCAGCATTTCGGATATCACCAATAAATTATACATAAATTAAATTAAATTTCTTTATTAAAAAATAAATTTAGATTTGTGAATTAAGAATTTCAAAAAATATTTGAACAAATATTCTTATAGATAGCCCAATATATTACATCAATCGTCTTTTCTCATATTTTCAATATGAAATACTATCGAATTCATTATAATTTTATTTCTTATGGGAACAATTTAATATACATTAATTTATTAAAAAATAAAAATATAGTAGTAATAAAGTTATTGATCAATAATGTCAACATTAAGAAATAAAATTATAAAATATAAATCATCATCGAAATTTATAAGTTATCATACATATACGTTACATTTCTTAAATTTATATTATTATATTACGTGAAATAATTATTTATCGAAAGTTTTATTTGTTTAAAATTTATTTAAATTAGTTATTATATATATTATATGTATATAAAATTCTATAAATATAATTTAAAAACAAAAGTGTATTTACATGACAATAAAAATAGATGAATAATAATAAGCTAGGCGTTAAACGCCTATTTAGAATTCTGAATTGTATTATATATATATACAATTCCAATCTGCCTAGGCTTATTTAGCTCGGCTATTTACAAATTTAGAAATAAATCACAGGCAGCTAGCCATATTAATTTTACTAAAGTATTTCTACTTTTCATTACTTATTAGCTTTTTATATTTTTAAACATAAAGGCTACGTAAATATACATACATATACTAATCAATATCAGAAAATATTTATTAATAGTAAAGAAAGAAATAGAGATTTATATCTTAAGCTAAAGTATTATTTTGAAAAAATATATATCCTATTTGAGTACTAAAAGTAAACAATAATTGTGTGTTTATATATATATAGGTATATATATATATATATTTAATTACCATTAAAACTATAATAAAAAGTAAGTAAATGAAAAAAAATTGTATAATCTATTTTCATAATTAATTTTGTTAATACACTAAAATTTTATTTCCGAGTGAAATCGACCTAGGGTTAAAGGACTTGCAACTCTCAGACGTTAATAGAATCACAAATGTTACATCTCTTCACGAGGGGTGAACCGCGACCTAAAATCATGTACATCTACTTGGAACTAGATTCAACTTTCATTTCCAAGTAGAAGACAATAGATTATCTAATGAATTCCAAAGTAATTTCAAAGACGGTGTACTCCTAATTCCAATCGCGGTTCACCCCTCGTCTCTTCATAACAGGTTATCAGTTTGCATAGCTGGTAAGCTTTTTTTTCGAAATGACCTTTGTCTAATTCTTTTAAATTTTATTGTATTTTTTGAAAATGAAAAAAATATTTATATATAAAGTATATGTATATTTTTAATAAACATTTTTAAATATTTAAATCAAAGTTATGGCTACCACAATGTTAAGATTATAATTTATTATTAAAAATATAAGTATATCATGAGAATTGAAAGATATTTAAAAATTAGTACCAATACTATTGTAAATTTTGATTTGTTGTTTCAATTTCTATTGAATATGTAGTATTTAATATTCAATTAAATGATAGATATCAAATCTAATTGCTAAAATAGTTTTTTTTACATTTTTGAATAAAATAATAAGGTAAACTTGTTGATAGCTTGGAATCCCTGCATAAGGCTAAATGATTGTGATCTTTCTTTAAAAGATGCAGGTAATTAAATTGATAATATAGAAGGTAGCTTTTTTATTAAAATTTTCAGATTTTCAATAAGAACCTTATAATGTAGTAATACATATAATTGACTCTAGAAATCACTAGAATATTAAATATAAAGAAGAATATTAAAAGGTTGGAGGGAAAGTGAGAAAGATTGATGAAGAGTTAAAATTAAACTATTCAGTCGAAACCTGCGGCTGAAAACCCAACAATTTTGGACGGCTTTAGAAATATATTATTTGTTGTATTTCTGTATACATATATATATATGTATATAAACAATTTAATATTACAAGACTAGTGATAAAATAAGATTATGACATTCTAAAAATAAAGAGTATTGTAATTTTATTAAAAAACCTTTTTTTAATAACAATTACTTTTGAATAATAATCATAATAATTAGAATAAGGATTTAAAGATTAACAAAAGTATTTAGATTAATAATAGCTTAACAAACTAAATGAAAAAAATAAGCTTTATACAAAGAAGATTTATAAAACAAACAAGATGAGTTCCAGGTTAGAAAATAATAGCGACAAGTGTAAAATATCTTCAATTTTAAAAATATATATATATTTTTTTTTAATTTGGGCAAAAAGAAAGAAAAAAAAGAAGTTTATTAAGGTCATAACCTTAGAAGTTTGTCATGGACAATTCATATTTTAAATTCGAGCAAAAATTTTAAGGATTTGTATTTGTCGATGTTACAGCCGCAGCAGTTTCTGCACCGTTGATCCGGCCATTACTTGACTCAATACCGCTGTCTTCGGTTTCCTCTCCACTGTCTAACAAGCTGGCCTCTCCTCTTTCTTTAGACTTGTTCTCAGTTTTGGTATTAGAAGTTTCAAGGTTAAGTGAAGTAATATTATTAGTTTCTAAAGCTGGGGATCCGAGATTCAATTTTAGCTAAAAAAAAAAATACTTTAGTAAGCAAAAAAAACGTATTTAAAAGTTAAAATATTTTGAAAATTTACATGCAAGCACCGTATAACTCAGGTTAATATAGATTGTGGAAAAGGTCGTGTTAGGCGAATTCGTACTATAAGAAATAAATAACTCGTATAAAAACAGAGTTAGGTTCCGAAAGTTAACAATACCATAGTGTTATTTTCAAAGCCAAGAGCCATGAGTAATAAGTTTAATAAAATAAACAATAATTGATCAAAAGAATTTAATTTAATATTACATAAAAAAGAATTGAATTTTAAGGTCAAAATCTAAGAAATTATAGGGTGGGCCATCTAACGTTTGGAGTTTGAATCGCCTAAAAAAAAAAACTAATGGATATTTTTTCAAAATTATGAGTTTATTAGAAAGATTGGACATTTTCATTTAAGAATGAAACACAACATCATTCAAATGACTGCCACGGCTGGCCTGACAGTACCCCATCCAATCAACCCAATTGAAAATGTACTGAAAAATTGGGTTGATCGGATGGAGTACTGTAAGCCAGCTGTGGCAGTCATTTGATATGATATGTTTCATTCTTAAATGAAAATGTCCAATCTTTCTAATAAACTTATAATTTTTGAAAAATGTTCATTACTTTTTTTATAGCGAGTTCAAATTCCAAACGTTAGATGTTTACCATATAGGGTTTTTCTTTTTATCTATGGGGTGGGCCATCTAACTTTTTGGAATTTGAATTGGCTATAAAAAAAAACTAATGAATATTTTTTTCAAAATTATGAGTTTAGACATTTTCATTTAAGAATGAAAAACAACATTTTTGTTTCCAAAAATTGAAAAGGATGACATGGGTACATTTGGTTTCAACAGGACCCCCCGTCTTTGCCACACAGCCAATGTAACAATCGATCTTTTGCGCACTGTTTTTGGAAATCGAATAATGATTTTGTGTTTCATTCATAAATGAAAATGTCCAATCTTTCTAATAAACTCATAATTTTGAAAAAATATTAATTAGTTTTTTTTTTATAGCCAAGTTAAATGGCCCACCCTATAGTAGAAAATGTTTACATTGCACATCAGAGATAAACATTTTCAACTAATTTCTTAGATTTTGACCTTTTGATATAATTGTGATCGCTTTACCTGGGTTGTATTTTTGAAAAAATTCCATCATTTTTCAAAAAAAGATACTCATAAAAAGATGCTTAAATCTTTGTAGTAATTATTTAATATTACACGTTTTTTCTTAGTCACTGTTAAACAGCATTAAACCAGAGCAATTTCTTATTGACAAAATATCCATCTTCTGAGAATCTTGATTACTACTCTTGCTCTACTTTTAGTAAAAATCAGTTATTTTTGTTCGTTCGTATATATAATAGTGAAATCTCTAAATATTTGGGTGTTTAGAGTTAAGTTTTTGGGAAGTTCCTATTAAATTTTGGCTTAGTTTCCGTTAGAATTTCGTGCATAAATCTGACCAGGGCCGCGCCCGTGTGCAAACTTTAATTTTACGCCCTCTTTATAGTCTTTTCAAGTGTCTGTCTAGCTGTTTTGCCGCCCTTTTACTTGGCCGCCTGTGTGTTTTGCACACATTCGCCCTATAGTCGGCGCGGCTCTGAATCTGACTCAACACAGAAGCTAGAATAAAAAATAAGAACGAGGTCCCTTAAAAATTATCATTAGGTGCCATGTTGTAGAGGGTTACCTGTACTTAAGAATTTAGACATTTATATACAATAGATCGAAAAGATTAGTTCGGTTTTAAGCACTTATTGGGAAATTAGAAAATTAGTATTTTAACCAATAATTTCTAGACGCTAACAGAACTTCAACAAGGCGATTTTTCTACACCGTTCAACCGATTGAACCTACCATTATTTTAATAAAATGAAGCGCAGATTAGTTTTTGGTAGATATAGGCCCACAAATATAAGTACTATATTTATTCTATCAATACATTTTTAGTTTTTTCTAAATATTTTGAATGAAATTTAAGATTCTAGGTAACTTGAGGATTCCAAAAAAGGTTATATAAAGTTTTTAGTAGAATTACATTTTAAAGTACTTTACTTTACTTTTAAAGTACTTATGTCTTTGAAGAATACATTCATATGCAAACAGGTTTATAAGCAATTACTTAGGCGGAGGGAAATATATTTTGTATAGATATAAATACGTTAAATTTATGATACTCAAATATAAATTACCTTGTCTCGGGTATGTCGCAGCTCTCCTAGGTTAGTTGTGTTACTACCTTGTATTTGAAGAGAAGATAAATCGGAATCTCCAAAAATAGCCTCTAAACTAAAAAAAAAAAAAAAGTATTAGGTTGTTTCAAAAGTTTTGCCCGTTTTAATGTCATGTGTTTTTGTAGTTTCATATCTCAATAAATATTTATTCTACTGTGTCGTGGCATATACTGATCGATAGAGAATTTTGTACTCTATACATTGATGCTGTTCTTTTTGCCTCTTTTCAGGTTATTACTATATGATGTCGTTAAGCTATTTTCGGTCAATTTTTCTCTACGAATTCAAATTGAACCAAAGCGCTGCCGAAACAGACCGAAAAATTAACCAGGCATTTGGCAATGATAGTGTTAATGAACGCACTGTTCGACGTTCGTTTGCGAAATTTCGTTCCGGAGATTTTAACCTCGAAGATGAGCCCCGAAGTGGTCGACCTAGAGTAATCCAGGACGAGGATTTGAGGACCCTGGTGGAGACTGACCCATCACAAAGGGTGCGTGGTATGGCGGAAGAACTGGGAGTAATAAAAATATATTTTATATTATATAGATTATTTTAAAAATTCTATATGATAATCGCGAATAAAATAAATTGATTTATGTATTTTTGTCATGTTTTTATCCCCATGAGTGTAACTCGCTCCCTGCAATCATTATTCCATCTTCAGTTCTTAAAGACTCGGGTGCATAAAATCCTTTGTCTTTATTATCTCTTCCATGAACACACTTCTTTTGGAAAATACAATCATGAGTGTTTCTTATGAGTTATAGGTGCAGCACCTGGTCTTGCTTTTTGTCCGCATGTATAAATATATAATACTAGCTTCAAGGCCCGCCTTCAGCGGCAGCTTGCTGCGGGGGCTTCGCCCCTGGACCCCCACGTGGCTGTTTTATTGTTACCTCATATCTCCGCCAATTGTGAACCGATTTTGAAAAAAAATTCGCATTGGGTTCAGTCTACCTTTCGATTGGTCCCATTTTTTTAATAGTTATTAGACCTTTTTTATTAGGTTTGTTTAGGCCTAACTTCTTTGTTTATGAACCGATTTCGATGATTCTTTTTTTATTGGAAAGGGGGTATCTTAGGGAAGGTGTCATATTAATTTGGTCAAGTTCTGAAGATATGATCACTATTAATAACATCACTAAAAAGAGAAAAATAAAAATAATTTTTAAGAAAAAATAAAACCGACTTCAAAAAATTAAATGCAACAAATAAAATACACTAAAAAGTAAAAAATAATTATTATCTTATTTAATTACAACTAAACGACGAAATATTAACATGAAATTACTTTTGAAGTCGGTGACAAACATATACCTTTCATGAATCGCACTCGACGGATCTTACTTAGTACGTTTGGAGGATATGCTTGCTTATAGGTACAGTTTGTTTGGTACCGACTTCAAAAAGTAATTTCATGTTAATATTTCGTCATTTAGTTGTAACTAAATAAGATAATAATTATTTTATACCTTTTAGTGTATTTTATTTGTTGCATTTAATTTTTTGAAGTCGGTTTTATTTTTTTCTTAAAAATTCTTTTTATTTTTCTCTTTTTAGTGATGTTATTAATAGTGATCATATCATCAGAACTTGACCAAATTAATATGGCACCATCCCTAAAATACACCCTTTCCAATAAAAAAAGAATCATCGAAATCGGTTCATAAACAAAGAAGTTAGGCCTGAACAAACCTAACAAAAAAGGTCTAATACCTATGAAAAAAATATGGCCAATCGGAAGCTAGACTGGACCCATTGCAAGAAAATTTTTCAAAATCGGTTCACAATTGGCTGAGATATGAGAGGTAACATAGGCACCAAAAAAAAAAAAAAAATTCAGTCGAATAGAGAACCTCCTCCTTTTTTGAAGTCGGTTAAAAAATAGATAGTTTTTTAAATCTTTGTTGCAGTTTTTTTTTGCTAGTTTAGTTCTTTTATTGTTTGGCAAGCTATGTTGGCTAACCTGAACTCTTTTTAGTTTTTCCTAAATTTTCCAATTTTCCGGGCAACTTTTCCAATTTTTTTTACGTATTAACCTGAATTGGACTATTACGAACATTTTAAAAAAAAACATTAGCCAAATCGGTCCAGGCATTTGAGAGATCTGCGCTTACAAAGAAAAAGAAATTCATTTTTATTATATAGATTATTTATAATTACCATTCTGGAGAAGCAGAGCCACCACGACCAGGGAAGAACTCGCTTGCATGTATTCCAAAAGCAAATGGTTTAGAGGAAGAACTAATGAAGAATTCACTATCATCAAGCCCTGAATTAAATAAAAACATATATAAGATAAAAAATATTACGATAGGTCAAAATAGAAAAAAAAAGAAGTTTATTTTAAAAATATAAATGAATATATTTAATGAAAATTATCATTTATCCAATGCATGCAAATATTACTTTGTTTTTACTTTATCGACTAACGGGCCTGGCATATTCTATTCAAAAACAATTTCCAGTTTAATGCAATCTCCTCGAGAGGAATTCGATGTAATAAGCCAAGATTTTTTTATTTATTTAAATGTATTTACATACATATATATTACATTATACTACATAATTACAATTAAGTTCTAATGTCTATGTAACATTTTTCAGTTTTCACTAATATGTTTCCTTAATTTTATTTTAAATAATGTTAAACTTGTTGAATTTCTAACATCAGAGGGCAGAGAATTGAATTGCTCAAGACCCCTAAAATACAGTGACTTTTTCGTCAATTCTCTATTTACCTTATGTACATATATCCTATCATTATATCTGGTGGCATTTCATTTACTATTGTGAATTCTAAATACTGTGGTAATTCCCTGTGATACAATTTGTAGAAAAAGCTCATTGTTTGTAAGTACAGGAAATCACTTACATTCAAAAAACCTAGGCATTCCAGCATGGTTCTAATCTATCACATTTCAAAATAATTCTCATACACTTATTTTGTAGTATTAAGTTAAACTATTAAAGTTGTTATAGGGAAATAAGGACTATATATATATATATATTTTATGAAGATAATTTATATTTTATTGCCAACGTTTTGTCAACTTTGTTGACTTCTTCAGGAAGTTAACTATTTGAACCCTGAAGAAGTCAACAAAGTTGACAAGCGTTGGCAATAAAATATAAATTATCTGCATAAAAGATATAAGTAGTCCTTATTTCCTTATAACAACTTTAATAATTTAATCGATGGACTTAACTAATCAAAATAATTAAGTTAAACGATCACCTGTCCAAGAACAATGCTCACCCTGTTCAAATAAGTAACAATGCTTCAACTTAAAAGGCCATTATACGTCTCGAATTTTACTTTACTTTTGCAAGATGTCAAAATTAAATAAAACTATACTAGTTTTAAGCATGATTTCTTTATTTCGGGATCATAGTTTAATTGTTTCTAGTTAGAGCCATGCTCAGATCCAGGGGGAGTGACCCCCCCCCCAAAGCATTGGAGATCAATATTTTTTATATGTTTATTAATTTTTTTTTATAACATTAAATTTTAAAATTGAAGAAAATAAAGTTCTATGCGTGTGTGGGGGGGGGGCGTCTCTGACCCCCCACCCCCGCTTGGACAATTCGATCGAGACACACTTCCAAGATCAAAAGTAGATCTTATATACCGGCGACCGCCCCCCCCCCCCCCAAATCAGAGGTCTGGATCCGCGCCTGGTTAGAGCACCTGATGTAAATTAAAATCGCATGTTTCTAAAATAATATTTTTAGACGCTTGTAATTGTTGATAGATGTAATGAAAGCAAATCATCAATTGGCCCTTTAGTCACCTTAAATACTTAAAAAGAATATTTTATGTATTTTAAAGGATTTTTCGAATAGTGTATTACGATAAAACCATATTTTCTTATTATTATAAAAATAAAATGAAATACCTTCTGTAAAATCACTTAAACGATAGAAATCCACAGGTTCTGGTTGATTAGTACTGGTACCTCCCTCAGAAAGATCTCCATCGGTGTCAGTATCTGCTTCACCTTCGCCAACATCTCCTTCAGCTAATTCCCAATCTAAAATAAATAGTAAAATTGAATAAATTTTTGAAAATTTGTCAATATTTCAAGTATATTAAAAAAAAAAAAGAAAGAAAAAATTATTTAAATAAGAACATTAAGTATTTAAGTACCAGCAAAGCTTCCAATATCAAGTCCAGCAGCAATTATACTTTCATGGTGATAACGTCTTCCGTTATCAGAAGATATTGGAGGAGGAGTAGAATTTACATATGGCTCGAAAATGATATCAGAGGTGGGCCAATCTTCAGGGATATCTTCTTCAGAATCACTCGTTGCTTCTCTGGGATATTCATAAACACAATGATATCGTTGTCGTTTGAAAGACACATTTTTCTTGGTTTCCTAAGCAAAATGAATAGAAAGAAATTAAAAAAAAAATAAAGGTCTAGTTTTAAAAATTAATATGTAAATGAATATATATTTTATAAAGTTTAAATAAAGCGGCCAATTGCAATTTGGACACGCATGTCATAGGTTCTGTACCTATTAAATTAATTTAATAAGAGATTTAACAGATTGTGTTTAAACCCAATTTAAGAAGCTTTAACTGATTGTACATCAATTTATAGAGCAATATTTCTCAAAATCTGTTACTCTCGCAAAAATACTGATTTAATTGCAACGAAATTTTCTCTAGAGAGAGAAGGACTGGTGGAACTTTTAATTGAATGTAATGGAAGGCAGCCCAGGGGTAGAGAGGAAAGAAATAATTAACACATATCAAATAAGGTGTAATTTATTGGAATCCTTTCCTTTCAAACCGACGTTTGGGAGGATTCTTCCCTCCTTCTTCGGGGTTTCATTGACCCCTTGAAACCCTGAAGAAAGAGGGAAGAATCCTCCGAAACGTCGGTTTGAAAGGAAGAAGAAAGGATTCCAATAAATTACACATTATTTGATATGTGTTAATTTTTCTTTCCTCACTACCTGGGCTACCTTCCATTACATTCAATACTGATTTAATTTTATAATTATTATTATTATAAAAAAGTTAAATTTGCAGAGAGAAGTAGATTCGACTTTTAAAGAAAAAAAAATCCCGAGATTGTCTTCTAATGAATTCGAGTTATTATGAATAATTTTTATTATTATACATGTTAAATATAATTATATTACTCCCTTGGGAATTTGAAGGTAAGTGTAATTTTACAATTTACTACAAAATGGAGAACAATGAAGGATTACCTTTTTAAAATAGTAAATTATTTCAACAAGTCTAAGAGGAAATGTAATAGTGAATATATATTTTATAATCTTCTTTTGAACTATTTATAAATCGATGATATAGGACAAGAGAATCACTTTACTTTTCATAATTAATAGATCCAAATTATATAACAAAATTATTGTGATATATATAATAAAATAAAATAAAAATAAAAAAATAATTCAAGTAAAATTAAAAAACTATTGAAATGAAAGTAAACTTACCGAATCATCTTCATCCTTTGATAGAAAGAAGTAAAGAAAATGTTTTTAAATAAAATTTTGAATAATAATTTAGTTATGATAATGGTTTCGGAGAAAAATATAAGGGTAAAGTAATGTATTATTATAGATTTTTAAAAATTTCTTACTGATTTTTTATCGGGACTTCGAAGAGCAGATCGGTTTGGAGTTGCTTCACTATTCCAAGCACTTGGTACGAATTCGGCACTTCCTTCAGAATCCGATTCATCTTCACCACAATCATCTTCATCCTCCTCAGCAATAGAAGCCATGGGAAATTCAGGCATTATTTCATACTAAGAAAAAGAAAATGTCAAATTCTAGTAAATAAATGGCAAAGTAATTTCTAAGACTAATATATTTTGCTTTCAAATTTTTTCTCTTTAATGAATGAAATATTTTAAGTTGAAAATATTTTTTTGCGAGGAGAGTAGCAAAGTTGTCTATTTTCAAGAGGAAGTCAATGAGGAAGTTGAAACTGTTTAAACCAAGTTTGATGCTTAAACATCGATAAATCACTAACTACTACTAAAAGTATTTATATATTTAGTATTCTACTATTTGTATTTTTACTAATAATATTTCCAACATTTTTAAAAGAAATTTGGAATAATATAGATTATAGTAAAGTATATGCATGAAATAAAAGATGAAGCTGCATTCTGACTTACTGCAGATTGATCATCATCGTCCTCTTCGAGAGCGACAGCATCTAATTCGCCATCAGCAAGAACACTGGGCTCTAGCGCCTTGACAGATGCTTCATGATCCCCCTCCTGAGATGAGGCGTATAGCAGAGTACAAGAAAGAAAATAAGAACCCGAACCAATATTAGAGAATAAGACAGAATCCATAAGATGTATAGAACAGAATAATAACTATTTCTAGAAGAAATAACATTTTCCCTTCAAATATATAAACATGCAAAACCCTTTTGTTTAAAAACGTGAGAAAAAAAAGACGTATGTAACTATTAAAAATTCTCGAATTTTATGAGAATTAAAAATGAAAAGCTAGAGAATGGATTGTTAATTTTAATAAGTAAATATTAAATTCAAAATTAGAATGATAACTAATTTAAATTTTTTTTTTAATAATTAATGGATAAAAACTAACCTTCCAAATAAACTCTCCACTCGATGACGACTCTCCATCCGCAGAGCTATGAGATTCGCTATCCCATTCTTGAATGAACTCATCTCGATGACTAAAGGATGTAGACATTTCATCGTCTTCCAGCTGATTGGAATTATTTGTTGATGTTGTTATTAATCGAATATCAGTTAGTAATTTTCGAGATTCGTCTTCTGGAGAAGGCATTGGGGCTTTATTAGTTCTTGTCGTAGACCAGTTGGAAGAGCATTCATTGGAAACGGGAGGTTCATTTTCAATAATTAAATCTGGACCATGAGATAATGAATATACCAATTCTAATCGATCTGGATGTTTTGATAAACGAACTCCTTCTGTTGCTTTATCTAAAATAGTGAGAATCTCTTGAGTCTTTTCTTGAAGTTCACTATTTAAATTTTCTGATTCATTCTTCTTGGTTAAATTATCTTCTGAAGGGTTTATTTCATCACTGGGTACTTCTGAAGCATTTTTTTCAGTTTTTAATAAATCATTTTCAAGAAGAGTTATAGGACGAATTGGTATTTCTGTATCCGGAGAGTCATCTGGCTCGGAAGGAACATTTTCTGGACTTGTAGGGGAAGTTTGACAAGAATACATTTCTGATGATCCTCCAGAGGAAACAATTGCGACTGGTCCAGAAGATCCTACATGTTCAGGAGTAAGGTATTCTTCTCCACTTGGAGATTGTAGTGTTGGAGACAGGCTGTCTGGGGTATATGTTAAAGTAGGCAAAGGAGGAGGAGCTGGAATAATAGGCGATGGGGGAGATAAAAGATTATTTTCAGTAACTAAAGTTGCTGTATTTGTTAATGTATCAACAACTAAAAGATCCCCAGAGACAGGGCTAGGAGGTTCTGATTCGCTTGATTTTGTCATTAGATCACTAATTGAGCTTAAACTCTCACGTTCTTCTAAAATTGGGCTTAATGCCCCGGGGAAGACATTATATTGAATAAGAAGATCTGCACGATCCTCGAGATCAGGCATTTCATCGTCTACAGGAGTTTCATCATCACTAGTTCTTTGGGGATGAAGACTACTCTGCTGATTTCCGCCAGCTGCACAAGGCAATTTTAAATTCAATTCGTTTCGTATAGCTTGGACAAATTCTTCATCTAAAGAAAATGAGACGTAAGAGTTTTCACTATTTGATGAAGTACTCGTGTCTTCTTCAACATTCGGAGGATGTAAATACCAACCCCCAGCACCAGTCCCTGCACCAGCAGCTTCAAACATTCCTTCTAAAGTAGATGTAGGAGATTTATCTTCTTCTAAACATCTTCGAAGATGCGCTTCAAGGTTTCTTAATTCAACTTCCCTATCTTCTTCTACTTTATTTAAATGTGCTTGTGTTGTTGGTTGAGGCTCTTCTTCATCGAGATAGCGATCTATTTCAAGTTCCAAATCTTCGTTTTCGTCTTCACTTTCAAAACTAATTTCACAAGTGGCATCTTTGTCTAAAACATCAAAAATTTCAGATGTTGCTTTTATTTCTTTTTCTTGTCTACTAATAGGATTGTAAAACTCAGAAATAATTAGTTCATTGTCAATTTGTTCTTCAGGAGAAAGAGCAGGTCGTTGTAATTCAAAATTGAGCAATTCAGGGCTGAATACACCGGTGATACGATTTTCTAATGTTATGGATGTAGCTTTACCTTCTATATTAACAGTTTCAGCCGCAGAGTGGTCGGAAGTTGCTGAAGAGACATCGGGAGTTTCATCTTCAACTTGAGATAATAATGTTGAAACAGGAGCAGGGACTGATGATACGGGTTGAATTTCAGTTACTACAGAACTCTCCAATGAACTGGAAGCTGGCGTTTCACTAGATTTATCTCCAGCATTTAAAAGGTCATCACTTGGTTCAGTTAACTTTAATAAGCCTTGAACTCCCTCAGAAGATATGGGTGGTTTTGTAATATCTTCAGCATCGCTATCAGCATCACATGATTCGGAGAGACTTCCTTTATCACGAAAGCCTGAATCCGAACTTCGTTCGTCATCAGGAGTAGAGATTTGAACTGGATCTTCATGAAGAGTTTCAAGAAGTGCTGCTACTTTTAAAGCTTCTTCATCAGATGATGAAATTTTATTTAAAGGTAATGGAGAACTCTCTTTCAAAATATCATTATCTTCTGAAGAAAATATAGAATCGGATTCTTGAGATGTTGACGGAGATAGCAGTTTAGACCCAAATGAATCTAAAGGGGATAAAAGTCGAATGGATTCTATTTTATCTGAACCCTCTGTTTTTGATTGAATATCTAAATGATTATCAGATTTCTCTATATCATCCATCATATAAAATCCTTTATCAGGTGAGGGTGCTTTAGTGGGGTTGTCTAATTCCAATAGCGAATGATTTGAATTGAAATCAACGGAAGAAAAGTGCTCATTTTTCATATCTCTATTTACAGTGATTTGATTGGATAATGGTAATGTTTCATTAAGCTCATTGGCGCTTAATAGATTAATTTGCTTTTCTTCTAAACACTGGTCATTTGATAAATAGGAAGTATCATTAGTTGAAGTCTCATTTTGAAAGATAGGAAGCTTATTGATTATTGGTCTTGGTTCTCTCTCCTCTAAAGAAAAAATCGATTGTTGGTTTTCACTGGGTATCTTGGATGAAAAATTTGATAATTCTTTTTGGGCTTCTTGAAGAACAGATGCTAAAATTCTCTCTGCAAATAAAAATTTCATTATATCCGATGATTCTTTTAAACTTTCTTTTGGAGAAATTTCAGATGTTAAAGGTTTTTCAAAATCTTCAGAATCTTCTGGAAAATAAGAATCAGAATCTTGAGAAAGAGATGGAGTAGAAAGCAATGGTGCTGGTTGGGGATCGAAGCTTGAAGACGGTAAGCGACTTGCCAGATCTGAAGGACTTAACAATTCATCGGCTGGGGTAACAGATGTTATTGAATCGGAAATAATATCTTCATCATCAGAAATTGATTCTTCACTCTGTTCTACATTAGCCTCAATCAAAATTGGGGGTGGAAGAAAATCAGGGCTAGTTCTCCCAGAAGTTTGAGGTGTCGCAAGAGTAAAGTGAAGAGAAGGAACTTTAAGGGAAATAGTATTGTCATTTTTTATTCTAGCACATTCCAACTTTGATGCTAATTCTTTTGGATTGGGTGTTTGTTTATTATAAATAGTTGCACTTGCTGTGGATATAAGATTGTTCACAAAATCTTCCGCTATAGGCTGAACTAATTGTTTTGTTAATTTTTGTATTTTTTCACGTGGAATAATTTCTATTTTACTAATTGGATCCCTAAATATAAATTCATTCTTGCCTAAATCGGAACATAGGGTATTTTCATTATCTTTTGTCTGAATTTCAAATATATGTGAATTATTTTCTTGAGATATTTTTGTATTTATTTCCGTGCTACTAATTTCTAAATTATTAGGAATTTCATCGTTAGGTGAGATTATTTTACAGGGATTATTTTCTTCTGATGTTTCAAATATTTGATTTGGCTTAATTAATTCTAATAAATGTTCATCTTTTATACAAGGAATATTTTTTTCTAATTGGCATGCTATTTCTTCTGATGATTCAAGATTGGTTTTTTCTGAATCTAAAATAAGTCCTTTGTTATTTGACGTTTCTTTACAAGCTTCAGGATAATTTAAATTAAAAGAAATAGATGCATTTTCATGAGACATAGATTTTGTTAAAAAGTTATTATTATTTTCTGTATTGCAAAGTATTTTATGACTTTCTAATAATCTTGATTCAGAATTCAAAAATTCGAATGATTCATTTTTATCTACTTTTGTGTCATAATTAAATTCATTTTCCACAATATTTTCAAATTTTTTAGGAACTTCTTGATTTTGTGATGCATTATTTTTAATTGATTTAATAATATTAGTTTCCTGTTCTAAGGAAATTTTCTGTTTAGAGGAAGGTATATTTTCATTAATGTGTTTTTCAAAAATTGTACTTTCATTATCATGTTTTATGTCATGTATTTGAGCAATTTGTTTCTCTTCAACATTTCCAATTAGAATTTCTGGTAATAATTCTATATTATCTGTGTTAATATTAGCAAATGTTTCGTTTTCACTATTATTTTCTAAAGGATCAGATTTTATAGACGGAATGAGAGTTGTATCAAAACTTTCTATTTTAATATCCACTGGTGTATTGGCTAGATGAGAATCACTTAAACTTGTAGTGTTATCATTACTTTTAAATTGGACATTTGATTCAATATACTCAGTAGGAAAAGAATTTTTATTTTCCGTCTCAGTCTTATTAGCAGGTATTTCATTTTCAATATTTAAAGGCTCAAAATTTTCTGAAATATTATAATTTACATTTGTGTTAATCGCATGAAATCGTTCTAATGATTCTTCTTCTTGATTTCCCATCGAGGTTGAAAACAGATTATCATCAAATATAGTTCTAGTAAAAGGAGTTTTAACTCTGAAACTCCCCCCATCCAATTTAATAAGAGAAAGAGGCATAGATAGATCTAAAAATCCTAGAGAATCCAGACGACCAGGCCAACTAAGGCTAGGAGGCTCAGAATCTGAAGCATCTGAAGTATCAATATGAGTCAATATCATTAGATCTGCCACAGATTTAGATTTCTGTTTGACTTTTTCGGTGAATTCTCCTTTTTGAGTTCGTCTCCAAGTATCATCTTCGTCACTATCTTCACTAGTTATTCGTGAGTTATTTTGCTGAGGGATGGTGCTTCTTTGTGTTAGAACCTGGATATGAAAAAAAAATGTATTAGAAATAAATTTCAGTTTTTACTTATTATTTAAATTAAAATAATTTCTAGTGTATTATCAATGAAATCGCTATTTATGACAAAGTGTATTTCCGTTCCCTTTCCTTTGGTGAGGGATTTTGATATTTAGTTAAAGAAAAAAAGAAAAAATTTTGTAGCCTCCTCCTCTCATTTCGGGTTTTTGATTTTTGCTTATAATGTATCATCGAAAATATGTTTGTGTCCAAAATTTCTAAAAAATCGACTCGGTTGTATAGTCTTAATTTAATTACAAGATTCTACCAAAGTGGACAGATAGACAAACCAAGGAATCAAGTTTAATAAAAGTATGTAATAATAATAATTATTATTAATAAAAAGTTTTAATAGATTTCACAAAATAAAATTAAGATTAAATTTTTTTCAACTCACTACATATCAAAGCTAGAGTGACTGAAAAAGATATATAATTATTATTTCTATGTTTTCCTATATTGAGTGATCTGGTGGGTGGAAAGAATGGGGGAGGTTCGTGCGATCAAAGTCTTAGTTCAAAGGGGACGGAATTTCCTGCCATATATGCACAACTTCAATTTAAAAGTTTTTAATTTGCCGAGAGTAGCAGAGTTGTTGAATCATAAAGAGAAACAAAGAGGTTGTCCTGTGCTTGATCCAAATAAACATACACACATATATATGAAATATAAATATGTATAGTATATATATTATTTATTTGTTTGAGACTAATTTCGAAGGCTTGGCCTTCATCATCAGTCTTTTTTCATTCATTTGGGGATTGTGTAGATTTTATCTCTGAACCAAATTAAAAAAAAAAAAAAAAAAAAAACTGTATGATAAATAAATGTCACTATGCTGCAGGTGCACTAATATATTTGTTTCTTTTTTTCGGTTTTCAGGCCCCAAAAATACCGAAAAGGAATTTATCTATCTTTAAGAAATAATTTCTTATTATTTGATTAAATTATGTTAAAATATATTTATATAAAATTGATCAAAAAACAAAACTACGACATAACAACAAGTGTGAGTAGATAATTTAAATTTTATTTCTTAAAATACAACAATACTTAACAATTCGCAATATGTAAGAAAGTATAACAAGTATCCTATTATCTAATCAGTGCAGCGGTAGACAATGAAATACAAGTATATGAAAATGGGATAAAATAATCAAATAAAATTAAACAATTAACAATTTGAAGGAGACAATAAATGAGTGTGTCTTTTCCGGAATTATAAATTTTATTTATTTATAATTAATAAATAAATAAAATTTATAATTCCAGCAGAAGACACACTCTTTTATTGTCTCCTTCAATATATAAAAATTCTGCTACTCTCGGCAAAAACTTTCAATTTAATTAACAATTTATTACAATATGGTAAGTAAAAGTTCGAGTCAAAGTTTAAATCTTGTGGGGCACACGGTTACAAAATTCTGATCTAATGTGATAAGTTCTGATTGACTTTAGTGAAGGAAAATAGATTTTGTAACCAATGGATGTGCGCCTATACTATATTTCTATTATATGGCAATGATGTTTTTGTATGAAAAATTGTAGTTCTGTCTTGTTTAAAATGACGTTTTGTGGTATTAGGTATATAAAATGTTTTAATAAGCGAAGTTATTTTATTTTACTAATTTTTTACTAATTAATTCGAACAATTATTATAAACCACATACAATAGCTCAAATGTTGTTAATGCCTATTTGTATTAGATGGTGAAAATAGTCCTGGCTTATTAATAGTGTAATTCATACGTTTTTGTGGAGAAAACAATTTGGTGTACCGTGTTGTGATAATTTATGCTGTGCCGCAAGTAAAAAAAGGAGAAGGAACACTGCAAAAGATATAAGACACTCCCCCATTCTCTCCATCCGCCAATTCGCTCAATTTAGCAAAACAAATTGAAAATTAGTTATATCTTTCTCTCCACTCGATCTAAAGCTCTTCAAGAAGGTCCGATATATACATATATTGAGTTTGAAAAAATAATATATATATAGATTATATTCTATTAACATATTCTACCTGTTATATTCAAATTCTGTTTGTTAAAATGTCAAGTCTATCAGCTCTATTTGAATAAATATTTGACAAATCTATGTCTATTAATATAAGTTTTTCAAATAATCAAAATAGCAAAAAAATCAAAGTAGCTCTATCAAAAATTATTATATTATACATTTAAAGCTATTTTAAAATATCAAAAATAATTTGAAATATAAAATAAATACCGGAGATAAAGAAGAATTAGACGAAGATGTTCTTTCTGAAGCTAGTGCATCATCAATTTGTTGAATTGCTTCACTGACTCTTTCATCTCCTAACGATTCATAATGACTCAAACTAGTTTCCCTTGAATCTATTGTGCTTGAAGCAATTGTAGAGGGACAAGTGCCGTTAATTAAATCTTCAACTGATCCATGTAAATTTTGCAATGATGCAGATCGAGGTGGAATTTCTGTATTTGTAGTTTCTACACTAAGAAAAGAAGATTGTGGGGAAGGACATATTGAAGTATTTTCAATAGTTTCCTTTAGGAAAAAAATTTATTTTAATATTAAATATTTTATGAGGATTTCAGAAAAAATATTATTATTACCTTTAGTTCTAGTTTATTCGGTCTAAGAGCTGCCCATCTTTCTTCAAATATAGTTTCTTGTTCGGTTGAAGATGTATGTCTAGTAGAATGTAGATGTTCAAGAATTGTCCAAATATGTTGGACTTCAGGTCTATCATGATCTGGTATTCGCCAACATGCTTGCATTATACGATAGAGATAATCTTTTTGTGGATATTCAGGTACTAAATCGGGACATGGAAGTCGCAAACGGGATGGCCCGAGAACAGACACTACCACTTCGTCATCAGATAAAGAAGCATAGGGCAATTGACCCATCTGGCATATCTAAAAAACACACACAAGGATAATAGTAAATTTAAGTACTTGAATATTGGTTGGTATATAAATGGTACTAACCTCCCAAAGAACAACCCCTAACGACCAAATATTAGCAGATGGAGTTACAGTTCGTGGTTCAATTGTTGTGTCTGTATAATGTAGAGATTCAGGAGAACACCAGCGCACTGGTACGGCCAAGTCTCCTGACCAATAATATTCATTCTTAAATATCAAAAAGAGAATAAAAATAGATTGATGAACTTGGGTCTGATTTTAAATAGTTTAAAAATATTGAATTTAGAAAAAATGAGTCGTCAAAAGCACCAGCTTCGAGTTTGAAAAAAAACCCTCTGAAATAAATCTAAATATAAAATTTGAATTGCAAACCATAAGAGAATTTAACTTCATAATGTTTATTTCATTAATTAAATTCAGGTTACCTTAAAAGCTTCGAAAGATGTGCCATAGTCTCCTATTTTGACAGTTAAATCAGCCCCAACGAGGCAATTACGAGCCGCGAGATCTCTGAAATTAAAAGATTCTAAATCATTTTCATGTAAATAAATAAAAAATCACATTTAAACATAACATTTTGTTTATAAATTAAAAGCTATCAGTGTCGCCGGACGTACAAGTAAGTGCTGTTCTGTCACTTCAACAAAACCTACTGGATTTAACGAAAACGATTTTTTTTTTTGTTTCGAACAACCGGTTTTTGGTTTCCCTGCTCCTGTTTCAAAGCTACTTTCATTTTTTTCTGGCAACGTCCATGTTACTAATCACAATAAATTTGTGCTTAATTAGTTGGGGGTAAGCGCGCTTTATTTTCAAAAAAGTTTGGAGGCCACTGGTCTACCTGATCAACACATTGAAATAAAATAAAAATATTAAAATATAATTTTTTATTTTTATTTTATTAATATGTTTCACCTAGAACCTACACCATTCTCCCTTAACCAAGTTCAACACATTGCCGAAAGGGTGTTCATGAATAGTGGCGTAGCCAGAATTTTGGGGCAAGTGGGGCTAAACTGCTCTGATCAAAATTATTTGAATTAAGCGATTTTTTTTTCCTGCGCTGTTAAAAATTTCTTATCTAATTTTACTATAAAAATGGGAAGTCCGGCCTCAAAACTTTTTAATAATATTACAGTAACAGTATTGTAATCATACAACATATTTTTTTAGTAATACGTATCTAATTAATACAAGAAAAAAGTAAAGTTACAATTTATTTTTGTATTTTTGCAATGAGTTAATGTGATTTTACCAATATAATATAGTATTTTGTTTTACTATAAGCTATCTTGTAAATTTCCTATCTATTTGAATAGTAAACATATAGTAAATTTACAATTTTTTTAACAGTGTGGGTAGGCAGGGTTTGCATTAAAATAAAAAAAATTTGTTACTTTTATTTTTATTAAACCATTTAGCGACTTAAAGACCGGTCCACCAAACATATACCATAAATAAAAATCCTGAAAAGGTACTCATTTTCCCAAGTTTCTTGTTTTTGTCCCTTTTGATTTTGGTAAATAGTGAGAGCGGGTGGCGCTAAAGATAGGGGGCGGGTGGGGCCATCGACCCCCCTTCGCCACCCCTTGGCTACACCACTGTTCATGAATCGATAACAAAAAAATATTGAGATGATGTTGATTGACATTTTAATTTCGTTAATTGATTCTTAAGGCGCTGATAGCTTTTAATACTAATTAATTACTTTTAATTATTTTATTGATTCGAAAAATTTGAGAATTCATTTTGATATATAATATTAACTAGTGAACGTTATTTACATATATATTGTCAACAAAATATGTATTATTTATGAAAAAATATGGTTATAAAAAGAAGAAAATAGTGTTGAAGTGATGTGATTGTGTATAAAGCCACGCACGTGTGCACAAAGCCATGGTCGTGCATGTGTTTGAGGCCAGCTGCCACGTGACAGGCCATCCGAAGTGTTACGCCCTGTTCCGAAAGGGCCACTGCAGAAGATTCATGCTGGCGAAGAAAACTTTTTAAATCACCCTAAAATTTAAAAAAGTATATAACAATGATTAATTAACTAAAAATATTTCAACTAACCTCAATAAAATTAAAACTTACGGAAGAGCAGGATTCAAGAACAACCAGAAAAGGTTCCTGATCAAGGCATCGACCCAGAAGACGAAGAACATTAGGGTGTTTGAGATCACGGTAAGGTCGCACTTCGTGCAGAAAAGCTTGTTGGTCTTCAGCAGTTGCATCTTCATGAAGAATTTTAACCACTACTCTCCGAAGGGCAACATTTGAACTCTCTTCATTTAAACCAGTGGCCTCTCCTTCAACAGCTCTTCCGAACCATCCTCGGCCTAATTCTCGTAAATAATGTAATTGTTGTCTAGGGAAATTGCTTGATGTATCCTCTAAAAAAGAAACAGTAAAAGTATTATTAATAATATACTTATCTTTTAAATTAAATATATTATTTAAGAAAATAGTATTTTTATAGCAGTATGTGACATTTTGGAGTTCTCAACTATAAAACAATAAGAATATAGTAAAAAAAATTCTAAAGGAAAAATAGATCTTTAAATTCTTTTAGATGTTAGCTCACTGTATTGTAAGTTTTCCCATTTAAATAATAAGTGAATTTTTTGAGCACTCAACCGTATTTAATGCTATGGAGTTCTGAAAGCATTGAGAATCAAATTCTCTAAAAAATGTATCACCATCATAAAGTAGCCAAAATGTAAAGACTGGTTAGACGTGACTGCTCGCTTCCATTTGATTATATCTCTAAAACAGTGGTTCTTAACCTTTTTAAGCCGCGATCCAATTTTAGGAAATATGTTCACGTCACGACACAAAAAAGCCAATTTTTTTTCTTTACCTTTTTTAGATCATAACATAACTTAAGCAATTTTGTTCAATTTTAAAATGTTGACTTTTTTAACTCGCATATAATTTTTTTTAACAATTAAGATAAACAAAGCTACTTTTCGATTCAAGGAAAATTTAATGAAAAAGATGTTTTTGATATTTTTAATTTAATTATTATTAATAAATAAAAATATATTTTCAAACTTATTGAAAATTAATGTACTAAGTATATTTAGTCAACAACTCTGCGCGACCCAAAGAATGTGGTTTGCGACCCAATTTTGGGTCACGATCCATAGGTTAAGAACCAGTGCTCTAAAAGACCCTCATCGTCATCAAATATTCTTCATATTAGGGAATATATTTTAATCTAGTACCAACTTCCTTTAATCTTTTCTAATTCACTCTCTAAACTATCCACAGTGTCTTAAATTATACTCTATTGTCTATGAACTTCTCTTTCGCCTTGAGTGACAAAAGACATCCTTGTCTTAGGCTTTTAATTTAATTCATTTTAAAATAACAGTGTGCGAGAGTCCCAAATTGGCCATTTTTGAGTGTGTGATAATAATGTGTATATAATTATTTTTTAAAATGAATAAAACAAAAAATTACCAAACCAATCGCTACAAGAGACGGTTTCCGCAGCGGCTGGTCGACGTAAGACAGTAGCGGTGACTGGTATAGATTTTTCAGGAGAAATTGGAGAAACGATTTCTGGAAGTGGTTCAAAATGTACTACAAGGGAGGTGTGATCACTAATGGTTGGGCTTGTTATTGAGGTTGGTGGGAAAAGGGTCACTTCATTAGTCTCGCTGTTGTTTCTACTTCCTCCACCGGGGTCAACAAATCGCTGAACATGGGCAACAGTAGGATTCTCAAAAGCGATGTTCGTGTTTGACGGTGCATTATTGAATTCCTAATAAAAAAAAAACAATAAAACATAATTTAGTAAAGAAATTAGAAAAGAAAAACTGTGAAATTGAATTTCTTAAACTTAATAAAAATATTTCATTTTCCAATTAAAATTTTTTGGAACGGTGAAAGTTTTTTAAACCATTCATTGAGTAAAAAAAAAAAATTAATGAAATTAAATAAATATGGGTATCCTTAATAATAATTATAATTGTACGTATTTATTTTTTTATTATAAAAATAAATACTTACAACTTACGAAAAAAGACATTACTCATTCTCATTGCCCCGAGACTTATTTAATTTAGTCTTTTATTGTTTATAAAATATAAAAAAAAAAAATCAGGTTGTTAGAGAAAAAATATTTTCAATTTTCTTAATATAATCATGAACAGAATATTAAAAAAAATCTGCAAGTCTCATTAGGGTGCTCCTTATTTTGGATATTTTCGAATATTTACGCGAACAGGGGCTCATATAGTTCTAAATAAATAGATAAAGATATCCCCTGTTGTCAAGTCTCTATCTCAATTTTAGCCTAGTGCTTGTTATACAGCGATTAAGTTTCTCATCTAAACAACATGGAGTTTTTGGAATTGAACGATCAATTTTTTATCGCCTGTCAATGGTTCAAAAAATTTGAAACTCTGGAGTATTTTATCCCTATAATAGTAGCTATCCATCAGAATTTTTTACAGATTTTTAGCTATTATACTTTTGGAGTCTATAACTTACTAATACTAAGATATAGCAATATTTTATCTAGATTTAACCCCAAAATTGTAATAGATAAGAATCTGTACAAATTCTGAAGGATAGCTACTATTATAAGGATAAAGTCTACAGAGCTTCAAATTTTTTGAACCATTACTTTGGCCGGAATAAAAATTGATCGTTCAATTCCAAAAACCCCATGTTATTTAGATGGGAAACTTAATCGCTCTGTAGCACTAGGTTGAAATTGAGATAGAGACTTGAAGCTTGGGGGATATTTTTTTTTTATTTATTTCGAACCATATGAGCTCCTGTCCGCGTAAGCACTCGAACGTATCCAAAATAAGGAGCACCCTAAGCCTCATGCTGTGTAGACTTAATACAAAATCTTTACGTTTTATAATTGAAGAATTTTATTTTAATGAAAAGTTCAATTATTTAAAAATAATGTAATATAATTTAAAAAAAATTAAAAAAATTGACAAAATGCTTAAAATAGAGAAGCATCGCTGAAAATCGTGATAAATTGAGACTTATATATATTTTTATGCAAGATGAAATAAAGGATGTAACGGAAGTCATGGACAATGAGTGTCAAGTTGACGTGACGACTTCGGGGATTAAAGAAGCGCTAAAGAAACCTGAATTGTTGTTAAAAGAAAAAGAAAGAAAAAGAAATGAAAACTGCATTAGAATGTAGGGGACAGTAAAGTGGATCAATAAAAACATTTTTAATTCCATGCAATTTAGATGGAAATATTAAATTTAAACGCGTTTCAAGAATAAATTTATGATAATTTTAATGATATTAAACGAAGTGACTTAATAAAAAATGACAATTTATTTAAATTGCAAAATATTTTTATAGGATAAAATATAAATAAAAATTTAAAGAAATTATAAAGAGAAAAAAACAATCGAATACATGCTATTAATTTAATATTAAATTGAAATGCGGGGCAGAATATCTAGATTCTATACTAGCGAGAATGGACACTAGAGTGTAAAAATGATAAAAAATATGTTATATCAATTAAAACACCGATTTCCTGGAGTGTCGTGTTAGGAAGCAGGGCAGGTCTCGAGAGGAATACCAAAATAAAGCAAACAGGTCATATTAAGATATTTATTTTCATCTAACGCAAAGTAAAAAAAATAAAAATAATAATGTCTTAATTAATTTTAATTATTTAATATTTATTTACTTTAGAATTATATACAAATTAGGCAGATTAAGAGGGGTAATTAAATGGAAATGCAAGGAGGGGTCCCCAACAAAATACTTTTCAAAGGGGTGGGGGCCTAAAAGTTGGGAAATCACTGTATTAAAACAATAAACGATTATTTTCTTTTAGAATAAAAAAATAATAATAATAAAGAAAGAAAGACATTTTTACTAGAGCTTTTTATTACTCGCGGCCCTCTGTTTCAGATTGTATAGATAAATATATTCAAATTAAGTAATAATTTTAGAATCACTTAATTTTCATTTTCTTGTAAATTGGAGTAAGTAATTACAATTTTTTTTTTTTTTAATTTTTTATAGAACACACTTTGTATGATCAGAATATATAGTATCTATTGAATTTTATGAAGGCATGAAACTCTTGTGATACTTTTCTTTGATTATTTCCAAACATATTTTAACAATTTTTAGTAAAAAAAAAAGGGAAACAATTATTTTATTATTATTATTCAATACCTGAACGATGGGACTTCCATTGTCGAGGGAAGGCTGCACACAAGAGAGAGAATATATTTTAAGAAAATTGCCAAAAAAATAGACAAATCTGATTTAATATAAATTGATAAAAAATTTAATAATAAAAACCATTTTTATATTATATTCAGTATTTATAAAAATAAAATAATATAAGGAAAAAACTATTAATTGAATAAAAAACATTTTGATAAATTAACCTTGGATTATACAAATGTGTTGCATTTGAGGACATCTATTGGAATATCAACGTGTATGGGTTTTTTAAATGTAGATTTAATTCTTCATGGCCTATAACTATACGATTCTTATGTAATAGACTTTATATTTTGTATTCTATAAAATGACATTTTATATGAGAAATGATATCCAACTCGAATAAGTAATGAAATATACCCTAGAGCCTTTTATAAGGAATGTGACCCCAAAACTGTTTTACATCCTAAGAAATTATTGTTAAATTTAGTGAGTTTTAAAATATGTTATTAAATAGTGTTTGTTCAAAGTCCATAAAGCATGTTTAATAAAAATTAATTAAAGAGTAGGTATAATGTTTCACGAATAAAAGAAATACAGTGGACTCCCGTATAACGCGTTCCCGTAAATCGCGACGAAAAAATAGCACGATAAATAATCCAGTATAACGTGTAAGATAAATTTAACATTTTCACATAGTTTCTGATTTTTGAAGCTGACAAAGCAGCGGTTTATAAAAAAATTTATTCACTATCGGAAGTATCAACAACCAAGTTCGAACGACACCGTCTTGTTAAATTGGTCTGATAATGTATGTCCCGTATAATGCGATTTCCTATTACGCGGAACGTATCCCCGAGTTGTACAGGAGTCCAATGTACATATTTTTGGAGAATCAACTCATAAGAGTTTCAATTAGAATTTAATTGAATTAATTGTGCTTATTACGATGTGGAGATAGATCTCTATTTTTGAGTCACTAAATATTTTTCTGAAGTGTTATAAACTGCTGACTTAAGTAATTGTAAAAAGATTTTAAAAATAACACTATTAAACAAAAATTTCCTCGCGTAAACCTAACAATGGATTCCAGTAGAATTTTATAGCCTCATTATCATGCAATTTCCCGATTTTTTACAACACGTCAGAGTTTTGAGATATTATCGGTCAAAATGACGAAAAAGACCATTTTAACCTATTTTCGAGTCCCATAAATATTAAACAGCAATATTTGAAATCAAAATATTTTGTTGACGTAATAAAAAACAGCTTAGTCTTTGATTTTCAAATTATCCCTTGTTTTAGCTCAATTAGAATTCGAGCTATAACTAAAAAAACTAAAACTACGTGATTATAAAGAATAATAAACATAGATAAAACCATAAGGTCTTAGTTTTTTAGTTATAGCTCGAGTTCTAATTGTGCTAAAAACAAGTGGTAATTTGAAAATCAAAGAGGAAGCTGTTTTTTATTAGTAATAAAATATTTAGATTTGAATTATTGCTGTTTAATATTTAATGGGACTCACAAATAGGTCAAATTGGCCTTTTTCGTAATTTTGACCAATAATATCTCAAAACTCTGACGTGTTGTAAAAAATCGGGAAGTTGCATGATAATCAGGGTATAAAACTCTACTGGAATCCATTGTTAGGTTTACGGGGGAAATTTTTGTCTAATTTTTGTCGAGCAGTGTGTAATCCGGATCAGTGGTTGCTCGGATGGGTTTGTGAGAACTCTCTCCTATAATTTTGACAGTCGGTCCGAGGAACACAAAAATACTCAATCAGAAAGATATTATAAAAAAATAATTATTAGGACCATTCATAAAATACGTCACGCAAAATTTCGCCTTTTTTGAACCTTCTTCGTCACGCTGGGTCACATTTTCTGGGACTCCCCTAACAAACAACGTCACAAAACCTAGCCCCCCCCCTATAAACGATTTTTTGCTGACAAGTTGAGAAAAAATTAAAATAAAATTGATTAAGTTCGAACGTCACGTTTCCTTAGATCCCCCTTACATATCACCACGCTCAGCAATACTCCCCATCCTGGTTGCGAACGTATTTTATGAATGGCCCCTTATCTCTTTAAATATTATTTTTACACGTTGTTTGATAAAGAATATTTTTTACAGACAGTGAACCGTGTTTTCCTTTAATTTTTTTATATTTATGAAAATGGTTTCAGCCCATTTTGAGAAATTTAAAAATTATTAATTTTTAAATAACTGGACCGCGCAAAAATTAATTATAAGTGAACTAAGTTCGATTTTTTTTTTTTAAATTATTTTCTGCATGATTACAAATTCCCCATACCAAGTATGGGTTTAATGAAGTTTAAATTTTATTTTATAGGTAGATTTTTACACATCAAAAGTGCAGTAAATAGGTTGTTAATTTCTTATGAATTTCTTCATTGATTTGAATTGATATTATATATTTTCATAAAATATAATTTATAATATTTAATCAAGAAAGTAGTGAATTTTAAAAATAGCTACCTCGAAGCCTTTATTGCGCCGACAACAAACGCATCCAAAAACAAGAGAAACAGTGGCGACCAAAAAGATGACAGCAATCAGACTTGAAGGAAGATCGATAGAAGACCCGTTGACTGCAGAAATAAAAATAAAAAATTAACATGGGCACGTGAAACTAAGAAAAAGATTGTCTTGGAAGTTGATTGAATTTTATATGGATAATTATTTATATGGGTAAAAAAAAGAGAGATAAAATATAAATAAAAATAAAAACGTTTATAACATCTTATTCGGAGCTGTTTTATTAATTGCTTGAATGATTAAAAATTGGGGCATATACTAGTATGAATGAAGTAGTAAAAAAAACTTATTTTTTCCTTAGTACTATTTAAATATTCGGAAAAATAGTCGGCGATTCGGATTAATTATGAGGCAGGCACCGTAAGGTTCACGGCACACCCCATTGATTTTGTCCAAGGGAAACAAATGCATGTGTACATAGATTTTTTTTTCTTTTAATTTATTAAATTCTATTATGTAGTGACTCAAATTTTTTTTATTATTTTTGCTTATCGTCTTTAGACATGTGTGAAACGGAGAGAAAAATCATTTTGATTTATTTGAGTCGTGGCCAGTTTGATCAGGGGACAAAATATGTATTTCTATTTCCAAAAGAAACATCTTGTTCAAAAATGAAGAAAATCAGAAAAAGAATTGACTCTAGAATGATTGTAACTAATTGACTAAGTTTGATCCACATTGTATAATAAACTGGTATTCTGCGTGAGTTTTAATTTTCTAGCTTAAACTGGTGGCTGACGAAAAATTATCAAATCGTTGAAATTTGTGGAATGCTTACAAAATTTTGAATAAGTTTTTATTTTTTTTCCTAGAATTATACTTATAATTAATTACCACTTTTAAGGGATGAAGAAGTGATCCAAAAAATTAATTCAACCTATATTTGTGCTTTGTGATTGCCTTAGAATTTGTAAAAAATCGTCCTCTTAAATGTTATGATTTTTTAAGGGTAGTCACCAGTTTTAGAGATTGAAGAGGTGATCAAAATAAATTCAAGTCCCATTTCTCCTCAATGATTCAGAATTGGCTTACATTCTGCAAGAACCAACCTTCTAAGTGAAATGTTAAATTTAGAGTACTTAGGGCCAGTTGAAAGTCGGTGTGTAAAGTCCTTGTTAAAGTTGACAAAGGATAAAACCTTAGAATTCACCTTGGGCCCGCCCGGATGGCCAATCAGATGACACGCACTTCCATGTGATTGGCCATCCCGCCGGTCACAGGGTGAATTCTAAGGTTTTATCCTTTGTCAACTTTAACAAAGACTTTACAAACCGACATTCAACTGGTCCTTAGTCATCTCTTTTTGACGGTAACCCCTTAAAATAGGCACCACCATTAATTAATCGTTTCACTAAAGAGGATGGTTTTTTAGACAATATAAGATAATTTTGAATTACTAAGCATAAATATAGCCAGAATAAATTTTTGAGATCAACTTCAAAAAGTGTTAACTACGGTTGATTTAACATTTCACTTAAAAGGAAGTTTTCTTGCAGAATCTAAGATCAATTTAAATATATATTATTATTCGTGTCATAGCTGATATATGACATCAATTTATAATTAACAGAACGTACGTCAAGCTAGCATGTGATATGTAAAAAACGCGTTTTTCTTGAAAAAATGAACCAACAAGAAACTAATCTAATAGTCGGTTTTCGACATGGAAAGCCAAACGGACTTATTTAATTAATAAATTATCAATTTTTAAATTTCGCAAGAGTTAGGATCATGCAGAATTGGGGCCTTGTGCATTTTTCGCACGCCGGCCCTGGTTTTAACTTCTATTTTTTTTTTTCAAGTTATATATTATACCTACATCCAATGTGAAAAGTTTAAATTTGCTACATTATTGATTTTTTAGTTATTATTTGCTCCAAATGAAGATCTGAATGATCTTTCGAATTTATAGCTAGAAAACAATCTTGGGAGTTAGCGTTGCGGTCACAGCTTATTTAAGAAAAATTATCTTTAATATTCATCGACAAGCTTACCTTATCAAGGAATGCGAGTAACGAAGTGGAAAATGGATAAGAAGAAATAATTTCTAAAATCATCATCACCATAGTAGATATGCAAACAAAAGAACTGACCCAGACATTTTGACAAAATAATTAATAAATTTTTCTAAAAATATAATTTCTTTTAATTGAATGTAATGGAAGGCAGCCCAGTGGTAGTGAGGAAAGAAAAAATCTCAACAAAAACACTTGTGTAAAAAAGGCCAAGTTCGATTAATAAAATCCTTTTGCCAAAAAAAGTAGTGAGATCTAAGTGCTGCCAAGTTCAACATCATCAATTTATTAAATGAGTCGAGAATATATTAGTAACTTCAATTAAAACGCATGTTTTTCATTTCACATGTCCCTCTATATTTTTTATTGATTTCACATTTTTAGTTGAAATTATTTTCCTAAAACTTGGCTTTTACGCATTAAATTATTATTATTATTGTTTGATAGGCCTCCACCACTTCTCTTATTAAGATCCCATGATATGGTAACTAGTAATTCGTGACATACATAATAATGCGTAAAAGCCAAGTTTTATGAAAATAATTTCAACTAGAAATGTGAAATCAATAAAAAATATAGAGGGACATGTGAAATGAAAAACATGCGTTTTAATTGAAGTTACTAATATATTCTCGACTCATTTAATAAATTGATGATGTTGAACTTGGCAGCACATTAGATCTCACTACTTTTTTTGGCAAACGGATTTTATTAATCGAACTTGGCCTTTTTTTACACAAGTGTTTTTGTTGAGATTTCACTTCTTTTTGTAAGTTGGATTTATCCTATAAATTTAACCCCTTCATTTCGGGCCCTGAAGAAGGAAAAGTTTCGATTTTTCAATTTCGTCCTTTATTAATGTGTCAAGCTTTACCAGTATGCCAAATTTCAGCATTCTAGGTTCATTGAATTATTAGTTTATGTTAATTAAGCCTATAACTTTCACCCCTTCATTTCGGGCCTTGAAGAAGGAAAAGTTTGGATTTTTCAATTTCCTCCTTTATTAATGTGTCAAGCTATACCAGTATGCCAAATTTCAGCATTCTAGGTTCATTGAATTATTAGTATATGTTAATTAAGTCTATAAATTTCACTCCTTCATTTTATGTCCTGAAGAAGGGAAGGTTTCGATTTAATTTATTGGAATCCTTCCTCCTTTCCTTTAAAACTAATTAAGAAAAGGAGGAAAAAAAATTGTTTTTCTATGTCTTTGCTAAAGAAGAAAAAAGTTTTGAACACTGCTGTGGAGAGAGGAAGGAAGCATTTTATTTGTTTCCTTCATTGACCCCTTGAAACCCTGAAGAAGGAGGGAAGAATCCTCCGAAACGTCGGTTTGAAAGGAAAGGAGGAAGAATTCCAATAAATTACACCTTATTTGGATATGTGTTAATTTTTTCTTTCCTCACTACCCCTGGGCTGCCTTCCATTATATTCAATTAAAAGTTCTACCAGTCCAGAGAAAATTTCGTTGCAATTTCTTTTATTTATGTTCACTACTTCTTTTTTCTAGTCCTTCTAGCCTTGATTTAATGTTATATATATAGAAATTTTAGCCATTATTCACGAATCGAAAAAAAGTATGCGAAAAGAAATTATTTCTTGTACGATTACAATATTTTCCATACTGATTATGGTAAAATATTATCAAATTAGAGGAAAAAGTGAGAACGTGACTTTCCGTAAATCTTGAGGGGGGGGAGTTGAGCTGTAAGTGACAGCTAGGGGTAGAGCCCCTCTAGTAATATTGATACATTTAAATATCTATTATCCAACTATTCAAAATTTATTTCTTGAAATTCCAGTTTGATAAAAATATATTATATAAATTTCCTGCATTTTTGAGCCGGATGATAAAGAAAAAATTCAAGCTTGAAAATGATTGTTCTTCACGTTTCAGTCATTTTTAAACATCCAAAAAACGAGCTAATTCAATACTTTAGCTCGCTCAAGTAATAAAATGGATCATTTAGTTCAGTGTTCTTCAACCTGTGTTCCGCAGAACGCTTTAGAGGTTCCTCGAGTCAATGCTAAAATTGGAAATTTCCCAAATCTTATTGTTTGAATAAATGCAAATTTATACCTTATATAAAGTTTTTATAACACAGGCAGGGACGCACGTTGTTCATAACCTGTAATATGTAATAACCTCCCTAAAATCAAATCTGGTTGTGCTACTGAAGGGTTCCATAAAAAATTATCTCCAAAAAAGTTCCGCAGGAAAGGTTGAAGAACACTGCCTTAGTTAAATAAATTATTATAATTATTGGCCTAAGCCCTAAGGGATCTCCAATGGTAACATCTTATCAACTCATACCTCCCCCTCCTCTCACAAAGCAACCAGAATTATGGAACTCTCTACGGGGGTTACTTGGGCAACCAAAGATGGGTTAAAAACATAGGCATTTCCACCAAGAACACTACTTACATTGAATTTAAAATACAAATAAGGGTCCCCACTTTGATATTTGCATCATGTGAAAATTATTAGACAAGCTTGAACTCCTCAATTCATTAAGCATAGGTTAAGATTTTTTTCATAAATATACATACAATAGATAAAAATTTGTCGTTTTGCAGCAAATAGGCGTTATAAGCATGATTTATATGGTGGCTGGATATTAATGAAAGAGGTGAGCGATAAGTTTTTTAAATAAAACATTAGTCCTCATCTTTCATTTTGTGTTCTTCAAGCTAAGTCTAAATAATGAAGTAAAATAATCCTATTTCATATTTTATTTTGTTATCGATCAATCTTTATTTAGTCTTTCAATGACATACTTTTTTATTCAATTCCTAACTGGCGTTGTTCTAAGGCTTCATGAAAACTTAGTCGTGTCAATTGCCAATAAATAAATTTTTTTTAAATTAAACTCTAATAACAATAGTAATTAAGAATTATGGATAGAACTGCTTCTTTTGGTAAAAAAATATTACGGGCATAGGTCCTAAAATTTGAATCCCCCCCCCCCCACGTGATTTTCAGAAATTGACCTGCTTGTATTTCCGATGTGTCGATAAATCCAAGAATGTTGTAATTTAAAACTTAAGCTAGAAATTGCCGTTCCAAGGTTTTGGTTCAAATTGGCCTGTCTTTACATGACAAATATTTTTAGTTTATTTTTTGCATTTTCTCTAAAATTGTATTTTTAATTTATTCTGTTTATCAGAAATTAAATGTCTTTTAGTATTAGATTTGAAAATTCCAGGCTTTTTAAGATTTGATTGACGTGTCTAAGTGGGATGGATATTTTTAACGATAAAGATAGGTAGGATTAAAAGACCAGGTAAGTACCGCATTAATCAATAGCAGCAGGAAAACCTTTAATGATACAAGTTATGTTGCAATATTAAAGGACTTTTCCATTTTTATTATAGCTTTAATTGCTTCTCATAGAAATTGTTCTTGAAATATTAAATTACAATTACATGATAATGATTATGAGAATAGGTCATGTAATTAATCAAATGTGTGTGCATTCTGTAACCTAGTGGGTAGCGTATAGGCGTGCTCGATAATGAAGTGAATCAGCACGGGATCGAATCTCTGTAAAATAGCAAATTTTTACCACTGGCAAAAACTCCTGAGTAGGTTGATTTTGGGGAACCCGAGACATCAATACCAACAAGTTTTAAATTTAAAGTATAAGTGCGATGTTGAAGAGTATGGAATCTCAGTATCTACAGTGGAACCTCGATACAATGGACTTCTGATATAACGAGCAGCATGTGAACTGCATGTGACTGCACACTAGGGTGGTCCTTATTTTGATAATTTTCGTATTTTTACTCTGACAGACTATGGTTCGAAATAAATAAAAAAAAAATATTCCCCAAGTTTCCAGTCCCTATCTCAATTTTAACCAGTGCCGCACAGCGATGCAAGTTTCCCATCTAAATAACAAGGGGTTTTTGGATTTGAACGATCAATTTTTTATTCCGGCCAAAGTAATAGTTCAAAAAATTTGAAACTCTGTAGACTTTATCCTTATAATAGTACCTATATCCCTTTAAATTACATGGGAAATTTGCATCGCTGTGCGGCTCTGGATAAAATTGAGATAGGGACTGGAAACTTGGGGGATATATTTTTTATTTATCTCTGTCAACGTAAAAATTCGAAAATACCCAAAATAAGGATCACCCTACTGCAGACTCGGGGAATCACCCGAGTTGCTTTGCCCCACTGCTGAATAAAATGTATCTGAAGGTTTATTCCTACATGCACAATATTTTCTTTTCTTTACTCAAAGTGGATAAGTACATTTGAGTTATTCAATCTATTTAAATTGTAAATTAAATAAATTATGTTTAGAGGGTATTTTTTAAATTTTAAAGTGTAATTATAATGTAAACTTTCGTTTATATGTATTTCTATTTGATTGTTAATAAATAGCTTATATGCAGAAAATTTAGTTTTATATAACGTACATTCGGCTATAACGGTCACCCCCGTCGCCCGCATTGGTTCGTTATATCGAGGTTCCAGTGTATATCCAAAAATAAACGTTGTTTCCAAACTCATTTGAAATATTAATATATTTATTCCTTTATTATTAATCAAATATCACTGGCAGAATCCACGACGATTCGACAGTTTCTGGAGTCATTTTTCAAGTTTTGTAAATCAAATGCGAGTAGACAGTCTAGGTATAGCGACTTCAAGCATTCTGTTAAGCTTTTTCTCAGCATTAAAAACGTGCAATCTAGGTGGTTTTAGCCGAAGCTTCTCTTTCGATAAATAACTCAACCATCACATTTCTATATTATACTTTTTAATTTACTAGTAAAAAAAATCATATCTGTAGGCAAATGAACTTTCTTCCGAGTACTAAATTTTTCACTCATGCATTTAATGTCTTTAGAATTTTAATATAAAAAAAATGAAAGTTCTTAACATTTTTTTGTTATTTTAACTATGGAATCCTTATATAATATTTTGTTATAATTTATCATTTAGCCTAGAATATTAAAAAAATATTAACTAATTGTATGAATAATTCACTCTCACCCAACCCCTCCCTCCGCAAAAAATTCTATAGTCAATTTAAAATTGAATATTTTGATTTTAACAACGTATTGTGTAAAATGAAATTTATATTTTCAAGAATAGAAGACAATCAGAAATAGAATTGTAATTTGTATTAATTAAGTAAACTACAGTAGAAGCAGAAAAATTCAGTTTGTAATTAGTATGATAAATGGAAAATTTTCCGACATTTCTTTGAATTTGTCATTCGCGCCTTATTCCTAATAAATCAAATTATTATTGAAGAATTATATCTTAATTAATTGTAATAATTTGGCAAAGGATAACAGACAGTAATCATTTTGTTGATCATTAATTTAAAAGTAACTTATCCAAATATTTCATTCCGTATACTTTTTTACATTCATTTTTAGAGAAATACTGTTTTGAAACTAAGATACTAAGATTCCGTTATATCGTTACAAATGAGAGCTTGGCGCTGGTTGACTATCTTCCCGTGATCAATTGAAAAGTATAACAAAAGGACAAAAAAAAACGTGGAATCGGTAATGCGGAACAAACGGAAATGTTGCAAAATATAGTAAAAAATGTATATATATATATATAATGAATTATTTTAAAATAATAGTTTTGGATGTATTGTATAGAGATCTTTAATTTTTAGTTCCAATAAATAAAGGAAGTGCGAAAGAAATGAACCACTTAATGGACAAATAAGTTCATACAATTCTTGTATAGAGTATAAACTCTAATGTTACCAATTGAAAGTCATGTTATCTAACAATGAGTAATATCATACTTGATTAATTTGTTTAGCAGATTGCAATTATTAATAAATACGATATATAAGATTTTCAAAATAAATTCGAGATTTTTTTATTGAATGAAATAATTACAATTCTTTATAAAAACAATTTCAAATCGTTTAATAGAAAATTAAAAATGTTTCGGGAAATATATATGGTATATATTGGTATGGGTCTGATTTCCACCAAAAACTAATCAGCTTTTAATCTCAATGCACCAAAACTACATGTGAAATTTCGTTTAGATATTCAGACTAGTTTTTGAGCTAGTGCGTCCACAAAAATTTGGTAACGCACGTACTAACTAACGTACTAACAGACATTTTGACTAAACAGTTATTATCTCGAAAAATAGGTATAATTTTTTCGATGTTCACTTATTAGGGCTTTTTTGTAGACCGATACGCCATGGTTTCGCCCAATTTTTTTTAATCAAAATAGTTTCAGCCGTTTTTGAGATATTTCGAAAAAACAAAGCAAAAAAAAGACTTTTTCTATGCACGATTACAATACTTTATCATACCCGGTATAGTAAAGTCAAAAAATCATAGTTGAAAATTATTTTTCTTCGTGTATCATACATTTTTAAACAAAATGAGGAATTAATAATAATAAAAAAAAAAATAGGTGAATTCAATAGTAGGGCCCCGCAAGGCAAATCATGATTGGAAATGATTTTGAGTGATTTAAGTGAAAATATTAAAGGTCTAAAACTAGAATTTGGAGTTTGAAGGATGGAATTTTGTAGAAAGAGGATAAATAAATTGAAGAATGTCTTTGTACGGTTTGGTTCCAATTTGGGGTGTATTCAGTGCTAAGGCTGGAGGATTTAGTGAGTGAGGATTAATTTTTTGAAGATAGACTATATTAATATAAAGTTTAAAGTTTATTGGTATATATTAATAAAAATTATTCACACTTCACTGGTCAAATATGTGTAAATAGTTTTTACTTATAAAATGTTCTAAAATTTAAATTTATAAAAATATAAAAAGCTTTGATTTGAAAGATAAAATTTTTATTATTATTATTAAATTAATTAGCTCTAATAGAGAAGAAAAAATTACAAAGTACTATTAATTAATTTACAAAAGAACCAAGTTTCGCTAAAATAGAAGCAACTTTAGAATTGTTGTTTCTAATTGTGAGAAAATCATACTTTCATAAATGAGTAAAGAAACTCGCAAACAATATAATGTATATTACATAAATGTCTTAAAAGACAAATGCGAATTTATGAGTAAATTGCAAATGAAATAAATAATTTCATATTGGTATAGTTGGCCTATTAATTTATTTATATATTAAATAGTTAGACTCATAGTTCTCCTAGACGTTTAAATTATAATGAAATAAACTGATGTGGCCATCCACATTGCTTTACCATACACCTGGGTCTTCTCTTATATTTAATATTGAATTAAAATAATTTATAATTATTTACGAAAGAGCCCCCCTCCCTCTTAATTTTGGGTACATTATCAATTAATAATATCTCCTTTTAATTATGAGAATATTTTATTAGAAATATCACCTTTCTTCTTAACCCCCCCCCCTAACCCCTTTTTTGGTCACTATCAATTTCACATAGCGGGTCGTTTTCATAAGGTAGCATATGGTGGGTATGCGAAATTTCGTACAAATCGATTAAAGGGTCTAGAATTTATATTGTTTTATTTTTTGATCCCCCTCCCAAATTTTGCCCCGAAGAAAATAATAACTTTATTTTTTATTATAGCTTCATTTTATAGTATATTTCATCTTTCTTGTTTTTTTTTTCAGTTTGAAAATCTTATAATTTTAATTTTTACCCCCCCCCCCCTTAATTTTCGGTTTAATTTCAACCAAAATCTAATCAGCTTTTAATCTCAATGCACCAAAACTGCATGTGAAATTTTGTTTTGATATTCACACTAGTTTTTGAGCTAGTGCGTCCACAAAAATTTGGTAAGGCACGTACTAACTATCGTAGTAACAGACTAACGTACTAACAGACATTTTGACAAAACAGTTATTATATGGAAAAATATAATTTTTTCGATGTTCACTTATTAGGGCTTTTGTGTAGACCGAAATGCCATGGTTTCGCCCAACTTTTTTTAATCAAAATAGTTTCAGCCGTTTTTGAGATATTTCGAAAAAACGAAGCAAAAAAAAAATCACTTTTTTCATGCATGATTACAATACTTGACCATAGCCTGTATGGTAAATTAAAAAGGTTAACAACTGCACCGAAATCTTGCTTGATTAAGAAAGCTCGCAATCGAGGTGATAAATTCACAATTGGTCGGAAATTGTAGTGATTGCTTACAATAATAATAAAATTAATAAATAAATAAACATCCCAAATATATTTTGAAAATTAAAATTTATCAACATCAAGTTATTAGTTCGAAGAGTGGTTTGACAAAACTCATCAGACTGCCTCTTATTTTAGTTGTCTAAAAGTCTCCCAATCCATATTCTTCATTATCTAGGAAAATAGTTGATTAAGCTCTTAATCTTCAAATATTATGAATCTGAAGCTTTGCTCTATCATCTGAACTCATCAAATTCTAGTAAGTAATTCGATCTACCCTATTGATCAACATTCTGCTTTAATATCGCATTTCGAAAGCCTCTAATCTCTTCTTATCTGTTGCTCTATCGTCACTTTCACAGTCATAAATCGCATTGCTCTATTTATAATTAAGTTTTTAGCAACATCTCTATTTTCAAAGCTAATCGATGGCGGCTCTAATGGTTTCTGTTTCTGATTATACCACATTTTAGGTTGAGCCTTTTAGCTTCTTTCTGCTTTGTTCCGTTCCAAATTATTTTGCTTCTTAAATAGCAAAATTTCTTACACTCTTATGTTCTCTTTGGTTATCTTTTCTCCCCCTTTTTTCTTACACTCTTAGACTCAAGTCAGAGTATTATTTTAATTTTAATTCCTTGTGTTGAAATTATATGGCTTCTCAATAACACGCCCTTAATGATCTCCTCTTTCCTGATTTTCTCTTTCAATCTCGAACTATTTTGAATGCAAAAACCTCTTGACAGATCCTGGATTACCGAGATCAGATCAACAGAAAAGGTGGAGTCGAAGGGAAGGTGTCTGTGCACCTGTCCTTACAGACTAAAAAGGCTATCGGAAAACCTAATCACAACCAGTTTCTGTACCTGAATTTGTATTATACTATATATTTTAATCCTAAATTTTTTGCCATGTGAAATAGTCCTTCGCAGTAAATTGGATAGAAATCGAACCAGCACTTTCGCCAACTCTTTTATCCTTATGACCTCCAGAGACTGGGAACTCGCTTCCAGATACCGTCTTCCCCGCGACTTACAACCTTCACTTGTTTAAGACCCGCACTCACAGATACCTTTGACTCTGACCCAGCCCATTAAACTCCCTCTTCTTCTTCTTCTTCTTTTCACGATGGAGGGGCCAAACCAGGCCTTTAGGGGATGCACCTCTTTGGTGTAACTCCTCTCTCTCATTAATTTCATAAAAAAAGACATTGATTGAAAATGTGGAGTGGGATTCAAAAATTATTTTATTTTATTTTAATATAAGATGGATGATAAAGAAGAAACCTTCCTTATAAGTGAAATATTAAATCGACGGTAGTCACCACTTGAGGCTGATCACAAAAATTTATTCTGGCTAATTTGTGCTTAGTAATGCAAATCTTATATTGTAAAAAAAAAATTATCTGAAACGATTAATTAATGGTGGGGCCCCTTTTAAGGGGTTAGCATCAAAAAGAGATGATTACTCTAAAAATTTAACATTTCTTTTTTCTTCTTTTCACGATGGAGGGCCCAAGATAGGGCTTTAGGGGATACACCTCTTTGGTATAACTCCTTCTCTCATCAATTTCATTAAAAAAAAGACATTGACTTGAAATGTTGAGGGGATTTTTATTTTTTTTAATATACGATGGATGATAAAGTAATATGTAGAGACCACATCAGTTTATTTTATTTTGAGTTGCCTATGTCCTAAAAATGAGAAATCGTCGGCATAGAGTGTAAACCTACTAACTCACAACAAGGAAATTTTACAGGGCAGAGAAAAAACAAACAAAATTTAATATTGTTGTTATGGAAAGAAACTATTTTTCACATTTTTTTTCTACAACTTATGATCGTAATTTTAAGGTAGTTGTTTCGCGAAAATACTAGCAAAAAGTTAATGCTAGAGTATATAGAACAGACAACAAGGATTCATAATTCATAAGCCCAAAACTTTTTGCTGTTTATGTACCATTAGTAGCCAATCGCGTGCTCGTTTGACAAATCTGGCAACACTGTCCAAGTTTGTATATATTTTATCATAGAAATGTCAGATAAAGTACATTATAAAGGAAGATTTATAAAACAAAAAGTTCTTAATAAGAGATTGAAAGCTGTTGCGACAATGGCTGAAGTGAAAAAAGTACTAAAGTTAACCCACTTTTTAGGTTAAATAAATGCGTTGTTGCCAGCTTGTTTTTAGTGTAAATTTTTCATTATTTATTCATTATTATTTCAGAAACTATGTTGTAACTATGAATTAAAATTTTCTTAAAAAATGTATTAGTTATTGATTAATGTTGGTTTAGTTTTTTATACCAATGGTAAGAAGAGTTTCTTAATTATAATTAAATATGTATGTAAACTTTCCGACATCCCCTATAGTGCAATGTATAAGAGACTGAAAAACTGTATCTTTGGAATTTGATATCTCCGGAATTATATTGTTCATAAATTTTGTTTTGCCACCAATCGATGCAGAAGTATTTAAATAATAATCTTTCTAAATTTCAAAAAAATCCTAAGAAAACCCATATGGTGAAACAACTACCTTAATGTCATTAAATTTATCAATGATCTTTGTCTATATATTCTTGATTTTGTCTCAAAATTGTGAGTAATCTTTCATAATTGACATATTATCGAATGTTGTTTCAAGATTCATTAGCCCTGCCTATGTCAACTGGCTCATCACAGATAAATAACCCTTTTCCTGATATTATAATTTTTTAAAAATTAAAATTTTTACAATATAAATTATATAGAAATAAATAATCATATAAAAAATTGCACCAAATAGCAATCTAAATAATTTTTAAGGCCATTAAGAAGATGTCATTTTGATGACTTTCCTCATTATAATAACTCAATGATATAAGCATATATGAATCTATCTGTTGAATTTTAAGTATGAGTCAGCTGTTGAAGGTAAACCGCCTAGAGCTATTACCTATGTTTTAAATAGCCTTGATACATGAATTAAATATTGAATTTAGTTTAAGAATAAAATTTAATTAAAAGGTTGTAAACAATTAATTATTTAAAAAACAAGTTATAATGATATAAAATTTGATTTGAATTAATTTTTAAAATATGTCTATACATGGAGGAAAGGATTTTTTAATAGGATGATTCATACTTGACTTACCTTGGGAGGTCAGAGGTATAGGGAATCCCTGACATAATCCGATAAGAGATAATCCAAATGGAAATCCGAAGAAATATTGAAGACGTTCCATTTTATATAGGCTTTTAATTAAATTAAGTAATTATTTGAATGGAATCACTAAACACATTTGATAAAATGAAAAGATCCACTGCACTAGGACACCACATTGGAAGAAATTAAATAAAAATATAAGAACACACTTTGAAAAATACACAAATTTACTTTTCTGAATTAAAACCCTTGCGTTATTTGTAGATTAAATAAGATGCTGTTGAGCTTCATGGTTAGATAAACGTCTTCAATAGAGAAATGTCAAGTTTGGGATGGAAACCTGCCGCCATTTTGTTCAATGACAATGTATTGGTGTTATTTGCTGAGTGCAAGCTTGCAGGTGGAAATGTGTGAGTGCGCGAACGGAAAGCGCTGCGCGCGCATCCTGGCCAGGCAAGCGAGGACGTAAAATGACGTCATCAGAGGCGGGGAATCTTAACGCAAGTGAAAGAGAACGGGATTAACATTTGTTGATTGGAGAGGTTGATTTGTAGCATTCAGTTGAGGGGTTTTGCAAAAGGTGATTAGAGAAAAAATATTATATTATTTTTCTTTTTATGGGCTCATTTCCGAAATTGATAAAAGAGATGTGTCTATGCAAAAACCTATATAGTCAGTGTCGTAACTAAACAGGTGCACCAGACTCTGAGGGCCCTGAAAAAGCCTCCGGTAAAAAATAGATGATAACAAATTAAATTGCATAGTACAATAATTAAAAAAATAAGTTAACAAAAAAAAATAATAATAATAATAATACACTATTTTTTTTTTTTTTTTTTAATGCAATCGAATGCAAGAAAGGGCGCACCAGTAAAGATGCAGCCCCTATGGATCTCGAAAGACCCTTGCATTACCGAAGAGAAGGGAAAGTTGATTAAGTGAGAGGGTGGAGACGTAGGTGTTTATACACTCGGGTTTTGAAGGTATTGGTATATTTATTTTTAAAATAAACTGGTGTGGCCATCCACATAAATTTACGATACACCTGTCTCCTCTCTTATATTTAATATTTAATAAAATAATTTATAATCATTCTATGGTACAAAATACCCCCCCCCCCCCCCCTCTTTCATTGGTAAGACACAGCGCCGCCTGGTTAGAGGTAGGGTATGCATTCAAATAGGACTCTCTGTAGTGCAAGTTGCATCGGCAGGCGCTGAATATTAAAATCTTGTCTTTAATTAACAAAATTTAAAAAAATGTAAATAATTTCTTGTCATTTAGATTCAATTACATAGATTCAATGGCTTTGTTTCGCAATAAGTAACTAAGCCCAGAAACAGAAAATGTATAATGTACATGGTCTAATTAAGTGATGTCGCAAAAAAATATTTAAACAGCTATATCTCAGATACGGTAAGAAGCAGTACTTTGGGGTTTGAAACTTAAGATATCTATGACTAGGAAGTAACCCATGCTTTTGGTTGAAATTATATAACCCGGAGTACCTAAATTATTTCATTTGAGCGTCTTTTGGCTTTTTCCGGCTTTCCCAAAACGGCTTGAGGGAAACCCCAAATTAAAGCAGGTATTTGAAAGAAAGAAATTGGTATCTTGATGTCAAATAAATAAATTAATTAATTTGAAAGACGTGTAGTGCACACATAAGTTGATTTATTATAAGAACCTTTCAAAGTAACTTGGTTTTTTGAAATATATTTTTTATAATTTAATATTTTAAAAGAGCCCCCCCCCCCCCATTAGCAATTAATCACATTTCCTTTTAAATGTGAAACTTAAAAAATATGAAATTTTATTAATTTAAATTATTTTTGAACACCCACTTTTTTGGGTCGCCATCAATTGAAATAGTCATATAGACACATAGTCATTTTCATAAGGTCGTCAGGGTGTGTATATGAAAAATTTCGTACCGATTCATTAAAGAGTCTATAGGGCTTATATTGATAGTTATATTTGTTTGAACCCCCCCCCCCCCCCACCTCCCCCTATTTTGACCCCCGAAAAAATAATAACTCTCTTTTTTATTATAAGTTTATTTTATAGATTTTATCATTTTCTTCTATTCTATTTTTCTTAGTTTGAAATACTTATAAATTTATTTATTTATACCACCTCTCTTGGAAAGTAATGGTAACCTTCCAAGAGTATAATTGCCTAGTAACCTCTCCAATCGAGCCGTTCAAAACCAGCGTTAAAAAGTAGGTCCCGTATATCTGTGTGAGATATCTGATATGGCACTTAAAGAAGAAGAAGATACCACCACTATGCTATTGTTCCGCTCAATTTTTTTTATCAAAATTGTTTCAGCTGTTTTTTAGATATTTCGAAAAAAAGGAAGCAAAAACCAATTTTTTCATCCACGATTAACAATAGTTGACCATGCCTTGTATGCTAAAGTAAAAAACAAAATATTTAATATTTTTTTATCTTACACAAAACAATTCATTCTAAAAAGTTTATAATTCTAAGAAAAAATAGAAAAAACACAATTAACTTGTTTGCATGAATTTATTTTAGCTTGAATGTTTTTATAATTACAATTTTTTATTAGCTAATATTTAATGATCCAAATTTTTTCAAGCAAAATGCCAAAGAGGAATTAAAAATTAATAAACATATTTAATATTATCAGGACAGTACAGCTCCTTGTTCTCAAGTTGTCTTCAAGTAATGAATAATTTCGCTAGAATCACTTATTGAAGAGTTGGCATCAAAATCTTGAGCTTGATATTTATCTGGATGCCAATAGATCAATGACTTGGATGAATTTAGTTGAATCTTTCTAGCTACACTTATTATTCCTTGAAGTCGGATTCAGAAGTTTGGACTGAAACGTAATGAAAATAATTAGTAGAGATTGTGGTGTTGGTGCAAGGTGAAACATCTTTAATAAAGATAAGAGTAAATAAATATTATATGTAATATTCATTTACTATGAGTTAAGGATTTTGTCACTAGTTTCACATTAAAATTAAAAAAATTAAAAGATGTAAAATTTTTTTTCAATATATATATATTGAAAAAACTTTTAAATCTTTTAATTTTTTTAATTTTAATGTGAAACAAGTGACCAAGAATCCTTAACTCATAGTAAATGAATATTACATATAATATTTATTTACTCTTATCTTTAGTAATGAAAATATATTTTTTAGTCAAATTCACCACAAAATTGAAACTCTAGTAAACTATTACTTTAAAATGGAATGGAATAAATTATTACGTTTTTGAGAGAGTGTTTATTCATTATTCTTTTTACAACAATAAAACTCTGGAATTACTCCAGTTGTTGGTTTAGGACACCATTTTTTACATTCAGGTGTACTCGGTGGTGGAGGAATAGGAGCCACAGCCAAACACGATATAATCAATCCAATCATAATGATAACAAATAGAAAGAAGTTCGTAGGCTTCATTTCTAGAATAAAATAGATAAATAAAACATAAAAAAATAATTACTAGATAAATAAATTATTTTTAATTTAAAATCTGATATAAATATTTTTAGTAAAAGAATTTTTATGATAAAAGGAAGAAAATAAATTACATATATTTTATATTATAATATAGTAATTAGAAAATAGAAAAAGAATAATAATAACATAGGTACATATAAATTTTTTTCTGGGAGGCGCTAAGTCCCCTTTAATTTATCTATATAACTATAAAACTATAACTACTCGTATATAAATTAAGGAGACGTTTTTTTTGAATAAATGTCCCTTTTTTAGATTAATTATAAATTTACTATCAAATCATAATTCAGAAGTGGGGCTAAAAAATAATATTTTTTTTAGAGTTTATAAAAAATAATGAACTTGAAAATAAATACCTTTAGTTGATAATGTAATAATCATAAAATAGGAATTTATACATATTAAATATATATATTTATAATAACTAATCTAACTCACCAAAATATATCTATCTCCAGTAGAAATCAAAAGATAAATGATAAGTTTTAATTAAAAAATCCACTTAATATAGGTATATATATATGTATATATTATTCAAGGATTGTATAAATAAGTATGTTTCATTCAATAATGTAAATAAAACGTCAATATTGTGATATTACGACATTAACTTTAGATGAATGAGATAATATATGTATATAAATGGGGAAAGCCACGTTACATCATAATCATTTGAAGGATAAATTAACACATAATTAAAATATATGAGAAAAGTGATCTCCAAACAACGGACAAATATTAATTTCGTTCATTTTGGACGATTTTTTATCTTTTTTTTTAAGAAATAAATGATTTAAATCAGATTTTTAATGTAAAATCGTTCCCGGACACTTAAATGCGTCCTTTTTTTCTATTTCTTAGCTTTCAAATAATTTCAAAAATTTTCGAAAATGGCTCAAAGTATTTAGATATAAAATTTGATTGAATTCAAAGCTACAACGTCCCCCTTTTAATGAAAATGTAAAATTTATTTTTTCCGAGATAGATTATCTAAATAATATATTGGAAAAAATCATTTTTACTCCATTTACAAAAAGTTTCTCCTTATAGTCCCCTAGATTATGTTCATCATCATCATTGATTATACAGTCCTAAGACTGGTTTGATGCAACAATCCGTCTCCACTCGACTCCCCCGCCAGCTGTTTGACCTCTCTAAATGTCTGCCATCCCATATCCCCAATTATTTAGTTGAAATATTCTAATCTGGGTCTTCCCCTTCCCCTTTTCTTTTCCCACCTCCCCCTCCAAGATATCCCTAAGCAGTCCCCCATGTCTCAGTGTGTGCCCCATCATCTGACCTCTTTTCTTCTTTAGACTCTTCCACAAGGTTCTTCTGATTATGTTAAATTTAGTAATTTCAAAATCTATTTGCTAAAATTAATGATTATTCCTGTTTTTTGCTCTAAAGATCTAGTAAATATTTTAAAATTGCATTTTTTAAAAGAGACTTTCCTGGGGACAGGGCCGCATTAAAACATGTAGAGGTCCCTAGGCAATGCAAGTCTCGGGACCCAGGGACGGACCCTGAATTTGTGGGGCCCTGGACTACTTGGGGGACTACCTAATTAATCAAACTAATTGCCATTATGTCAAAAAACTGTTTTCTAAGATGTGTACTGTATAGGAAAAAATTAAGAGAATAATATATTTTATTTATTTAATATGACTTAGACAAAAACATTTCTTCAAAGAGGATGCCCACGACTTTCAAAGTCTAAAATTGACCAAATTACAGCGAAATCAGCTCGTATTTTTTGATCAGACAAATCAAATGATGGCCGTTAACCTAAAGAAGTTCTGAAATGAAATAAACATCTCTGCTGAAAAGAAATTGTCTTCAATGGAGCCTGGGGGGCCTTTATATCAATGGGACCCTGGACTCCAGCCCAAAAATCCCATATATAGATCCGCCAGTCCGCGGACCCTCTCCCCTTATGTAGGTAGTTCTCTAGATAGGTAAGTAGCTTTTAAACCATATAACAAAACCAAATTTTAATATCTCGGTACTAATGAATGTATGTCATTTATTAAATGGGCCCATTAGCGGCGCGGGCCATAGCCTACATTGCCTAAAGGATAATGCGGCCCTGCCTGGGGCGTCTTTTTTTATTATAGATTGATAGAATCAGAGGACTTGAAGGGTGGCCTTTCCATGAGAAGTAAAACTCAATTCCGTAAAACAGTTTAACTTCAAAAATCTTGAGTTGTTGATTAATAAAATTCCGAAATATTTAAGATAATAGGTATTTTTCATTTATAAATTTCAAAAAAAGTTCAATACGTAACTCTCATTTAACAGAACATATAATTATAATTAATATTTTATTAATTTTAATTTTTTTTTGCAACGAAATTTTCTCTGGAGAGAGACGGACTGGTAGAAATTTCAATTGAATGTAATGGAAGGCAGCCCAGAGGTAGTGAGGAAAGAAAAAAATTAACACATCAAATAAGGTGTAATTTATTGGAATCCTTCCTCCTTTCCTTTCAAACCGAAGTTTCGGAGGATTTTTCCCTCCTTCTTCAGGGTTTCAAAGGGTCAATGAATGAAACAAATAAAATGTTTCCTTCTTCTCTCCACAGTAGTGTTCAAAACTTTCATTTTTAACAAAGGCATCTTTTAACATGCCTTCCATTACATTCAATTGATTAATTTTAATATTTATTAAAATAATAATTAGATTAATATCTAATTTAATCTCTAGATAATCCTACTGAATTCAAACAAAATCGGATAAATTTAGTTGAGAAAATAGCAAAACTTATAACAAATATCAAATATTGTTTGAAAAAAAAACTTATTGAAATATCTTGAAAAATTTGTCCTTTTACACGCTTCGTTATGAGAGAAAATTTTACAAACAATCCCCCCTCATGAGTAATTTTTCCATTTTAATAGGAAAATTTATTTTGATAGGCCAGCGATCCTTAGTTAAATAAAGCAAACGACTCCTAATAATAAAAATATGACTAGTATTTCGATTAGAAAACTAGGAATGAGTGGTACCAAGCTTAAGTTGATTGAAATGAGACCTAAAATCGGTAAATAATAAATATATAAAAGTAGAGCTTTTATTTTTGAAGTTTTTTTTTATCTTTTTATCTTTGTTAAAAATAGAATACCTACAAAACCGAAGTATTTATCAAATTGCATACAAATTACTCTTATACTCGTTCGATTAGTTTATTTTAATTAGGTACTAAATTTAGATTGAGATTTGAACTTGTAAAATAATCTTAGTCTGTAATTATGCATATTTGACGTATTTTTATAAGATTAGACTACTAGGAGATTAGGACGAGTTATTGTTATAGCTGAGTTGAGGATTATGTTATTGATATTAAAGGTTTATTCTCAGGAAAGACTAAAGGTTACTGAGAGAAATATATAAATGAAGCCGTGTTTTGAAAATCGAAATATATTTAAACAAATGGAAAGGTGTTCAATTAGAAATAGTTTCAAGTATACCAATAAGGCTTAAATGGAGTTAGATGAAAAAAGTACATTCATTTTAAAGTTGTATTTACATTTAAGTAGGTATTTCAAATTGAATAATATTATTTATGCCAAAATTAAAAAGATACATATAAAAAAATAAGATGGAATAAGGTGTCTTTTTTTAATGAGATATTTCATTTCATAACACAAATTATCTTATTTATTGGCGAGTGTGCTGATACAAATATTATAACTAATCATTAACATTATAAAGATATATCCTGAATAAAGCAATTCATATAAAAATTAATTATTCATTCAGATGTTCTTAAGGTACGATCCAAGTTTGTTCAAACAAACAAATCTTGATATATAAATATATATTATATTAAACAATAAATAATAATAAATAAATTACAGATTAAATGTTTTATTAATTCACAAAAAATTTAAAGAAACTATTAAAAGACCTTTTATTATTAAGGTTTATTTTATGGAATCTTCGAAGGCAGCTTTTATATCTAAAGCATGACTAGATATAATCTTTAATAATCTCAATCAACTTTTTGTATTTTTATAAAGACTAGGTGAAAAACCTTCTTTTAGATAATAATTGTCTTTCTTCAAAATAATTTATATTCAAAAATGATTAGTATTTTCAAAATAAAGTTAGTAATAATTTAATAAATTTTTATGAATTAAACTTTAAGAATTAAGATTGTTTGTCTAAAAGAAAATGTTCACTTAATCATAGGAAAAAGTGCTAAATAATAGGTAAATTATTCATTATTGATAGATGAGCTGAAGTCAAATAAATATTACACTTTGGCTATTGATATTAAATACTTTGAGAGGTACATTGTTATTTGGATTTATATTCCTTTCATTTGTTAGAAGTGCCTAAGGATGGAAATAATCTTCTAAGTATCGATGCCAAGTGCTTTACATGCGACTATAGCTAGACAAATTGAGTTTTATTTATTGTTTATATATTGTATAATTTTAAGTCATTGTCTAACTATTTATATAAATTTCTATATATGCTTTAACTTTTGGAATCATTTTAATTACAAGAACCTGTGTTCATTATGGTCAGATTTAATAAAAAATTATTTCAATTTTTCTGGAAATAAAAATTTTAATCAAAAAAAGGCAAAATTTTTGTTATATGCTAAGAATTAATTATATATTTCGGAACATTATCATATTTATAGTTAAAAAGTTACTTTAAGATTCATTTAGAATATGAAATTTCTTAAAATTTTTTAGAAAATAACCAGAAAAAAAAATAAAAGATGATTATAGTAGGTATGTAGGTTCTTGTATGAGTCTTCCAAAAGATAATTCATTTATCTTTCATTAAAAAATGAAAAAAATATCCAAGATATTTTTGTTTACAATTTAATTAGAATAATAAAAATTGAATAATTGAATAAAAATATTTAAAATTTCAATTAATTTAAATATCAATTGAAAAAAATTAAGTGTAATTATTATTTTTTTTTTTTTTAAACATTTTAGGAATCAGTTAAAAAATCAAAAACGGCATCAGTATAAACAAAAGAGGAGAGTTTTAATTCTGGAATAAACTTATGATGGGAACAAAACTCAAGGAATATAAGCATAGCTTGGAAAAACTTTGGCCATATTTGAAATGTCAAAATAAATATATAAAGCTAATTTTTGGAGAGTAATTAACTTCATTTCTGCTTTTAATTCTATATTTTTAAGAGTTGAATAATGTTTTTTTTTAATTTATTGTTTTATATTGTTATATCTAATTTTATTAAATCTCAAAAATTAAATTGGAAAATAACTAAAGAATTAATATATTTTGGTATAAATAGAATAAATATTGAGATAACCATGTCCGTGAAGATTTTTTATTCTCTTTTAACTTTATCTTTTTATATGTATATGTTGTCGCTCTAATAATAAGGGGCGGGACAAAGACTTATGCTAACTAATATCTGTCACTGTTTTCGAAGCTGTTGGAATTTCCGCAATCACGAGAGGCGACTCTATTCTTTCCTTAGAAGATTTAGTTGTTGTTTGTGCTGATGTATTCATAGCTGTACTTGAAGGTATTTTTTTAATTTTTTTAATTTTTATTGGAAATTTTTGGATGGTGCTTTGCGATGTTTTTGAAATATTTTCTCCATTTGTTGATGATGTTAGTAATCCAAGTGAAGTTAACGTTTGACGAAACGTGGCTTGAGCTTTTCTTAGAGTTATACAAAATCCCTTTGAGGCCGGAATAAGAGGAAATTCTGGAAATGGTACACCATTTTCAATAGCTGAAAAAATAGAAGAAATTTTTGTTATTGATGTTTTATATTTATTTAATTTTTTCAAGTAGATAATTTGTCAGAAAAAAATTATTCTATTACCTTGATTTTGCAACTCTAATAAAGATATAGTAGGAGATGTTGGAGTAACAGGATGAGCAGTATTATATTTTTCCGATATTTCTAACCATGTATCTAATCTTTTCAACATTCTAAAAATAAAAAGAATATGTTGAGAAATTTGACATCAATTATTTTTGAATCAAAAACATTTTAAAATAATATTGTATCATTCGCATCGATAATAAATTTGTAACAGGAATAGCAGGGAATTGGACAAAAATTAAAAATACTGTTTTTATTAAATGGGCCACACGTTTCGTCAATTTATTTTGACTTTCTCAGGGCCAGTTGTATTTCGGTTGGTAAAGTCTTTGTAAAAGTTGACAAAGGGAAAAACCTTAGGATTCAGATTGTGCCCGGTTGGATGGCTAATCAGATGAAAGTGCGTGTCACAAAGAGAAACAAAGAGTTGTCCTCTGCATGATGCAAAATAAACATACACACATATATATATAGAAATTATATATCTGTATATATATTATTTATTTGTTTGAGACTATAGTTTCTGAAGACTTGGTCTTCATCATCAGTCTTTTTTAATTATAAATATTATTTTTCATGGGGTCAATATCGTATGGATATTGAAAATTTTCGATCTTTACTTAGCTGGGAGCCAGTTAAAATTAAAAAAAATATAAATAAATAAATAATAAATACTTATACAGATATATAATTTCGATATACATGTGTGTATGCTTATTTGCATCAAGCAGAGGAAAACCTCTTTGTTTCTCTTTGTGAATCAACAACTCTGCTACTCCTGGGAAAAAAAGATTTCAGATTTCAAGATTAAAGTGCGCGAATAATTTTTTTAATTGTTAAAGAAAAGTTCAAGATTGTTTCTTAATTGGAGCCAGGAATATATTTAAAAAAAAGATTAATGATGTTTTAGTAAAATTGTTTTTTGAAAAAGTGATTAAATGGGCCACTGATGAAGTCAAAATAAATTGACGAAACGTCTGGCCCATTTAATAAAAACTCTGTGTTTTTCATTTTTGTCCAATTTCCTGCTAATCCTGTTACAATTTTAATGATTTTTATATGATATACATTATTATTGTTCTACTTCAGAGGAAAAAATCTAAATCTAAAATAATTACTTTGGTGCATTAGAACGAAAATGTGTAAGAATTTCGTCTTTGAAAACGGAAGGTGGATTTAATAAAAGTTTCGTTAAAGCCTGAATAAGCTTTAAGACTGCCATTTCATTATACATTCGAGAGTTTTCATTTCCTTGTTGGGAGCCCTTTTGTTTTTCATATCCAGCTTCATTAAAATATGGTTCACTCACAAGAATTAAACCTAAAAGAAAAAGTTTGATTATTATTTTTTTTAATTTGTCCATTGGAAAAAATATAATTTGAAATGAACGGATAAATGAGTTTGTTCTTTCTCGTTTCTATTTTATGAAATTAATTATATTGTTCTTGAGAATTCGGACAATTAAATTGTTTAATTTTCAATTGATAACTTTTCTATTCATCAGGTCTTTTAGAATTAATACAACTGTACGTAAATATTGTTGTTAATGTAGGATCTCACATATGAGATTAATAAAAAGCTTTCTTACAAATCATCGAGGGGTGAACCACGACCTAATATCGTGTACACCTACTTCCACATCTACTTTCATTTCCAAGTAGAAGACAATAGATGAAGGGGCATTATCTAATGAATTCCAAAGAGGTGTACACGTAATTCCAATCGCGGTTCACCCCTCGCATATCATTTTCATTAATTCTTTCAAGTTATTATCAAGTAATTTAGTTTGATTAAAAAAATGAATAAATAAAATAAATGAATATAGTGGATAAATAAATTACTTGAAGAAAGGTTTGTCCCATATGTGAGAACCTTCATAACAACAAAATTTACATTCAGTTGTATTAATTCTAAGAGACCTGATGAAGTGTCAATAAAGATACATAACAGTGCCAGCACGAGGAGGCTGAACCAGAACATTTCCAGGAGCCCGGTTCGGCGTTACAGCTTAGAAATTTATTAAATGCCTTGCAAATATTGGTCACTATACTAGTAACCAAGGGGTGAACCGCGATTGGAATTAGATGTACACCGTCTTTGGAATTCATTAGATAATCTATTGTCATCCATTGTCTTCTACTTGGAAATGCAAGTGGAAGTGGAAGTAGGTGTAAACGATTTTAGGTCGCGGTTCACCCCTCGCTAGTAACCATAGCTTCAACAAAAGGTAGATTTTTGCGATTAAAATCACTCAAGAATTAGCTTCGATCAGGTTTTACATGTATAGACAGAAAAATTATTAATGACCCTATCTAATCTGTAATAATATGTTTATAACGAGGGGTGAACCGCAACCTAATATAGTGTACACCTACTTCCACTTTCATTTCCAAGTAGAAGGATCAACATATGTAGGGGGATTATCTAATGAATTCCATTTCCACATAATTTCAAAGACTTGTACACCTAATTCCAATCGCGGTTCACCCCTCGGTTTATAATAAATAATTTATTTACAAGTGTTTTTTTTTTGCCTAGAGCAAATTTTGAACACGGCCCCGCAAAAGTGTACTCAGACTCTTATACGAAACATTATTGAATTAAAAGTTACAACATTTTTATTGTCAAAATTCCCAAGAACAGTATAGTTACGTTGGAAGTTTTTTTTTGGAGATGGGCTTACATATAATATCACAGGATTGGATGAAGGATAAGTATTATTTGTTGGAAGTAGTCTCTTGTTTATTTCAGGACTGCCTTCATCCAATCCTGAGACAGTATAGTTAATTTATTAGTTAAAAATTCATTTATAATTATATAGTTCAAAACACATTAAGATATTTGATAAATAAATTTTTACATTATTGATTATTTTTCTAACTCCTGATAAGAATATTATGGAAGTAGCTTTCATTAAAGATTTAACTTCTACTGAATTTAATCAATTTGTATATTTCTATTATTTCATTTTCTTCAAATAGTAGAAAAAAATGTGTGAGCCTCATCCACACAAGCTCACAGAGGAAGTGAAACTTTAATTTTAAAATCCACTAATAGTTCATGACAAATAAAATTTATTAAATTAGGAAATTTAAATTATTGTTTTAAAACCCACTAATTGCTCATGGCAAATAAGATTTAATAAAATTAGCAAATTTAAATTATTAATTTTTAAAATCAGGGCTTGTCTCTTATTTCCCTTCTATTGAGTCATTTCCCCTTTATTGTAACTAAATAAGCTGACGTGTTCAGATGTGGCCATCCACTTGACTTTACCATACTTCCTAGCCCCTCACTTATATTTAATATTTAATAAAATTATTTATAATCATGTAGGGGAGGAGGGGGTTAGTTTTTGAATTTTTAGACTCCTGGGGGCCCACTGATTATATATACAAAATTTGGTTGAGTTTGGCATAAGAGCCTATATTTTCATTTTTTGACCATATATCCCCCCTCCCTCCTCCCATTTTGGGCGGTTAGTTTTTGCATTTTTAGACTTCTGGGGTCCCACTGATTATGGATACAAAATTTGGTTGAGTTTGGTAAATGGCTAAGATTTTCAATTTTTAACCCCCCCCTAATTTTGGGTCGATATGCACCAAAATCTAATCAGCTCTTAATCTCAACGGACCAAAGCTACGTGTGAAATTTGGTTTCGATATTCACACTAGTTTTTGAGCTAGCTCGTAAACAAAAATTTGGTAACGCACAGACTAACAAGACAGACAACCAGGCAGACTAACAGACATTTTGACAAAACAATTATTATCTCGAGAAATATAATTTTTTAGATGTTCACTTATTAGAGCTTTTTTGTAGAGCGAAATCCCATGGTTTCGCCCAATTTTTTTAATCAAAATAGTTTAAGCCGTTTTTGAGATATTTAGAAAAAAAGAAGGAAAAAACACTTTTTTCATGCACGATTACAATGCTTGACAATACCCTGTATGGTAAAGTAAAAATTCAAACAGATACGTCGCTAAAGAAGTTTCACTTCAAAATTAAAGCCATTAAGTTGGCAAGTAGATAAATTACACATAGCTAAAGGGGGGTTACATTTAATGATATGGTTGGTCTGGCAAATCATATTGCGTCAGTTAGACCGGGCATTCAAGTTCACCAGGACAAGAAAAAACATTTAGATGGCGTATAAGCATATACGATTTTAATTTGTGATCGAAAGTGACATCTTACAATAGCACCTTTAAACTCAATCATCATGAATAATTATTAAATAAATTCAAAGAATAATAAATTATTGTGAAAAATCTAACTAACCTTGGATTGAAACAATAACTTGTAGTAGATTCGATTTCGTAGTCCAAACTTCAGTCCCTTTTCCAGACCAGGTACCCAATAAACTCACGCATACTTTACCATCTTCATAAAGATTTGGATTCAACCGATCGCTACAGTAAGAAATATAGTGAGCAAGAGGAGGTGCTCTGGGATATTCTCCAGAGAGTTGCATATCAAAAAGAAACAATCCATCTTCATATGGAGTGCGTTCAGGTCCGCGTATCATTACAGAATATAAATCCTGAAATTATTTAATCGTTTTAAAATTCTAAATTCAAAGATAAAAACACAGGCAGTAAATAATAAATTGAAAATTTGTTATACCCCTAACGGGATAAAGAACTAAAGAATTAATAAAATCTGTGAATGAACTACTAGATTACTAGATAATTAAATAAATAAGTTGACGTGTTCTGATGTGGCCTTCCACTTGACTTTATCATACAACCTGCCCCCTCACTCATATTTAATATTTAATAAAATTATTTGTAATCATGTAGGGGAAGGGGGTTAGTTTTTGCATTTTTAGACTTTTGGGGTCCCACTGATTATGTATACAAAATTTCGTTGAGTTTGGTACAAGAGCCTAGATTTTCATTTTTTGATCCTACGCCCCCCCCCCGATTCTGGGCGGTTAGTTTTTGCATTTTTAGACTTCTGGGGTCTCACTGATTATGTATACAAAATTTGGTTCAGTTTGCTCAAATGGCCTAGATTTTTAATTTTTAACCCCCCCCCGATTTTGGGTCGATATATACCATAATCTATTCAGCTCTTAATCTCAATGGACCAAAACTACGTGTGAAATTTGGTTTCGATATTCACACTAGTTTTTAAGCTAGCTCGTCCACAAAAATTTGGTAACGCACAGACTAACATACAGACAACCAGACAGACTAACAGACATTTTGACAAAACAATTATTATCTCGAGAAATATAATTTTTTCGATGTTCATTTATTAGAGCTTTTTTGTAGACCGAAATGCTATGGTTTCGCTCAATTTTTTTAATCAAAATAGTTGCAGCCATTTTTTAGATATTTTGAAAAAAAGAAGGAAAAAAACCACTTTTTTCATGCACGATTACAATACTTGACCATACCCTGTATGGTAAAGTAAAAATTTGTAATGTTAATACATGATTTAAAATTTTCTTATGATACTTTTCAAATCAGGTTGAAAAATCAAAATATTCTTTCATATCATCCGATATTCATGGTCAAATTAGAATATAGATTAAAATTTTCATTTTATTCTCAAGTTCGGCTTCTAATTCTGAAGCAGTTTCCATGAGATTTCGAGTTTACCCAGACACATCGATGTTGACATTATGAGCATTATTATTATTACTACGGAGTTAAATCAGATCTTCGAAGAGTTGGTACATAAAGAAAATATTTTTTATTAAATATGGAATAAATTCTGACTTTAGGTGAAACTTTTGCAAACAACTGTCTTAATTGTTAGGCTGTTTATGTTTCGATCGTCATCCTTTTTATTAACACGATTTTTTTAGTGTTCCATTCAAAAATAAAACGGGAGCCTATTAGTGTCACATTAATATACAATGTCACTTTATTTATTCGTCTTAGATAGATAAATAAGATACAAACAGGAAATTTACAAGTGATGTTTACGTAAATCAAAAATCGTATTAAAATTTTAATTATTTTCAGGAAGGCCTAATTTTTTGGTGGGGTAAAAAAATTAAAAATATTTTTTTATCATGGGGTGTGAAGAATCACGGTAAAGATCTCTTTTAGTAGAATTAGGCTAATTTTTTAAAACTTTTTTCGCTTTAAAATGACTCTATGAGAGAGTCCAAAAATGTTAATTTTTAGGTGGTTTTGGCTTCTGTCTGCGTTTAGAAATAGTTTAACTTAAAATTATGAAAAAAATTCCTTATCAATGACAAATAAGAACGGATTTGATATCTTAAGTATTTTAGAAGTTGTAAGGTACAGTGGTACAGAGCTCTCAGTATGCGATCCGACTCTTAGCAGGTTTACCATATTTGATCTGAAGCTTGCAATTCTATTTATTATGGGCAGAAAATAAATTATTGTATAAACAATTAAGTATTTGATTAAATTAAGAAAGCAATCTAAAAACAATATTGTATAATTTTTTTCAAATAAAATTCAAAAATTGAAGGATTTTAAAAAGTCTGGAAGGATTCATTAATTTTTCGTATATTATCTTTTGTGTTCCACTAGTTGTTATCTTTGAATAACTGACTTCAGAGAATATAAAGGGTTCTGATGAATAAATGAAAAGGATGTTTTTTGTATATACCTAATCTATATTAGCATTTGGCATGTAGATTCGGCAAAAAAAGTGAAGGCCTGAGAACACCCTTCAAAGCTTCAGAAATAAAAAACTGTATTTTGCAAAATGGTCAAATTTCTCTATAGAAAATAGAATAAGAGAGAAATTTGGACAAGCCGGTATATTTTTTCCTAATCCGACTCCACATCTCTGATTTTAACACATCGATGTGGCTGAGTTGTCTCCAGCTATATCTATTCTTTTCTTTTAAGTGCCATATCAGGTCTACCTGACGTTTTGGCTCCTCTCCACATATATCTGTGCTAAGTGTGTTTAGCTGTTTTTACACAGATATACGGGACCTACTTTTTAACGCCGGTTCCGAACGGCAAGTTTGGAGAGGTTACTAGGCAATTATACTCTTGGTAGGTTGCCTTTGCTTTCCAAAAGGCGGCGACTGCAAATATCTGATCTGCCGAGACTCAGTCTCGACCCGACACTCTATCCACTGACCCACAGTCGCCTATATCTATTATTAATTGAAAATGAAAAATTATAAGGCGAAACGTCATGAATAAACTAAACAATTTTAACTGATTTTCTAATTTCGGCATGGGTCGTCCAACATGAAAGTATTTGCAGTAGAAAATTAAAAAATTTGTGAAAACGCTTAGACAAATAGTATAAAGATTTCATTTGTGTGTATTAGATATGACCCAAAATAGATGAACATACCATTCTATCTTCAAAACTTTTCACCCATATTCCTGGAGGTAATGAAGATTTTAAAAGTTGAAGTTCATTTCGAACAGTCCTAAAAAAATTTTGAGGATCCGTCGGTTGAAACATAGTCAATTTAAATTTGTGAGAAGTGGGTGCTGATTCCATTATTGAAAAACCTATAAATTTATTACATTATAATATTGTTTTAAATTTTTAATAATAAATTTATGTCTTATACCTTCATTTGCTTCTGAGTTTTGATCCGATTCGTCGCCATCACATGCCGGATCTTCTGTGTTACCCTCAAGATCTTCAAAAGGTTCTTCTGAATTTTTAGTTACATTTGTTTTTGCATCAGAAATTTTATTTTCTGATGTATCCATTTGCATTGAATCTGATGATTCAGTTATCTATAAATGAATATTTTGGTTAAGATTTATATTTATTTACAGGTAGCCCCCATATAAACGGGCATTCCTAGAACACGGTTTCACTCTAAAAAAGTTTAGGGAATCTTTTTTATAAACGGCACATGATGACGGAGAGGTTTTATTTTAAGTGCAAGCACAATCTCAATTTGGTTCGAGCGTTGTCTCAGATTTTCATATGGAATTCTAGAAGAAGGGTAATTTAAGAGAGAACTTCACAAATGCTTAGTTCCATGCAACGAAATTAATAGATTTTACAGGTAAATTCAGACAAAAATAAGAAATTTTTTTCTAGAAATAAATAGAAATCAAGCTCAGAAGATAAGAATATCTGATCAGAAAGAAAACGCTCAGAAACAGTTATGTAATATATTATATTGAAATACTTTTTATCAATTATTAATTTATTATTGAATTTATAGAGATTTCTATATACATATAATTATTTATATCGGGAAGATGGAAGAAATTGATTAAAATATATTTTTTGAATCCTTTTTTTTTTTTTTTTTAAATTGATTGATTGGTTAACAGAGAATTCTAAAAATTAATAGTGTGCTGAGGAACTTGAAAGTGTCTGAAACATCCAATTAATAAATTTAAAAAATAAATAAAAGAACACATACAAAATAGTTTAATTAATTTCCTCCACCCTCCCGATTTAAATAAAAATATAGAAAAAATTATTGAATGTTTTATTGAATTAAATGAATACAATTATTTTATGAAAACAATCTCAACACGTTAATAAATTCCTAAACATTTCGGGAGAAATTTTCCCCTTTCAATGGAAAATTAGAAAAATAGTGACTTTATGGAAGAATTATAAGCCAACTAAAAAAAAGGCATTTTTAATTATAAAAAAAAAAAAACGATTGTTTTATAATAGTTATATGTTCATAGTTGATTTAAAATTCTTCAATAAAGCAACAACTATTTCTCAAATTTTCCAATGATAAAGTGAGAAGGCAGAGGCGACTGTGGGTCTGTGGTCAGAGTGCCGGGCCGCTGTCCTGAAGTATGCTGGTTCGAGACCGAGTCTCGGTAGATATTTGCAGTCGCCTCCTCTTGGAATGCAATGACAAACTACCAAGAGTATAATTGCCTAGTCAACCTCTCCAAACTAGCCGTTCGGAGCCGGCATTAAAAAGTTGGTCCTGTATATCTGTGTAAAACAGCTAAACACACTCAGCACAAGTATATGTGGAGAGGTCCCAAAACGTCAGGGAGACCTGATATGGCACTTAAAAAAGAAAGTGAGAATATCTCCCGAAACGTTTAGATATTTAATAAACGTTTTGAGATTGTTTTTATAAAATAAATGTATTCATAACTATTGATTGTTTTATTAAACACAGTTCTTTTGGCCCTATAAAGAAATTAGAATTAAAGGGATGGTAGGGAGTTGGACTTGACTTTAAACGAGGGCTGAACCGCGATTGGAATTAGGTGTACACAGTCTTTGGAATTATTTGGAATTACTTTGGAATTCATTATAATCTATTGTCTTCTACATGGAAATGAAAATGGAAGTGGAACACACAATTTTAGTTCGCGGTTCACCCCTCGACTTTAAATTAAATACAAAGTTTTTATTTAAATAGGCCATTGTATTTAATTTAAAGTCAAGTCCAACTTCCTACGATCCCTATAATTATTAATCATGGACACGAATAATGAAATATTAGAAATTAGAATGTTTTTTTTACCAGTTCCTAGTTTGATATATCATGAATCAGCTTAAATGATATTTTCAAGGTTTTACAGGGGCTAACTGTCCTTTACATTTAACTATTTTATTTTAAATAAAGCTAATGAAATTTAAAAAAAGATTAGGTATACATATAAATATATATTTACTTTGTCATCTAAATTTGTTGGTGATTTTACAGCATCACTAAGTTTCATATGCTGAGCTCCTCCGCCAAATCGTCGAGTCACTTCTGCATGGGCTTCAACTAATTGTGCTTTAATTAAAGAACATAGTCTCACACAAACCATGGAATGTTGAGCCATATTTGAAGAAGCTATTCCAACATTGTCTTTATTAGAAATAGCCTGGGATGTTGTTGAACTTATTGATGGTTTAGTTTTTTTCGCTGATCCTTGTGGTGAAGTGGTATTTACTACTGCTGCTAAAACTCGTTTTTCAAGTTGGGCTAGATTTTCTTTTATGCTTGCTAGTTCTCCATCACCATTTGAACTTCCTGATGAATTTTTATTCGAATCAGATGATAGTCCCGAATCAAAATTTTCATTTGGTTTCTAAAATATGAAATAACTAATTTAAGATCATTGAACAAATTTATGTATTATTAGAAATGAGGAATTATGAAATAAACATGATTTGAATCCCAGATTTTACTTTTAGTGTGTATATGTAGAGAATAAATATTTTATTTTTATTGAAATGTTTAATTAAATATTGAATTGAAATATATAGTCAATTCATTTTTAAGGTAAGGAATAATAGAATAATATCTAAATAAAAATACCAACATGTTCTGAATTTTCTCCAATAGATGAAGCCTCAAATGGAGGGTCTAGAGTTGCCGGAGAATCTTCCCGGGAATGTTGAAATAGTCGGCTCACCTATTATTGTTAATAAAACTAATATTATTGCCTGATAAATATATAGATATATTTCAATGTTTTTAAAAAGAAGTATAATAATGAATATATATAATATATATATTAAGAGTATAATAATTTAGTTATACAATGAAAATTTTCCTGCTAATGAAGAAAATTTCTGTCATATTCGTGTTTTAAAAGTAATAAATATTATTCATCCTATGGCAAAGATTTGACACCTTTAAGTCAGGTCGACTCTCGTATCAAAGAAAGAAGAGGGAAATTTCAATGGTTGGATTATTGGAGTCGAATTCGACTACTAGGTACTTGTGATGCGGGTCATGAAGGATTGAATTACGTAGCCAACGGGACAGAAAGCAGTTCCAAGTTAGACTCTAGTAATCATAGGGATAAACGAATTGGCGAATGGATTTGTGTTATTTAAATTAAATTTAACGAAAAAGTATGGTATACTTGGAGGATTAATTAATGGATTTATCTTCTTAGAAAAATATGGGATAGTATCTATAAATAAGCTGGCTGACGTGTTCTGATCTGGCCATCCACTTGACTTTACCATACAACCTGGCCCCTCACTTATTAATATTTAATAAAATTATTTATAATCATGTAGGGGAGGGGGGTTAGTTTTTCCATTTTTAGACTACTGGGGTCCACTGATTATGTATACAAAATTTGGTTGAGTTTGCTCAAATGGCCTAGATTTTTAATTTTTAACCCCCCTTCCACCCCCTTATTTTAGGTCGATATGCACCAAATCTAATCAGCTCTTAATCTCAATGCACCAAAACTTCGTGTGAAATTTGGTTTCGATATTCACACTAGTTTTTGAGCTAGCTCGTCCTCAAAAATTTGGTAACGCACAGACTAACAGACAGAATAACAACCAGAAGACTAACTAACAGACATTTTGACAGAACAATTATTATCTCGAAAAATATAATTTTTTCGATGTTCATTTATTAGGGCTTTTTTGTAGAACGAAATGCCATGGTTTCGCTCAATTTTTTTAATCAAAATAGTTTCAGCCGTTTTTGAGATATTTCGAAAAAAAGAAGGAAAAAACCACTTTTTTTTCATGCACGATTATAATACTTGACCATACCCTGTAAGGAAAAGTAAAAAAGGAAAGGGCAGACGGAGATGTTTTTCTATGATGGGCAAAAGATGATGTGATAAGGTGGAATTTCATTTTTTACCTTGTACTTTTTGCATAAAAAATATTTAAGATAATAATTTTACCTGATCTGCAACTCGTTGTGCTAAATTTGGTCGACCTCTTTCTCTAACTCTTTCTAAGAGTCCTTGAAAATGACTTTCATGAAAAAAAGATGTTCCCATTAAACGATCCAGATATCTAAAAGAAGATTTAATTTCAATTATTTTAATAATGTATTACATCCAATTAAATTTTTTAGAGATTTTGTAAAAATTTAAAATTATTAGGTATTATTTTGATTATTTATGTCCATCGATTAAATTAATAAAGTTGTAGGGAAATAAGGACCATAGCTTATGCAAAAACTTTCTTTTTTGGCAACGTTTCGTCAAATTTGTTGACTTCCTCAGGGCTCAAATAAATTAATTTCCTTGCATATTTGTCATTTTATCAATATTCCTTTTTAGCAAACATATCAGGCTAGTCATCAAACATAATATTAAAGATTTAAAAAGGAAAATATTTTCAATCTGTTTGATGACTGGCCTGATATGTTTGCTAAGAAGGAATATTTATAAAATGACAAATATGCAAAGAAGTTAATTTATTTGAGCCCTGAGGAAGTCAACAAAGTTGACGAAACGTTGCCAAAAAAGAAAAGTTTTTGCATAAGCTATAGTCCTTATTTCCCTACAACAACTTTATTAATTACTAGGTATATATAGTATGTATATTGACAAGAAAAAATTAATTATTGATTGTTTTTAATATAATAAAAAAATAGAAAATCTTTTTAAAACAATCTTGGAATGTTTATTTTCGAACTAGACGTTTAGGAGAAATTCTCACTTTATAAATAGAAATTTTTTTAAAAATTGTAAAAAGAAAAAAAAAGGTTGTTTTCGCTAATGTTTCGCAAACAACCCTAAGAAATTAAATATTTTGATATTATTTGTACAATTGCCTGTATCAAAATATTTAATTTCTTATAGTACGAGATGCCGACTTAGATCGACCTTCACCTATCGAGTTTCCTAATGAAATTAATATTTTGATAATATAATGTATTAATAAACAAAACTTGATACGGTCGACATCCAATTTCCCTGCGTAGCTATTTTATCTAATTTATTAGATTTATTTATTTTTATCTATTTATTATTTACTTATTTTATTTTTTTTAATTATCTAAATTTTTATATAAAACAATAAAGGAAACTCTATAACTACAAAATACTAATTCGAAGTTATCTGTTGATACCCTATCTAAATGGACTTACTTATGCAGGGAAAAAGATGGCGACCCAACTTTGGCATTTTATATACATATTTTACTCTCGAGTGGTAATATATTTATCAGGAAACTCGATAACTACATTTATGTAATAAAATTAACTTTAACTTTTTATTAAAAATAATTATGCAGGGGGAGTCGGGTTGGCTCAGTCGGCTAACGCACTGGCCTCGCTTCGGCATCAATCGATTATGACGATGTTGGAATGGAAGGCCGGGATTCGATCCTAGCTGGCAAATAAAAATTTCTACCGGCTAAAAACTCGGCTCCCTCACTAACCCTACTAACACTTTACTTATGTGCTGTCTAAATGGGCTTTGTCCCCGGTGACATTATATAAATAAAAAAAAAAAAGCTATGCAGGGAAATTGGATGTCGACCCCATCAAGCCCTGTTCATTAATAGATTATATTATCAAAATATTAATTTAAACTCAAAGGTCGACTTAATTCGGGATCTTAGACTATTAGGGTTGTTTTCAAACATTAGCGAAAACAACTTTTTTTCTTTTTTCAATATTTAAAAAATTTCTATTGATAAAGGGAGAATTTCTCCTGAAACTTTGAAAATAAACGTTACAAGATTGTTTTATAAAGATTTGTATTTTTTTATTATATATTTATGTTATAGTTTTTATACATACCGGCAATCTTTGTAAACATCGAGCATCTGTCTCATAATAGTTGTAGTTTGTAAAGCAGGATCTTGGGTGAAGATTTCTTCTAAACGAGACATCGCAATACGAGCTTTTTCAATATTTGCAGCCAGTTTCGGCTTGATTAGACCTTCGTGTTCTTCATGGCACCTGCATGATGATTGGACCGATGTGGAGGCATCCGCCTCGTTATCACTAATGGTGGTAACGTTGGCCGGGCCCGAGAGGTAAAGGATTAGGAAAAGCAAAACACAAATAAACCACGGTGAGAAATAAATAAATACGTGAGTATAAAATAAATGGAGAAAGTGAAAAATGACTAGGAAGACTAAAGTAGCATCAAGCACGATTTGAGTGGGATCTTTATTTCTGTAAGGATGGGCCGGCAAGAATGGAAATGAGAAAAAACGAAAATAAAATAAAAAAAATTTAGGAATCAAATCAAAATTTAACAAATAAAATTTTAAAGAAAAAAAAATAACAAAGAACAAGCAGACAAAAAGGTTAGCTATTTCTAATAAAGTGCAATAGGTAAAAAAATTAAGGAAGCCCGGGCCAGTCTGTACTTATATAAAAACTTTTGATAATATTAATATTTTTCGAAAATATATATATTTATATAATTTGTTTTACTATAAAGTGATTAATAAATGAAATTTTCTTGCCAGTTTCTACAACAATTTGGCTTAAATCATAAAACAAATTATTTACAGGCAGGCCTGAATTTTTGAAATACATTTATATTTTATGTATTTGTATTTCAAATACATTGTTGCAAGTATTTTTCTCTTTCGAAAAATTTGTATTTTCATTGAAAATATTTAAAATACATTTTTTTTAATTTTAATATTCCGAATATATTTTTTAGATTATTGAATAGATTTATAGAAGATAATATTTATCACTGGTGAGGTTTCAGCTGAAACCTAATTTGGTAATTTTTCAATGAGAAAACTGATTGAAATCCCCAATGTTTCGAACACTATTTGTATGTCAACTGTTTATTAACGCTGAATGTCTAATGATGTAGCGCCAAGCTAAATAAACCCCATTTTAAAGGATGTGCATTCTAACGACTTGTCCCTTAAAGAAAATATTTCTATTCTGCCTCTATTCGTCTATTTCTTCAAATATTTACACAATTTTACCTTCCAACTACCAAATTATCTAGGTAAAATGTTTGAAAATATGTAATTAAAAGTATTGAGTGATTATATTCTATTTTTTAAATTTTATTTTTATTTTAAAACTAGAAGAGTTTATAATTATATATTTTTTATATATGGTATAGGTCCAAAAATCAAGCCGTTGATTTTTCATCTATGTTCACAACTAGTATATTTATAAATTTAAAATTTTTATTGTAATATTAATTAACTATGGTAATATTAACTAGACAGTTTTCAATATAATCTTATCTTTTTTAATAAAAGAATTTTGTATATTTCAATAAATTTTCTCAAGAATTCAATTACCTAAGTGGGGTATTTTTTACAGCACTGCTTAGGGCTTTAGCAAGAAATTTTTTACTTGACAGATAGCTAAGCCAAGAATAAATTTGTTGAAGATTTTTAATATATAATAATGATTTTTTTAGATTTAAAAAAGTAATTTTTGATAAGAGAAAATTTATTTTTGAATTTTTTTTTAAGTGCTGTTAAGTCGCACACACAGAATTTTTTGTTTTACATTCTTGGGCTCGGGAACTGATTGTTACAGATAAAATAATATAAAAGGAGTTAAAAAGTTAGAGAAAACATAAACAATATTCAAACCAGCCCTTTATTTAGATTGTTCTTGAGCCCGAATATGATGTAGAATGTATTTTAAACACATTATATTCTAAGAGCTAGTGAACATTTTGGACGATTATTTCAGAATGCATCCCATCTCGATTACCCCTAAAAACGACTGGATTCGGCGAGTAAGAATTTGACTTTCGGGGTGTGTGCTGATAACACTTCAATATGGGATATGTTATTTGCATTCTGAAATAATCGTCCAAAATGTTCACTAGCTCTCAGTCGAGGGGTTAACCGCGATTGGAATTAGGTGTACACCGTCTTTGGAATTCATTAGATAATACCCCTTCATCTATTTTCTTCTACTTGGAAATGAAAGTGGAAGTAGATGTACACGATATAAGGTCGCGGTTCACCCCTCGCTCTCAGTCTATTATGAATCAATTATTTTGATATTGTTTTGTTTGTTAGAAATTAAGAATATTTTGTTAGTAAAAATTATGATAAATAAATGGGAAGATTAGTAATTTGTATTAGTCTCAAAATGAAATATTTTCAAGAAATTAAATTTAAATTGTTTAAATAATATGGGAAGAATTTTATTTTTTAGAGATAAATAGAATATGTTAAAAGTTTAACAGAGAATTCGAAACGAGTAATGTAAATTTCGAGAAAATTATATTACCAATAATATTTATAAAATATTTAAGATATCTCTAATAAAATTAATCAATTTCTACTAAATAAAAAATAATTTATGATATCAAAATGAAAATCTTACCCGATATCTTCATCCGCAATAAAACAATTTTCACTTTCAGTTTCCCATGAAGCACTTGAGCTGACACCATCCCAAAATTCTCCTTCATCAGAATCGTATTCCCCAACTTTGTACAAATCTTGAGGCCATGACATAGATATATGACCGTCTACCCACCAAACCCGCACCTGAAAAATTATAAATTGCTTTTAGAATATAATTATTGTTTTTTTTTATAAATTATTTAAAAAAATTTAATTTATTAAAATTTTCAATTACGTATTAATTTAAAACAAATAATTTTTCTAATTAGTAGCAAGTATTATGTTGTAGTTTAAATATTATTTTATTTAAGTAGTAAATTTCTAAGATTTGGATCAATTTATCAAGCGGCACCCACTTTTCGTAGCACTGATGAAATGTTCTATGCGAAATTCTCTTTTAGGAGTCATTTTTTGAGGATTAGTACCTAATTTTTCACATGGAAATGGAAAATGTTTTATCTGGAATCAAAGGGTGTTTGAATGTGAGGCTCTGGCCTACAGGTGAAAAGAGTCTTTGGCTATATAAATGAAGCTGGAATAATTCCTTAAGGAAAATCTAGTCGTCAACATTCTGGAGTATTAGATCTAGACTATTTGATGACTAGATTAAATGTAGGGGAATACAAAAATCCTCGAATTTTTACGCTGACAGAGGCTCATATGGTTCGAAATGATTGAAGAAAAAATATCCCCCACATTTCAAGTCCCTATCTAAATTTTATACTGTGCCGCACAGCGATGCAAGTTTCCCATCTAAATGTTATTTAACATGAAGTTTTTGATATTGAACGATCAATTTTTTATTCCGGCCAAAGTAATAGTTCAAAAAATTTGAAACTCTTTAGACATTATCCTTATAATAGTAGCTATCCCTCAGAATTTATACAGATTTTTAGGTATTATAATTTTAGGAATCTATAACTTACTAACACTAAAATATGGAAGTATTTTATCTAGATGCAACTCTAAAATTATAATAGCTAAATATCTGTGTAATAGACAAGATTCAGCCTAGAGCGGATGGCGAAAACTCTATACTAAAAGCAATGATTATTCTATCTCCCTACATCCTTACTCGGGAGAAACATTAAGAAAATTTTATTTTTGTTTTTTTTTAATTACCTTTCCCTCTGGATAATTATCTAAAACTTGACCTGCAGTGCAATTAACATCTTCTCCTTCAAAGTTAGCAACACGTATTACAACGGTACCTGGCCTATATTGGAAATCTGGATGATCTTTAAGATCATAAACAGATACTTCATTTTCTTCTAATCTAGAAGGCCTAAAAATTAAGCAAATTAATTATATATACCTATTATAATGGATAGGTAGAATGTAAAATTGAGTAATTACCTTGGAGTTTCTATTGATGTATAAGTACGAAACCATAAAACTTTCGCTGTACGACCAGCATGATCAACACTTTGGACCACTCCGTAAATACGCATTGAAGAGTCTTCTTTATTTTCTATAACGAAATCGCCTGGGAAAAATTCCTGATCATCCAGATGGTGGATTGGATAAAGTTGGGTGGACGGAATTCCTATCTCTACTGATCCGTCCTAAATATTAAATTTATATAGATTTTAATTATTAAATAATTTTGGAAAATAAAAAGAAACATTTAAAAAATAACTAACCTGCCATACAACATCTGCTATGGATGATGTAGAAAGAGTTTCAACAACAACTCGAGTTCCAGGAACAAAGGAAGAATTTGAATTCCGTTTCTTTGCTCTGCGTAGTTTTTTCTTTTTTAGAACCCTCGTCATTAGAGCAGGACCACGTTTTTTCTTACCTAATAACCGGACTTAAGAGAGTTACTAGCGCTACCAACTCAATGCGTGACAAAATTGTATTTATATCTAGTAATTTTGTATTAAATTATGAATTTTTTTTATTTATTTTGATTAATTTAATATTATTTTTTTGATAAAGGCGCTGATGGATTATGTATAATAATTAGATTCTGCTTTGAGGTATGTAAGCCCTTTGAACCAGGTGTTGTATATAGTGGATTGGCATTTTAATATACATTTTTATGAAAAATTGAAGACTGAGATTCGGTTCGATATGTTAATATGAAAAATTGTTGATTGATTAACTCATGACTATGAATTTAGAAAAAAATACAAATCTTTTATAAAAAACAATCCAAAACACGTTTGGCTTTTAAATAAACGTGTTTTGGATTGTTTTTTATAAAAGATTTGTATTTTTTTCTAATATATAAACAATGAATAAAATTTTTTTCTTTTCTATGAATTTATAAAGAAGGATTTTTATATATATAGATATTTTTTGTTGTTTTACTTATTTTAAGACTTCAACATATATAACATCATGTTGACATACAAATAAGTATTTTTTACAAATATTATATGAAGGACATAACATAATTTTAATTTTCATTTAATTTTAACCTTTCAAGAGGACTGTTGCATTTATATTATACTAGCTGCAAGGCCTGCCTTTGGCGGCCCTGTTGCTAGCCAGGGGGATCGCCTCCTGGAGCCCCACCCCGAAACTCACTCAGCATCCCACCCATCCCAATGTACAGACAAAACCTTTTATATATATATATATAATTTCATATAAATTGGTAACCATGACGACCCCTGGACCCCCATCTCTCGAACCTGACCCCCCCCCCCCCACCCCTCGAAACCCACCCAGCACCCCCACCCCAATGTACAGATAAAACCTTAATTTTATATATATAGATAATTTCATTTAAATTGGTAACCATGAAGACTGTTTTTGTTGGGGGACGGACATAGGTACATAGGTACAGAGGCAGGCACAAATGCTCTTTAGTAGTATAGGATATATATTTTATAGCATTACAAAAATGTAATTGAAACATATCAAATGCTTTTCTTACTGTATCGTACATTGAGCTCAGATAATTCAAACACTGACTGATGATGGTGGAGAGACTCCGCCGAAACCGTCTCGTGATTTGAAAATAAAACATCTAAACAAGCAAATACATCTCATTATTCAACCAGAATAAAATTCTTTGTCTTCATTTGAACACCACACCTGGTTCAAAGGGCTTACATACCTCAAAGCAGAATCTAATTATCATTTTTTTGTTTAACATTTAAAAATAATTAAGATTCAAATCAAGTTATTAAAAAAAACATCTAAAAAATTTACCTTGTGAGCCACTACTACTGTTACTATAGGTGTCACTAGCACTTGCGGTATCATCTGTTGTATATTCATCGTCAGTATTTTGATCAATCATTGGAGTATTCTAAATGAAAATTAAAATAGTATATAATAAATAATAAATCATTTTTTAATATATAAATTTTGTTTGTCAAAAAAGTATTAATAGATGATCAATTAATTAATTAGATAATTGAGTGAAGAAAAATTAGGAAATATTTTCTATTAGTAAATACTTACTGATATGGGAGGAGCTTGAGGTGGAGATGGTATCAAGTGGTTTTGATTTTCATTTATAGTTGGAGATGATCTTGGAGTAAGCTCTCCTTGTTGAAGATTAAGTTGCTGATTAGTTAAGTTGTTTGCGGCCGCCGGATTATTATTTACAATTTCTTTTTCCGCTGAACTGCGTACTAAACAAAAGAAATGAATAGACATTAAACAAAATCAACCAAATAAATTATATTATATCTAAATTAATTAAGTTAATATTAATAAAATAACAAGTAAATTTAATTTTTTAAAAACTCATTTGATTTTCATAAATAAATAATTTATGAAATTTAACAAGATCTTTGGATAAGTATCAAATATATGTACAATGTACATACAGCGTGATTAATAACACCCATGTCAACGCTTTTAATTTTTCTACTGAAAGGTAAGTGCTCGAAAAATGGAGACAAAAATTTAAAACAAAAGGTTAAAGGTAAACTATCCTATGATAGCTTATCCCATTTTTGGAACAAGCCGGAAGAAAGTTCAAATGACACAACATCTAAATTTTAAATTGGAATATGTGTCAAGTGGAATAACAAAGGATAAATCTGATTTTACTTATCGTTTTTTAGTAAAAAATTGGGCTTATGATCACAACATTCTTAATGCACTAAAAAATATAATATTTTTTTTATTATTTTTATTAATCACTAGCTGCAAGGCCCGCCTTCGGCGGCCCTCTTGCTAGCCAGGAGGCACGCCCCCTGGACCCCCAACCCACCCTCACACTACACTCCCCCCGGCCCATCCAGCACCCCTACCCCCGCACCATGAACCCGTGCCCAACCCCCGCCCCCATACCACAGAACCCAAACCTCACCCCCCCACTACAACCCACCACACTCCCCGAAACCCACCCAGCACCCCAACCCTCACAACACCCACCTCGGGCCCCCAACCCACGAACCCCAACCTCACCCCCCACTCCAACCCACCCAGCACCCCCGCCCCACACCACCACTTCAACACTCTAACCTGCACCCCCCACCTCGGACCCCCACCCCATACCACCCACTACGCCACTGGACCCTCACCTGAACCCCCCATCCACCAACCTTGCACCCCCCCCACTCCGCCATACTCCCTCACTCCACCGCCATTCCACTCCGCGCATCCCATGCCCTAACCCACCCCCACTCCACCCCCGCACCCAGTTTTTGCATTTCTAGCCTTCTAGTGACCCACAGATTATGTAAACACAATTTGGTTGAGTTTGGTCCAAGAGCAAGAATTTTCATTTTTTGACTCCCCCCCACCCATTTTAGGTGGTTAGTTTTTGCATTTCTAGCTCTCTAGAGTCCCGCAAATTATATATACAAAATTTGGTTGAGTATGCTCCAAAAGGCAAGAATTTTCATTTTTTGACCCCCCCCCTTTTTTTAAGTGGTTAGTTTTTGCATTTCTAGCTCTCTAGAGACCCACAGATTATGTATACTAAATTTGGTTGAGTTTGGTCCAAGGGCAAGAATTTTCATTTTTTGACCCCCCCCCCATTTTGGGTAGTTAGTTTTTGCATTTCTAGCTTTCTAGAGTCCCTCAGATTATGTATACAAAATTTGGTTGAGTTTGCTCCAAGGGCAAGAATTTATATATTTTTCTCCTTCCCCCTTTTTGGGTGGTTTTTGGGGGAATTTTTTAAACAAAAGTTGTCAGAAATCACATCCCCTATAACTTTGCTCATTATAAATTTCCCGTAGAGTTAATAGTTTAAGAGTTCTTTGATAATTTTCATTCGTGCACCCCCCCAAACCCCCTTTCGGGGTCAAAATATCAAAACGTTATATAGCTAAAAACGTAAGTTAGAAGACCTCTGATACAAATATGAAATTTCATAATAATCCCTTCAGCCGTTTTGACGTGAATCGTGAGCAACTTTTCGCGGAAACCACTGAAACAGACAGACATACAGATAGGAATTTTGTTGAGGGTGTTTTCGTTCATAACTTTGCTTGAAACGTGTGCAACCAAAATTTGGCGTGATTTGGACCAATGTACAGACAAAACCTTAATTTTATATATATAGATTATAATACCTATATATATTTTAGGAGAGAGGGAGCTAGACTACCTATATTTTTTTTTTTTAATGAAAATGATGAGAGAAGGAGTTACACGAGTTACACCAAAGAGGTGCATCCCCTAAAGGGCTGGGTTTGCCCCTCCATCGTGAAAAGAGGAAGAAGAAGGGTTTTTATGGGGTGGGTAGGGGTCGAAGGTATCTGTGGATACGGGTCTTAAAAAGCTGAAGGTGTATATGAGATAATTAGACAATAAGTTGAAATTTTCTAGTATATTTACAAAGTTTCAGCATCTATTTTGATGCCTTTTTCAAGTGATGATAGATATAGGTAATTAAGAGTTAGCTTAATTCAATTTTAAATTATTTTTTAATTTCACTGAGGATTGTCTAATCCAGGAAAATATTTCAAACTGTAAAACTGATCACCAAGGCCTCAAAAAGAAAAATATTTTAATGAATTTATAATAAAAAAAAATTGTTATATTATTTCATCGGAATAATGTTATTTTTGTGATCATTATATTAAATTTTCCCAAAAAAATGAAAAAAAATGCAAAGTATAATCACATTTTTTTTTCATAGAGGGAAACAAAGAGGTTGTCCTCTGTTTGATGCAAATAAACACACACACACATATATATAAAATATGTATTTATATTATTTATCTGCTTGAGACTTTAGTTTCGAAGGCTTGGGCCTCATCATCAGTCTTTTTAATTATAAATATTATTTTTCATGGGATCATTATCAGTTTGGATATTGAAAAAAAAATTCTATGAGTTTTCGCTCTGAAACACCAAGGGGCTCTGAGGTCTTAAAATTTATTTTCATTAGGGTTGTAATTTTGTTTAATAATTAATTTAAAACTAGATATAAAATTTAAAATTTCATTAGTATAGTTTATATGATGAATAGTGGCCAAATAAAATAAATCAAAATTTATTAACATGAATTTAATCAATGCAGGAATGAGTTTAATTTCCTATGTATGGGAATTTGAAGGTCCAGATTAATAAATTTATTTAATATGTTATGGTATTTAATTTTGGATTACTTTTCTTTTTGGTTAATATCTTAATGATAGTTTTCTTGAGACTTTTTTTTTCTAACTTAAGTTTAAGGGCCTCGAAATTTTTATTAGGGCCCCCACTTGACTTGATCCGCCTGTGATGACAACATAATATTCTCATTCTAAATTTTGAAGTTGTGTCCAATTGGAGATACTTCCAGTTTGTTCCGCAAATCGAAAATATCATCAAAAAATAATTTTTAAAAGATACGATTTTTGTCGCCAAGCAGCAAGCACATTCTAGTAAGAAAATAAAGTGGTTGCACAGTTGGTGTGAAACACCCTGTAGATTTGAAACTGGGGGAACTTACAAGATTTATAACCCCAAACTAGATATACGGAAAGTAAATAAAAAATAAGGATATTAATTTAATAAATAAATATCAACTCTTAAAAAAATATGAATCTATACTAGATATATAGTTAAGGTGTAAGGTAGTATTTTCAAAAATTGTGAAAGGAATGAAAATGAATAAGGATGTTGATGTGGAATCTCAGATTCTACTCACGGGAATAGGAAATATTTCTTCGGGAAATGGGGTTATAGAGCGAACCTGAATTAAATGTGGGACGTATTCTATCGCGTTGAGCTCTTCTCCACAGTTCTTTACTTATAATGACATCATGAGTTTTAATGGTATAATATCGACGATCGCCAACCTGTAAAGTGCAAGGCTCGAAGATATTTAATGGACGTAACCTAGAAGAAAGTAAAATTAAAAATTATAAAATTTTTAATTAAAAGATCTATATATATATATATATAATGATATAGTTATTCAAGTATATTTAAACTTCTGAAGAACATTTTCTTTGTAAAGAGGTTACATGATGACTGTAACTTATCCGATTATTTATAAACTTATAGAAAACTAGGTGCAAGGCCCGCCTTCAGGGGCCCTCTTGCTACCCAGGGGACACGCCCCCAGGACCTCCAACACACGAACCCCACGCTCCCCTTTTTGGGTGGTTTTTTGGAGGAATTTTCAAATCTTGGAATTTTTTTTTTAATTTTTTTGACCTAGCATTTAACCACTAGATATGCAGTATAATTTTATCATGTCTTAGTATTAAGGGGCTCATACACTGTCAAACAATTGCGCAACAGCGTGTGTATGGTAGTGTGATGCGTTGCGCAAATGTTTGAAATCTTTTGTACAACGGGAGCGTTTGTGTATGGGCGAGTTGGGCAATATTTTTCAGTTGTATGCTGGTTTTCTTGGTGAAAGGTTCACTTGTGCAACACACCGTTGTGCATCGCTTTGTTGCCCTATTTATCTGGGAATGTATGGGCCCCGGCAAACGATGCGCAACGCAACGTGCACATCGCTTTGTTGCGCAATTTGTTTGGCAGTGTATGGGCCCCTTTAATGGATTTTAACATGTAAAATCTTTATTCTAACGTTTCCTGAACCATATGATCAACGAGGCTGAAGCAGGTGAGGCTACTTGAGCGATCACCCTAAACTCTTAGAAATCTTCACTAAAAAGAACAATATTTAAGAAACGATGAAAAATAGATAATATTACCTCTTGAGATCTTCTCCTTGTACCATAAATTTCGGTTGTTCTTTATCGCATGCTCCATCTTTACTATAAGCTCTGCATTGCCAATGTAAGTCAACCGAAGAAGTCTTAATTTCTTCTACAGTTACTCGTACTCTTTTAGGATACGGTTTGGTTCTTTCTTGATTTAGTTCTTTGGTACATTGGACCCATTCAGCTTGTTCTAAACATGATAAAGGTCCACATAAAACTTGTCCTGGGTAGAAATCTACTGTTAGTGATGGAAAGTCAGAATCCTAAAAATTAAAAAGAAATTAAAATAAGAATATATTTTCTTATCTTAATCAAAGATAAAAATTTGTGTTTTCATCAAAGAGTATCATTTTATAATCTCAAACAATAATTTTCAAAGATGTTTTTTTTTTAAATTTTACAAGTTTAAATGTTTCTAGCCCAAAATTAGACATCCACTATGGAGGAAGATTTTAGTTTATTATAGAAATGTTGAATTAAGGAGGTTCTTTCGCGAACATCCACACAAAAATTTTTAGCCTCGTAACCACTCTATAAATATGAACGGAACTAAAATTTTAGGTTATGTTTTTTTAAAGTAACTGTCCACTCACACTACGATATCTCTATATGGAGACACACATACTTGCCGGATCGTTTCCAAGCCAATGTGCTTATATCCCCTACACTAAAAATAATCGCCCAAATATATATTTTTTTTTTTTTTTTTATCAAAACTACGTGATAAATAATTTCAATTTTTTTTTATATATTAATCTAACAAATATTAGTTTTTCATCAAGATGGTAAAAGTCCTTCAATGAAAAAAAATAAAATAATGATCATATCCCCACCGTTACAAGTTACGAGAGGAAATATTGTGTTCCATCAAATATACCTAAATAGGATGATTTCAGTTAAAACTCCTCAAATGATGTTTTAAAATATTTAAGACAATAATAATAGGTGGGTGACTTATGTAGAATGCTATTGTAATTGTTTTATTTGCTAGAGGCACATTGCAATCAAGAGTAGATACGATTAATTCAGCCTAAATTTATACGAGTGTGATTCCTAAGATTTTAATTAAATATCTAAATGATGTGACATTAGACTAATTTTTTTTTAATTGTTTATTTTATTTTCTTAATATTTAATTGATTCCAAAATTTATAAACAAACATTTGACTAAAGTTGCGACGCATTTTTTAAAATATAATTAAAAACAGTCTTCTGAGGTTAGCTTACTATAAATAACGTTTCGGGTCAAAAAGTTTATCCCCCTTAAAAAATCACACTCCAGAGACATATCTATTAAGCTTAAATTTTTTTATGTAACTTTTAATTATTTTTTTGGAGATGTTAGATATATTTTTATGTTATGTTATTTTAAATATATTTATTATTATAATCAGTGGTTGAATCATGAATCATGAAGGTGAATCATAACAAAACAATTGGTTGTTCAAATAAACAATAACTAAAGCACGAGCCAAGCTCGGTCTTCCAGGTATTGTTGATTATTTGTAAAAGCTCTGATACCAAGAAATATTATGGCAAAACCTACGAAATTAAATAAATTAATTGTGACAGAAAATAATTGTTTTACTCGTACATAAATTAATATTCACCATCTTAAGAAAATTATCTACTTCTACTTCATGGCTATAAGAGCGATCTTATAGTATAGCAAATACAGGAATAATAAAGAATTAAGGAATAATCCGCTTAATTTTTATATAGATAAGGAAGATTACGATTACACAATAAAAATGTTCTGAATTCTTACAAGTTGAGAATTGGAAATATATTATTATACAACGAAATTTTCTCTGGAGAGAGACGGACTGGTAGAAATTTTAATTGAAAGTAATGGAAGGCAGCCCAGAGGTAGTGAGGAAAGAAAAAATTAACACATATAAATTACACCTTATTTTATAGTGTTAATTTTTTCTTTCCTCACTACCTCTGGGCTGCCTTCCATTACTTTCAATTAATATTATTATACTTTAAATAATTCCAAATATATATATGTAATATAATTATGAGAGATACTTGCCCAACTCTTTTTTTCAAATCCCTGTAAGCCACAGGCATCAACATCATTAATTACACACTTTGATCCATCAGTGAAGCTCAAATGAAGTCGGGAATGAACTTCCTTAATAGCACCTACCCATGAATCTAAACATGAGGCAGTATCGGGAACAAATTCCTAAAAAATAAAATAATATTGTTAAATATAGAAATTTATCAAGAAAATATATAAGTTTATAATATAAAGTTAAATTAATTATGTATTATTAATATATAAATATGGTAAATACGAATACGTAATATATTTTTCATGACTAAGTTTCCATTTTAAAAATAAAATAATTTTTTGTGAGAAAATCAGAGATAGAGGCTAATAAACTATAACAATAAGTGTAATATAAGTATAATATTAAATGATAATAATAAATAAAAATTGAGGGGATAGTGATGAGGAAGTCCAAAAAAAGAAGATAATTTATACTATCTTTTTATTCATAAACCGACGTTTCGGAGGCTATTCCCTCCTTCTTCAGGGCTTTGAAAAGTCAGTGAAGGAAAGTCAGTTATTAATTATCTTTTTTTTTTGACTGCCTCATCAATATCCACTCAATTTCACTTATCAGTCCGTCTCCAAAAATTACTCCAATCTTATAAATAAAAATTTTGATGAAAATGTAGGGGATTTTGTATTGCCAGCCTATTAATGTGAAAAAGAATGTTAGAAAGTAATAAATAGACAATAAATTTAAATATAATAAAATATAATTATTATTATTAAAATAATAATTATGTATATCATTTTATATCGTGTACCATATGTATGTGTGATTACTTTAGGTAACATGGTGGATGGATTCTTTTGGACTAATATTATTACTGTTTTTATATTTGTATGGCTATGTAAAATTACAAATTTTTTTATTGCATAGCAACATATTCTGTATTGTTATTATTGTTACTATTGTTATTGTTTGGAGTGGTAATAAACCATCTTGTTTAAAAAAATACCAATTGTACTTCAAATGTTTCAGTCTTTTGTATTTTCTGCTTTATGAGGCGACTCGCCTCAGAATATCATTAAATAAATAAATAAATAAATATAAAACTCTGTTCTAAACCTATCTTACAACCTCACACTTAAAGGCAACTCGCGGGATAGAATTTCTTTTCATATATTACTATAGTATAGACAGAGAATCTCTATGCTAAGAAATTACAGAATTTAACCTTGAGCTAGTCATATCATTTAAGTATTTGTTAAAATCGATGTAGCTACTTGGGTGTATTTTCCATCAATATATATACCGGGTGATTCATCGGTCTTTATATTTCTTAATGGTTTTTTCCACATATGAACTATTTTTTTATGAACTTCTTAATTTATAATTTTAGACCCCTTACTACTTAATACTTTTTTAAAGGGAATCTAATTTACTATCAAAATAAATAAATATATATAGGGTGTTCCATTAAGAAATATAAAGTTGCATATTGTTGCGCTTAAAGGGAGCACCCTGTATACAAATGCATATGGTACGTAGATAGACAATAATATATCATATAAATTATATTTGAAGAGTTTTTCTCTCGTACTTAAAATAAAAGAGATATAAAGAGATAACAGACCGATGAATCACCCCGTATAGTCAATTTAAATTAGTTATAGATTCAGAATGAGCTTAAATTTGGCTAATTCTTATTATTTGAAGACGGCTTTAGTTAGAATCAGAGATTGATGTTAAATACTTGAAAAATTTAATGTATTTTTACATTTAACCTAGGTAATCAGCCGTAAAGAAAAATGTATAATTACTTTTTAAAATGATTTTATTGGTGCTATATATTTCAAATTTTTAAATAAATATCTTAATTTGAAAAAAATTATTGAAATCAGAATAAATTTATAAGAATTTTTAAAATAAATTTATTATAATACAATATGAGTTGTAGGATTATATTATCTCACAATTTATATGCAAAATTAAAATATGCATTAAGTATTAAAAACAGTAAGTTGGTAGATGTAGTTAATGATATACTATTATATATTAACTCATAAAGAGAAACAAAGAGGTTGTCCTCTACTTGATGCAAATAAACATACACACACATATATCAAATATATAGGTATATAAGAAATATAAATATATGTATATATATTATTATTTATTTATTTGAGATGAATCAACAACTCGGCTACTCTCGGCCTCTCGGAAAAATGAAAACTTTTAAACTACACTTGCGGACAAAAAAATCGAGTCACCTACTCTCTTTTTCTAAAACTTGACTTATTTCAAGTTCTTGGCATCGAATTGGAATAAAAAAGGTGTCAAAAGTCAGGGAATTTATTACAGTTTAATAAGAAATAAATTATTACATTTTGTACACATTTTTTTGATATATGGAAAAAAAAATACGAACATAAGCAAACTTTGTAATTTTAAGATATTGGAAATAAAGTGTACCTAATGGTAGTTCTAAATTTCTGTATTAAATTAAATTAAATCTATTGAGAAAAATAAAAATAAAATGTAAAATAAATTTGAAAAATAATGAAATTATTCTTTATCTTGAAATTACAAAGTTTGCTTATGTTAGTATTTTTTTTCCATATACCAAAAAATGTGTGTACAAAATATAACAATTTATTTCGTATTAAACTGTAATAAATTCCCTAATTTATGACACCTTTTTTATTCCAATCTGATGCCTAGAACCTGAAATAAGTCAAGTTTGAGAAAAAGAGAGTACTTATAGGTGGCTCAATTTTTGTGTCATCAAGTGTATATTAACTATTGATATGGAGTTTCAATTTCTAAATAAATAGTAAATATTAAGAATATTAATCAAGTACGTTTGCAGGTATTTGGACAGGAAGGTGTAAATCAAAAAATTGTCATTGATTTTTGCGACGTGCCAACTTTATTTTGGCTTCATCAGGTGTCTCAATGAATATGATTAATATTAATATACAAGGTGGGCCAAAAGAAGTCACCCTATTGGAAGATGCTCTTATTTTTGAAAATGGCGGCCAATGTCAAATCTGTTTTGACATTTGTGAACTAGACAGATGTAGAATACAAGTGAACAAGTCATGGAGCGATACACTCCCCAAGAACGCGGAATAATCGTGTCTATTTTTTTGCGTAGCAATTCGTCTGTGGTGTTGGCGCAGCGCGAATTCCGTCGCCGATTCCCCGGTCGTCCGGCACCGACTGCGCAAACACTGCGCCGTTTGGCCACCAACCTTGAAGAGTATCGGACCACACGAGACGCTGCCAAGAGTGGCCGGCCCCGGAGCGCCCGTTCTGCCGAGAATATCGCCGCTGTTGCCGAGGATGTCGAGCAGTGGACGGTGCGCGCTATAGGGCCATGTTAACCGAGTTTTTTCTGCCGCAATTGAACGAATTAGGACTGGAGGACATGTGGTTCCAAAAGGACGGAGCAACGGCACACACTGCGCGAGCCACAACCGATATTCTGAAGGCGGAGTTCCCGGGTCTCCTCATCTCTCGTTTTGGCGATTTGCACTGGCTCGCAAGATCGCCCGATTTAACCGTTCCAGACTTTTTTTGTGGGGTTTTTTGAAGGCCCGTGTTTACGTGAACAAGCCCGAGACCCTGGAAGCCCTCAAGGACAACATTCGGCACGAGTGCGAGAATCTGTCGCCCGAAGTTCTCGCCGAAGTGATGAAAAATGCCATAAAACGAGCCCATATAGCAATCAATTGTGGCGGCGCCCATTTGGCCGATATCATCTTCTCGACTTGACCAATAAAATTCTAAAGGTTCAAATAAACATAATCAAAAAGCAGAATCGAAGTTTTTCATTTAGAAAAAAAATGAGAGCCAAACAACATCAGATGACTTCTTTTGGCCCACCTTGTATAACAGATGTGCACATATTTAGCAATAAAATCAATTGTAATTATTTCTCTTTTTTGTTCAGAACAATGATCAATTTATATAAAAAAGAATGATTCATTCATATAACAAGACTAATTATAGTATTTCTAAAATTTAGAATACTATATATAAATTGATCAATTTATCATAATAAATGTTAAAAAATTATACTTGCCTCAATGGAAACAAGCTCATCACTCTGGATATTTGAAAAAACATTTTTAGTCCCGACAATTTGAACAGCAGCTGTAACTCGAATGTCCCGACAATATCCTCTCTGTGTGTCTTTGCCTTTGATCATACGCCGAACGACATCTCCAGGCATGAGCGACCTGTCGGCTAGATGTACCTGAGAAAATTAAACCATTATTAATTTAGGAGCCATTACGAATAAATATTTTTAACATTAATCAGTAAGGTAATACATTAATTCCTGTGAATCAATTGTAATAGACTGATGAAGAGGGCAAAGCTCTCGAAACTATAGTCTGGTTATAAATAAATTAAATATTTATAATCTCAGCAAAAGACACACTCTTTTATTGTCTCCTTCAAATTATAAAAATTTTGCTACTCCCGGCAAAAAGAAACTACCAATTTAATAAATAGTCTTTTAGTACAAGATTAGAAAGAGTCGTTATGATTGACACTTGTATTCTAGAAGAAAAGAGAGATTAGTAGAATATTTAAGAATATATATTTAAAAGCTAGATCAAATTTGGAGGTATTTGTTTTTTAGAATTCGAGTTTTTTAGCAGGCACCTGTCTAGATCCAATTCTATCTACTCAGATGGGAACTAAATATTTTTTCGAAGGCAATTTTTTTAATCTAATTTTATAAAAATAATCTAGGTATTTATTAATATAAAAATATCGGATGTTTAATGAAATTTTAAAAGATATTTTATGTTAGATTTTCGTGTATTTACAATTACATTAAGAGCCAGTTGTATGTCGGTTTGTAGTCTTTGTTAAGTTAACAAAGGGTAAAATCTTAGAATTCACCTTGTGCCAGGCGGGATGGCCAATCAGATGAAAGCATGTCATCTGATTGGCCATCCGGCCAGGCACAAGGTGAATTTTAAGGTTTTACCCTTTGTCAACTTTAACAAAGACTTTACAAACCGACATACAACTGGCCATTAGTGGCTCGGATTCATGAGCTTTGTCTCTATGTGGTCCTTTGAAGGGTTGAAACTAGGTAGTCAGATTGATGATCTCAAAGTTTGAAAGGCAATCTACTATCCATTAAAATTAAAATTTGAGTTAGGTCCTAAACAAATTCTAAAAACTATTAATTACAATCATTCCTTGAAAACTGGGTGCATAAACACCTTTGTTTTCATCCCTTCCCACTTTCATCTTTTCTGTAACATATCTAAGAAATCATATGTAAGAACAGTCCAAAATGAATAGAATTATAGTAATACTTCTAGGCTCTTTGAGAAAATTTTACGGATCTGATTTCTCGCCAACGAGAAAAATGACTTGCTTTATTCTATGTATGGCAAATAGCACTATTTGCGGCTGAGGATCGCTAATTCTAGTCATAAGGATAATTCTCAGGACATTAAAGCCTCAATTGCAACCATGGTTTGGAGTGACTCCTAACTTTATTTATCATCTCTTAAGGACGGCTTTAGAAATATGGGCCTAAACGTGGCGAAAATAATGGAAAATTTCAATTAATTTAAAGGTAGTTCTTCCGCGACAATCCACACAAAAAGTTTTACCCTCGTAACCACTCTATACATATGAACGGTGCTAAAATTTTAGATTATGTTTTTTTTAACGTGACTGTAGTTCTCACACTACTATATTCTCTTTATGAATGGATCGTTTCCAAGCCATTGATCTTATATCCCCTCCACTAAAAATAATCGACCAAATATGTTTTTTTTTATCAAAACTACGAGGTAAATAATTTCAATTTTTTTTTTAAGTTCCTCCGAATATATTATTCTAACAAATATTAGTTTTTCATCGAGAATATTCCATTTCTTGGGACGATTTCTGATAATATTATTTTTCATTCCCGACTTAAATAACTCAAATATATGTTAAAACTAGGAGTGAACCGCGATTGCAATTAGGTGTACACCGTCTTTGGAATTATGTGGAATTATTTTGGAATTCATTAAATAATGCCCCTTCATCTATTGTCTCCTACTTGGAAATGGAAGCAAGTATACAAGATACTAGGTCGCGGTTCACCCCTCGGGTTAACCTAATGGGTGAGGAAATCATTCTCTAGCACTTCCGTTCATCCTCAGAACCTAAATTTAAAAGAAGTAGAAGAACTTTGTGACTTACAATCGGTTCATTGAAAATAAGATTTAATGACATGTTTTTAGACAAATTCTGGATTTCCGTTGAAAATAATATCATCATAGGAAAGCAAATAATATATTGTTGCAGTTTTTAACATCGTACATGTGTGAACAAACCTTTTCTTGTTTAACAAGAGAATTAAGAGTAAGCATAGAACTCGTCTCCTTTCAGTGGAAGATGAAATTCGTATATCGTCGCCTTAGAGTGTAAACCTGCTAACTAACAACAAGGAAATTTTACAGGACAGAGAAAAAAACAAACAAAATTTAATATTGTTGTTATGGAAAGAAACTTATTTCACATTTTTTTCTACAACTTACGAGTAGCAGTTTTACTTGGACGATCCTGTATCTCTTTTTCTTTCGAACGGTATTAATATGTCATATATGATAAAAAATGAATTTAGCAGGTTTACACTCTAAGGCGACGATATGTATATCGAAAATCAGAGGCCGAATTAAACATTTATGTTTCAAAAACAGGCGTAGATTTCACATTAATTTGAAAGTTTATAATAGGACAAGTTTTTATGTGTGACTTTTATTTATCAGCCAACGTTTCGTCGACTTTGCCGACTTCTTCAAATAGTCATGCCATACATTCGTCTAAATTTTTTTGTTATCTTCATTACAATTGAAGACCATCAGAAACACAAATTTCAAAAAATATTTGGCACATTCATATAAACAATTTTTCCTTCTATTCTTTATATTAAAAATTACATTAGATATAAAACAGAAATAACATAAATAGAATGATGCAACACTGTTTTTAAAAACAGAATAGAATATTTTTCCTTAAGATCCTTACATAAAGAAATCTCAAATTTAAATAACACTAAAATTATATTATCTTGCATTTGTCTACTTTATTAAAAACAGTGTTGCCTCATTCTATTTATGTAATTTCTGTTATATATCTAATGTAATTGTTAATATAAAAAGAAAAGAAAGAAAAGTTGTTTATGTGAATGGGCCAAATATTTTTTGAAATTTGTGTTTCTGATGGTCTTCAATGGTAACGTAGATAACAAGAAAATTTAGACGAATGTATGACGTGACTATTTGAAGTCCTGAAGAAGTCGGCAAAGTCGACGAAACGTTAGCTGATAAATAAAAAAGTCACACATAAAAATTTGTCCTTATTTTCCTATTATAAACTTTCAAATTAATACAAATTATGGACTGAAATAATAATAATAATAATTTCACATTAATATTTGTTATAAATTGTTATACTAAAGAAATTGATTATTTTCTATACCTAATTATATTCAGATTTATACCAATTGCATGTAATTGCATTTTTTTTTGTTTTGAAATAAACACTAAAATGATCAACATTTTTTGTTTCAATTAATGATCGTTAATACAAATATTATGAAAATTTTTTGCTACATGGACTCTGGGATTCCCAAGAACTTGAACGTTGCATTCTTTAGATTTCCATATTTAGTTTTTTAGCCGAGTGGTCGAATTTGATTTATATTATTTATTTTAGAAAAATATACTATTAAAGTTATTTAATTTAATTTAATTTTATTTATAATATATAGTATACCTATGATATAAGCGATTAATAGATAATTTTTAAAAATTAGAAAAAATAAATATTCTTTGGGTGGGGTACTTAAGCCCATTCCTATGCTAATAAAATAAAATAAATTTTTCTTTAAAAATATTTAAGAATGTTGTATTTAATATTATGATTTTAATTTATTTTATTCATTTTATGTAGTGTCAAAAAAAATCTAAAATTAATTAATATATAATTCTCTAAAATTATCAATTTCGTTGGATAGGTTATTATATGTATATTCTTTAAGCAACTTAAAAGTAAATAAAAAAAGAGCTGATTAGTTTTCTTAAGAAATGAAATTATTAGAAAACACATCTTTAATATTGGGATTCCAGAAACTTCACTTTATATAATAAATATGATATAATTAGAAATATTTAAATAAAAAAATTGTCCAATTTAAATATAATATTAAATGATAAGAAGAATTAAGGAGAATAATTTAAAAGATTTCAATTAATATTCAAAGATTAGTGAAATAATGGCAGAAAATAAATTGATATAATTAAATCAATAAATGTGGAAATATTGCTAATGCCATTTTTTTCACTTTAACAATTGTTTTTGATTATTAATAGATAAATTAATAGCGAAATGACTATTTATTTAAATATAAGTGTTGAAATATATTTTGTAAGCCGAGGTGACAGTTACTCAAACATTAGTATAATTTTGACAGAATATAAAGCAAGTTAATTGGTAGATTATGGTTGTGATTGTGATTGAATAGTGTTAAGTTGGATGTAAAACGCACCTTTCGCTCTGGAATGACCTGTTCAACAGCTGATGGATGCCAGGCAACACGGATATGGCCCTTTTTAATAAGGTCACCCCTTTGTTGGCCCCCGTCATCGGTGTCCGAGTTCTCATCGCTGGATGCTAGTTCTGAGTTTTCTAAGACCATACCGAATTCGATATGGCCTTTCCGGTTGACACGATATACTTGATCTTCATAGAAATATTGATGTTCGGTGGCAGGGCCAGCGGCAGCCATCGTTTCTTGCGGCGGCTGCTCAAACGCAGCTCCGACTCAGAGCATTGGATCAGCCGAGGAGGAGAAGAAGCCCGTGCAATTGCAATAGCACCAGGGGACGAGAGCCGCCTAGAGAGCGAGAGATGGCCGGTGGCGGCAGCACTGTCGCACCCACGGACTCTGAGCGGCCACGGCCGAGCAAATCAAATCATAAATCAACAAATTAATATTACTATTTAAGGTAGTTGTTTCACCATATGGCTTTTCTTAGGATTTTTTTTGAAATTTAGACAGATTATTATTTAAATACTTCTGCATCGATTGGTGGTAAAACGAAATTTATGAGCAATATAGTTCCGGAGATATTAAATTCCAAAGATAGTTTTTCGCTCTTATTTATATCTATCTACTCTTATTAAACGAGCAAAAATTGTATATTTATTTATTATTTAAAAAATAATTATACGGAATTTATTTATATACCTATATATACACATAATCTGTGGACCACTAGAAAGCTAGCAATGCAAAAACTTGGTGCATGGTTGGGATGGATGTGGTGGGTGCAGGAGGTGGGTTCAGTGGGGGGGGGGGGTCCCGGGGAGCGGAGTTTCGGGGGCGAGGTTGCGGTGGCGGTGCAGGGATCTAAGGGGCGTTTGGTTACCGTGCGTCGCTCGGTGGCTCCAGGTACTACTATTTAAGGTAGTTGTTTCACCATATGAGTTTTCTTAGGATTTTTTTTGAAATTTAGACAGATTATTATTTAAATATTTCTGCATCGATTGGTGGAAAAACGAAATTTATGTACAATATAGTTCCGGAGATATTAAATTCCAAAGATAGTTTTTCAGACTCTTATAGGCATATATTGCACTATAAGGAATATTGGAAAGTTTACATATTTAATTATAATTAAGAAACTCTTCTTAATATTGTTGTAAAAAACTAAACCAACGTTAAACAATAACTAATACATTTTTAAGAAAATTTTAATTTATAGTTACAATACAGTTTCTGAGATACTAATGAATAAATAATGAAAAATGTATATTGAAAAATTTACACTAAAAACAAGCTGGCAACAACGTATATATTTTACCTAAAAAGTGGGTTAACTTTAGTACTTTTTTGACATTTTTTCGCTTCAGCCATTGTCGCAAAAGCTTCCAATCGCTTATTAAGAACTTTTTGTTTTATAAATCTTCCTTTATATAATGACATTTCTATGATAAAATATATATAGAAGCTCGGACAGTATATCCAGATTTGTCAAACGAGCGCGGGATTGGCTAGTAGTGATACATAAACAGCAACAAGTTTTGGGCTTACGAATTATGAATCCTTATTGTTTGCTCTATTTACTGTAGCATTAACTTTTTGCTAGTATTGTCGCGAAACAACTACCTTAATAAAATTAAACACATCTTTCCTTTTATTTCCTTATTTCCCATTCCACAACTAATCTGACCATCATCATTTTTGAAGACATATGGACCTAAGGCTTCGAAATTTTATTTTTGGGTGTTCGGTTTTTACATTTCTACTCTTCTAGGCGTTCACAGATTAAGGAGGTTCTTTCGCGACAATCCACACAAAAAGTTTTAGCCTCGTAACCACTCTATAAATATGAGCGGAACTAAAATTTTAGGTTATGTTTTTTAAGGTGATTGTCCACTCACAGTACTAAATCTCTATATGGATACACACATACTTGCCGGATCGTTTCCAAGCCATTGTGCTTATATCCCCTCCACTAAAAATAATCTCCCAAATATGTGTTTTTTGTTTTTTATAAAAACTACGTGGTAAATAATTTCAATTTTTTTTTAAGTTACTCCGAATATATTATTCTAACAAATATTAGTTTTTCATCAAGATGGTGAAAGTCCGTCAATGAAAAAAAATAAAATAATGATCATATCCCCACCCTTTCCCTATCTACCCTATGTTAAAATAAATGTCATTTTTAATTGTAATTATTTCATGTTTGGTGTGGTAAATAGTCTTCAAATTTTAACAGTATGTGTATTATGCTTTTAATGACTTAAATTTCAAGTTTCAGACTTATTGAATTTTTGCATTTGTGAAAGAACTACCTTAAAAGTACAAAATTTGGTTCATGTAGGTCCAAAGTCTTAGAATTTGCATTTTGCCCTCATCTCGTCCTCTCCATTTTGGATAATTGATTTTTGTATCACATTGTATTGCATAGGGAACTAAATATGTATCCGAAATTTCAGCTCAATCGGATAATAAAAAGTGAGTTAAAATTCGGACACAAATTTGGAATCAGAAAAACAGCAAACGAACTTTGCAAATTAAATAAAAGCTTGTAATTACAAAAGTATTCGTTTAGATTTTTTAGAGTCAACCGAAATAAAATTAGCTCTCTCAAATAAAACGAATATACTAAATAATCAATTAGAAGTTAAGAAAAGTACAATCATTGATTACATTCTTTAAATATTTGCAAATTTGTTTTGTGTGTAAATTCTCATTTCTCAGAAGACCATTCAAAATTAAACGAAATAGACTTCTCCCTCCACTAATTTTAAATATTTACCCTTTTGTTATCTTAAAAATAAATTTTACCATTGAGTTGTATTCAAATTCGAAATCCTCATTTCTCAAAAGGCCATTCAAAATTGAACAAAAGTAGACTTCCTACCTTTTCTCCCTCCAATAATTTTAAATATTTGCCCTTTTGTTATCTTAAAAATAAATTTTACCATTGACTTGTATTCAATTTCGACTTATCCAGGTCAGTTACTTTCTGTTTCTCCTGAAGATGGGTTAGTCACCCGAAATATATATATCGAGATTAAAGATTCTCCAAAAATAAATTCGTTTTATTTTTTTATATCTTAATGTGAAACCTACCAAGTATTTTTATCCAATAATTTTAAAAAATGTTTCACCAAGTACCAACACCAAATTCCTTAAAAACTATTGAAGTATTTTATTATATATGAAATTTGAAATATTTATATTCGACTGAAAATACAAGGGAATCTTTCCGACGTCTCTAAGAATTAGTGGTATAATAATTTAATAAGTAATAAATACAATGGCTAAGAACATATTCTTTTCTAAATTAAATTGTTGTTGGGATAAAAATTCGCATAAATTATTATGAAAAAATCCCTGCGGCAGGCCGTAAAAAGAGGTAATTTTGAAGGGGCTCTACCCCCCCTTTAGACTGCTCCTTCAAGAACTTTTCAGACACAAGTTGTAGATTGTAGAGGTTAATTAGTAGAATATTAGCCATTTGCGATTGGGAGGGGCGACAAAATATTTCATGCCTGTAGTAAAATTTTCTCTTAGACAGGCCCTGGCTACGGCTTTCGATGCTGAGCGTTAGTCAATCTCTCGACGCGTGGCAAGGATTATTATTTAATATTATTCTTATAAACAATATATAATATTTAAGAGCATTTGTAAATAAATAATTCCTTGTTGTAAAATTTAAGTGTAGGATTTGAATGTGTATTCAGGCCCCGCAAAAGGTCAAGCCGGCCCTGAATTAGTTATGTGATTTAAAGAAAATTTCAACCTTTAATAAAATTAATCACAAAAATAGAAGCTTTAACACAGGCTTATCCAACCCCGCGGGCCGCATGCGGCCCAAGACGCCTATTAATGTGGCCTGACAAAAAATCGCAAGCTTACTAACTTTATGAGCGTAGCGAAATCTACAGCAAGGAAGATTGGCCTCTTATTCAGGTCCAAGCGATTTTACAAACCCCCACAACTTCTCACCATCTACAAGGCCCAAATCCGCCCCTGTCTCGAATACGGCTCTCATCTATGGAGAGGAGCCTCAAAATATTCTCTTGCTACCCTTGATGCAATTCAGAAACGAGCCGTCAGGCTAATTGACGATTCTACCCTCACCGACTCCCTCGACTCGCTGGCTCATCGAAGAAATGTCTCTGCCCTTTCCCTTTTCTATAGATACTATCACGGCAGGTGCTCTGATGAGATAAAATCAATAATTCCCCCCAAAGCATGCTTTGCACGTAGCACGCGTTTTGCCGACTCCCAACACTCTTTCGCGGTCAAATTAGAAAAGTGCCGGACCACTTCATTCGCCAATTCATATATCCCCATGACTTCAAGGAACTGGAACTCCCTCCCAGCCTCCATCTTTCCCAGCACTTATAATCTTCAAACCTTCAAAACCGGAGTGCATAGACACCTACGTCTACACCCTCTCACTTAATCAACTTTCCCTTCTCTTCGGTAATGCAAGGGTCTTTCGAGATCCATAGGGGCTGCATCTTTACTGGTACACCCCTTCTTTGCATTCGATTGCATTAAAAAAAAAAATGAGAAAAATGGCATAAAAACAATTAAAATCGGTTAACATCTTCCAGCTCGCGCATCGAACTTGAAACTTATGAAAAATTGCAAAAATCACGATATTAAAAAAAAAATTATTAGTTGAAATTTTTCAAATAAACACATTCTCGTGTTTAATGCTTTAAATAACAACCTAAATAAATTAAATTCTGATCAATAATATACTTTTTTACTTCGCTCAACATCTTAGAAAAAATAGAATAGGTTATTTAAACTATAAAACAAGCATAAAACACTAGTGTTTATTTCAAATATTTTAACTGATAAAATTTTTTAAAATATTGTGATTTTTGCAATTTTTCATAAGTTTCAAGTTCGCTACGCGAGCGGAAGACGTTAACCGATTTTAATTGTTTTTATGCCATTTTTCTTCTTATTACAATAGGCAACTTTTCCGCACTAAAGGGTTTTCGTATAAAAAATTTCAGTTTTTCGACCCACCCGACAGCACTGCTTTAACAGCTATATATCTTGAAGGAGACAATAAAAGAGTGTGCTGGAATTATAAATTTTATTTATAACGAGACTATAGTTTCGAGGGCTTAGCCCTCTTCATCAGTGGACACGCCACGGCGGTCCTAAGTTAATGGTGGACTTACTCTGGGTGAAGCGAAGTTTAACTCTTAATTGCTATCTCTCCGACATCGGTCACATGATCCCAACAATACTTAATTAATAATTTATTTTTTTCTAATTATTATATAAATCAGTAGTTAGTTGTTTATTAACAAGCAAACACGCTAGATCGAAACTCCCAAGCTGAACCTTTCCACACCTTTTTACTCGAGTTAATCGTTTCCCTGCATGCCAGAAATCTTTCTACAACATATCAGGTGATTTTACAAATATTGGCATTCATTTTCCAAGAAGATTTCTTCAATCTCGCAGCGTTTCGACCGCCTAGGATCTCAAATCATTTTTCAAAGGTTCACAGATTTATATTTTTCATAACACACAAATGTACTGTTTCGATCACCATTCCCTACCTGGCTTTTTCTATTAAAAAAAAGTACAGACTATTTTCAACAGGAGTTAAATCTCGTTAACATTAGCTAACAAATCTTATTTATAAAAGATATGAACATTGAATCAAACAAATGGGAGAATAGGAAGAGGACGAGGGAGAGGGAGGAGATAAATCCAATCGATTTGATTGGGGAATAATGGAATTAAAATAATTATCGGAAAAGAGGTTTTTTTATCTAATTAGATTTTTCCTCTTATTAAAAACAAGGACTAAAGATAAATAAGGACACTCGATGGTGGAGAAGTTATCTCCGAAATCGAAGCTAAAATACAATGTATACATTAATTAATGTAAAATAATTGGTTTAATAAAATTTATAAAAAAAAAAAAAAAAAAAAGAATCAAACAAATGTGAGGAAGAGGATGAGGGATGATGAGATACCAATCGATTTGATTGGGAATAATGGAATTGAAATAATTATCGGAAAAGAGGTTTTTTTATCTAATTAGATTTTTCCTCTTATTAAAAACAAGGACTAAAGATTAATAAGGACACTCGATGGTGGAGAAGCAATCTCCGAAATCGAAGCTAAAATACAAGGTATACATTAATTAATGTAAAATAATTGGTTTAATAAAATTTATAAAAAAAAAAAAAAAAAGAAGATCAAACAAATGATGGATGAGAATGGGGATGAGAAGGATGAAATGAGAGAGGATTATCAATCGATTTGGGAATGAGGTTTTTTTATCTAATTAGATTTTTCCTCTTATTAAAAACAAGGACTAAAGATGAATAGACACTCGATGGTGGAGAAGTAATCTCAGGAATCGAAGCAAAAAATACAATGTATACATTAATTAATGTAAAATAATTGGTTTAATAAAATTTATAAAAAATTTATTATTTTTTTTCTATAATAAATAAACTGCAACGGATCGTTGCTAAACTTTATCCAAATTCATTTGAAATATTAATATGTTTGTTCCTTTATTATTAATCAGATATCACTTGCAATTTGTAGTTCATATTGAAATTAATTCAAAAATATTTCTCATTTAAGAGTCGAGGAATAACCATTCTACATTGGATTTTTGACGTTTCGGTTTTTATTGGTAACCATTGCTGAAGACATAGAGGAATCGACTTAAAATCAAAAATAGCCATCGATTCTCATCTAATACTTGAGGAATAACAATTCTACATTAGGTTTTTGACGTTTCGATTATTATTGGTAACCATTGCTGAAGACATGGAGGAAACGACTTAAAATCAAAAATAACGATCGATTCTTATCTAATACTAGAGGAATAACCTTATTGAATTCCATTTTTGATGTTTTGACTATTAATGGAAACCTCTACTTAAAATGTAGAAGAATCGACTTAAAATCAAAAAGACTATAGTCTTTTTGGTAAACAACTCGCTTCTTCTGAGCATTTTCAGCAGAGGTTTCCATTAATAGTCAAAACATCAAAAATGGAATTCAATAAGGTTATTCCTCTAGTATTAGATAAGAATCGATCGTTATTTTTGATTTTAAGTCGATTCCTCCATGTCGTCAGCAATGATTACCAATAATAATCGAAACGTCAAAAACCTAATGTAGAATTGTTATTCCTCAAGTATTAGATGAGAATCAATCGCTATTTTTGATTTTAAGTCGATTCATCTATGTCTTCAGCAATGGTTACCAATAAAAACCGAAACGTCAAAAATCCAATATAGAATGATTATTCCTCAAGTACTAGATGAGAATCAATCGCTATTTTTGGTTTAAAGTTGATTTCTCTATGTCTTCAGGAATGGTTACTAATAAAAACCGAAACGTCAAAAATCCAATATAGAATGGATATTTCTCAAGTATTAGATGAGAATCAATCGCTATTTTTGGTTTAAAGTCGATTTCTCTATGTCTTCAACAATGGTTACTAATAAAAACCGAAACGTCAAAAATCCAATATAGAATGATTATTCCTCAAGAACTAGATGAGAATCAATCGCTATTTTTGGTTTAAAATCGATTTCTCTATGTCTTCAGCAATGGTTACTAATAAAAACCGAAACGTCAAAAATCCAATATAGAATGATTATTCCTCAAGTACTAGATGAGAATCAATCGCTATTTTTGGTTTAAAATCGATTTCTCTGTCTTCAGCAAAGGTAACGGATAAGAAAACAACGCAGTTGCTATGGTTACTCATAAAAATTCCTCCCAAATTTTTAGCATTTCACAGAGAGAAGCCTATCCATTCTTACTTAAGTTAGGTTAAATGAGGTATATTAAAACGATCAAATGAATAAATTTAAATTTTTTTTTAAAAGTACTATCTTACTTTAGAGTAAAGTACTTTAAAATATAATTTTACTAAAAACTTTATTTAACCTTTTTTGTGGTCCCCAAGGTACTTAATTAGGATATTAAATTTCATCAAAATTGGTTAAGTCATTTTCAAAATATTTAGAAAAATAAAAAAGTACCGAAATAAAGTACTAATGTTTGTGGGCCGATATGTACCAAAAACTAATCAGCGCTTCATTTTGTTAAACTAATGGTAGGTTTTCAATTTCATTTCAATCGGTGCAACGGTGTGGAAAAAATCGTGGGCCAAAAAAGCGATAACATCCATACATACATACATCCATCCATACATCCATCCATACGCACGCACTAAATGAAAAAATCGCCCTTTTTGGCCTCTCGACGAGACCCCATGTAATTTTTGACAAAACCGTCACGTGTTAAAATTCAACCTATATGAATACTACAATTTGTGACTTTAATTGAGTCCATGGGTTCCGTAGTCTTTACCTGAGGACCCTTTGAAGCCACGCTTGCCCCGAGAGCGATTGCAATACTTTACCCATGCTTTGCATTGGATAAAGTAAAAAAAAAAAAGAATCAAAAACAAATGAATCTGATTGAGAGAAAAAAGATGGGAGGAATGGAGAACCAATCGACTTGATTGGGGAATAATGGAATTGAAATAATTATCGGAAAAGAGGTTTTTTTATCTAATTAGATTTTTCCTCTTATTAAAAACAAGGACTAAAGATGAATAAGGACACTCGATGGTGGAGAAGTAATCTCCGAATCGAAGCAAAAATACAAGTGTATACATTAATTAATGTAAAATAATTGGTTTAATAAAATTTATAAAAAAAAAAAAATAAAAAAAGAATCAAACAAATGTGAGGAGATGATGATTGGGATGATTGAACCAATCGACTTGATTGGGAATAATGGAATTGAAATAATTATCGGAAAAGAGGTTTTTTATCTAATTAGATTTTTCCTCTTATTAAAAACAAGGACTAAAGATGAATAAGGACACTCGATGGTGGAGAAGTAATCTCCGGAATCGAAGCAAAAAATACAATGTATACATTAATTAATGTAAAATAATTGGTTTAATAAAATTTATAAAAAAAAAAAGAATCAAACAAATACATTCTCTTTCCCAATTAAATTGAATTGAATTCGTTGTTTTACTTTTAAATAAGAACTCTTGTGTTTTAAACGAAGTACCAAATCTATTATTAAGAATATCTAATATTTATTTTAACATTTTAATAACATTTTAACAAACTAATAATTAGTGATTGTTAATTAATAAACTCACATACAAGCCCACGTAAACCAATTAAAATAATTGATATTTTAATTGAATTCCTGTTACTCATACTATTAATTATAATTAACTAATTGTAAACAAAGTATTATTTGTAATATTATTTTTTATTCAAAACAAAACAAAAGATTAAATTTATTTCTTAAGCAAATAATAAAATATTATTTTGTACATATTTGTTGACTGAAACAACATCCGATTATTTTCCAATAAAATAATTAAACTTGTTATATTACAACCTGAATATTTGGTTTTATCATTTCTTGTCCAACTTATTTATTTGTTAACATTTCAGCACCTTTTTTTGTGAATAAGACCTTCTGCTTCAGATCACACAAACTTAACTTTATTAATAACTAACTAACTTTTCAAACGTACATACAGTAAAAGTTTGTATCTGGTTGACCAACTGGTGGACGGAGTCACATAACTGACAAATTGATTTTTGTATCATTGTCGCATTTTTAGAGTTTTCCAGCGCATTCATAGTTGGCCTATCCAATCAGTCTATTACAATTGATTCACAGGAATTAATGTATGAACTCCTTCAATATATAAAAATTCTGCTACCCTCTGCACAAAAACTTTCAAGCTATATATCTAATAGATCTTATGATTTCAGAGCAAATAAATAAATCTAATCTAAATCCACTCTTACCATCGACATAAATATCTATCTATCTACTCTTATTAAACGAGCAAAAATTGTATATTTATTTGTACATATATATATTTGTTTGTTTATATATTTGTATCTTGGTTCTATTTTGAAAACGACTCTACCGATTTTGATGAAATTTACGGGTTAGGGGTTTTCGGGGTGACAATTCGATCTGTCACGGTCTCACCTTCGACAAAATTGTTTTTGATGGGTTTTTTCGTAATCAAATTAATTATTCTCAGGTAGACAAATCCCATTCTTAGGGTTTTAAAAAAGGTTTCCCTTTTCCTTTTGTACCCAGGCAGACAATGGGTTGCCTTAATTCATTGTTCTAAAAGGCCTTGAAGAAGTATTGTGGGTTTTAACATATTTTGTTCAACCTAAACGTTAGAAATATTAATAAACGTTTTATAATTGTTTTTATAAAGAACTTTATTTATTTAATAGAATAATAAATAATCAAGAATTTATTTAAAAATATATTTCGCATAAGCAGGTCTCAATTTTCTGAAAAAACAACACATTTTGATAGGTTTTATTTATTAACAATTGGATGAATAAAAATGAATCATATGGTTGAATCAAAACAGGTGCAGGTGGGGTGCAGTGGTGGGGGATCCGGGGGTAGGGCGAGGTTTCGGGGGTGGGGTCAAGCGAGGTGGGGGTACAGTGGGCGAATACTATATATATTTATATTTTTTTTAATTTGAAAACGGCTCTCGAATAAAAATCGACATTTTTATCAGAATTTTAAATTAAAAATAATATTAAAATAAAGGTTTTAACTGAAGGAAGAAGTTACCGAGCATCGCTCGGTGCCCCCAGGTACTATAGCCTTAAACTTCCAAAGAGCCGCATCCACTGATACCATTAACGCAGACCCAATTGCTGAAATTTCTTCCTCTTCTCATTCTTCTTTTCACACTGCAAGGATCCATCCCGAGCTACAGAGCTATTGCCCCTTCTTGAATCAATATTATTTAAAAAAAGTGTTCCTAATTGGCAGATGGCAAATCGGTTGGATATTTAGGTATTTTTGAAGACAATGGCCACTGTCTCTAAATTTTGACTAATTTTCGAGTGCTAATAAAAAACACACATCATTCTTTCCGACCTGAGAAAATTCTCTGAATTATATTTTGGTGTTTATATAGGTACATTCATGAAATTGTGAAATAGGAGAAAAATTTAATTATTTGTTTTTATTTAATAATTTATTTAAAAAAAAATATTTCATTATAAAATCATAATCAACTATTGATTTTAACATTCACGTCTTTATTTTTTTCTTCTTCAGCAATAATATGTTGTTTACGATAAAATCTTTTTAATGCTTTGTTATCTAATTCTTCACAATGCTCATGAAACATAAGTTTCAAACTTGGTTGAAACAAATGTAGTAGAGATAAATCCTTGAATGAAATCTGAAAAATTTTCAATGAAGTTATTAAATTTCAAGCCAGCAATAGAAAATTTGTTTGATTTATTCAATAAAAATAATATAAATACCTCCATATTATCAAAAGCAATGCCGACATTTGAAGGAAGATCATTTCCATTAATTCTAGGTAATTTAGCATATCGTTGACTAAAATGTGTGAGTAAGGTATAGCGCGCATTCATTTTTTTACCCACTTCCAAAGCTTGAGACATTGTACAATGCATTTTAAAGGCAGCTTCATCTTCAAGTTCATCTTCCATAGTTGCTTCATGAATTAAAATATCACTATTTTCACCTTTTAATTACGAAAACAATTTAATTGAATAATAAAATAGGTGTTGCATATTTATAAATTTTAGAATATTTGAAAATTAATTTTAAAAACTTACCAATTTTAATCAAATGATCACAAGGCATAGTATCTCCAGAGTAGGTTAATTTCCAATTATTTTGATGTTTTAAAGAAATTCCAAATGAATGAGCACAATGCCGAACCGGACAGGTTTGTAAAGAATTTAGGTGAAGATAATCAAGAATATCTTTGGGCGAATTTTCTCCATCAACCTGCATTAACCCAATAATAGATACATTTTTGAACAAATAAATGAAATAAATAAGCTTAAAATAATAATTTAAAAATAAAGAAAAATTCAAATAAGGAGCATTTTTAAATTTTCGATTTACACAAAAACCTATATGAATAAAAAGAAAAAAAAATTCTTTTTTAGGCGAGACAATTAGATATTATATCAAAAAAAATTATATTAAATCCTGAAAGTAATGGAAGGCAGACCAAGGGTAGTGAAGAAAGAAAAATTATTCCATTTCCAAATAAAGTGAATTTATTGGATTGTCATTCCTTTCTTCCTCCTTCCTTTTAAACCGACTTTTCGGAGGATTCATCCCTCTTTCTTCAGGGTTTCAAAGGGTCAATATTTCCATCATCAGGAGGGAAGAATCCTCCGAAACGTCGGTTTAAAAGGAAAGGAGGAAAGAAAGAAAGGAATGATAATCCAATAAATTCACTTTATTTGGAAATGGGATAATTTTTTCTTTCTTTTTTTTTTTTTTTTTAATGCAATCGAATGCAAGAAGGTGCACCAGTAAAGATGTAGCCCCTATGGATCTCGAAAGACCCTTGCATTACCGAAGAGAAGGGAAAGTTGTTTAAGTGAGAGGGTGTAGACGTAGGTGTCTATGCACCCTGGTTTTGAAGGTTTGAAGATCATAGGTGCTGGGAAAGATAGAGGCTGGGAGAGAGTTCCAGTTCCTTGAAGTCATGGGGATATATGAATTCGCGAATGAAGTGGTCCGGCACTTTTCTAATTTGACCGCGAAAGAGTGTTGGGAGTCGGCAAAACGTGTGCTGCGTGCAAAGCATGCTTTGGGGGGAATTATTGATTTTATCTCATCAGAGCACCTGCCGTGATAGTATCTATAGAAAAGGGAAAGGGCGGAGACATCTCTTCGATGAGCCAGCGAGTCGAGGGAGTCGGTGAGGTAGAATCGTCAATTAGCCTGACGGCTCGTTTCTGAATTGCATCAAGGGTAGCAAGAGAATATTTTGAGGCTCCTCTCCACAGATGAGAGCCGTATTCGAGACAGGGGCGGATTTGGGCCTTGTAGATGGTGAGAAGTTGTGGGTTTCTTCTCTATCCTTGGACTGCCTTCCATTACTTTCAGCTGAAAATTCTACCAGCCCGTCTCTCTCCAAAGAGAAAATTTCGTTCAAATATTATATTAAATTTTTAACTTAATCCAGATTGCAATGGTGTTTTTAAAGTTTAAAATGTATATTAAGTTTAATTTAAACTATGTAGATGAGTACTGGGCTACTGGTCTTGTTTGTATCTTCAAAAATGTGTGAGTTAAAGGATAATAGAGAATTTTTATTTTCAAATAGACATAATTTTGTCAAATATATTGAATTGTCATCATCAGTCCGAATATAAGGAAGATACTACAGTAGCCCCAAGTCTAAAACGCTTCAATTTCTTCAACTGTTTTAAGTGTCCAGCTCTAAACTCCATTAGGGATTATCGGGAAAATCTAACATCTTTTATTCTTAGTTCAAGATCTAAGTTTGTGTTTGTTGTTCTTGCTTAAGATTAAAATAATAAAAATAAATGAAATAATAATTCTCTGCATTATTATTAAACTCAAATAGTTTAGAAGATCCAAACAATAGGTCCAGTACTAGCTACGTGGTTTAAATTAATTATTGACCTTCACATTAAACTTCTATATGTATATAAGTTCCGAATATATGCTTTCTTAAAGCGATTTGGACTTATGCACTCAATCGCAATTCAGTCGTGGGTACTGAGCATATGTGCTTTGAAATTTCTTAGCAGAAATGTCAAATATCCATACTCAGTACCTGAGTGCATTAAGTCTAATAAGCCATTAATAATTTTCATTTTTAAGCACAAAATAGTTTTTCCTAAATGAATATTTTAAAAATTAATAAGATAATAAGTAAAAAAAAAATTATTAAAAATTTATTAAAAGATTGCTCTTTTATAAACTATCTTACCAGATCCAAATTATGAACAATTTCTAAGGAGTCCAGAATAGGCTCATAAATATTATTGTATTGAATAAGCCAGCCGCGTATTTGTTTCGGGGCAATTAAAATAAGAGGTCTTGTTTGAGATGATTGTATCTTTTTCCATTCATGTAAAAGTCCCATAAGCCCCATGTGATGATCTGCATGTAAATGAGAAATAAATATTGCCTAAAAAAAATTATTAATTTAAAAATTTTAAAAAATTAACATATCCAGTACACACCAAGCATATTTAAATTTCATATTAATATTATGTATAAAAATATATGTGTGTATATAAGTAAAGAAAGCTTGTTACCTTTATATCTTGCAAAATTTTAGGAAGTAAATTAATTCCATACAATCGGACCAGTTGGCCAAGTGTTCCTTCTCCACAATCAAGTAATATACTGCTATCGGGACTAAAAAATTAATTATAATTATATAAATTAAAAACTAATTTCTAGTGTTGCTTATTTTTAATGGTAAATTTCTACTAATATTAATTAAAAAAACAAATATATTTTTTTATTAAGAATGATATACAGGCTGATTCACGGTCGATGGCACGTTAGACGTTTATGGAAATCGGAAAGAAGGATTTTTCTGAAAATTTAGGACCTTAGATTTTCTTACCTGTTCTATCGATCTAAAATATTTTCAGCATTGCGACGTTTCGGCTTCCATCGAAAAGTCGTAGCAACTTTAAATGGAACACCCCGTATATTAACGTTTTTAGAACCTCTCTTTTATTAAAATACTTTTTTGTTAATATTGTTCTATACCTATCAGTTTTCGAGATAAAAAATAATTTGTATTAAATATGATCCAAAACATGGCCTTAATTAAACTTAAATAAATTAGTGCTCTCCATTCATGAAAAGTTGATATTTTGGTGGTAGTTTAGACACACCCGAAGTATTTAATTTAAGCCGAAAAATCGACTCCATATTATACAATTTCGTGAAAAATTGCTTTTTAATGAATTTAGTTTTAACTAACCATGAAAAATCTCCCAAAATGACCGCAAATATTGTTATTATTTATTATTTATTATTCAAACGAAGTTCTTATGAAATTATTTATTTTGTACTATAAGAACTTCGTTTGAATAATCAATATATAACTGCAAATATTGATTATTCAAACGAAGTTCTTATAGTACATAATAAATAATTTCATTAGAACTTCGTTTGAATAATCAATATTTGCGGTCATTTTGGGAGATTTTTTTGAACACCGTCAATAAAGTGTTTATAAGTTTCTTATAAATAGTCAACAAACTCTCATAAGCTTGATATTTCCATGGTTAGTTAAAACTAAATTCATTAAAAAGCAATTTTTCACGAAAAAGCGCCTTTATTAAGGAAACTTGATGTTTTAGGTATAGGGAGGGACATGATATATCGTCTTAAAGCATTTTTCTTCGTCTTTCAATTTATTGAGTAATATACAGAGGGTCTCATTTGAAAAATCGAACTTTTGACCCCTTTTATGAATAACGGAAATAATAGGAATCTTAGCACGCCCTGTATAATATGGAGTCGATTTTTCGGCGTAAATTAAATACTTCGGGTGTGTCTAAACTACCACCAAAATATCAACTTTTCATGAATTGAGAGCACTAATTTATTTAAGTTTAATTAGGGCCATGTTTTGGACCATATTTAACACAAATTATTTTTTATCTCGAAAACCGATAGAGATAGGTATAGGACAATATTAACAAAAAAGTATTTTAATAAAAGGGCGGTTCTAAAAACGTGTTAATATACGGGGTGTTCCATTAAAAAAAATAAAGTTGCTACGACTTTTCGATGGAAGCCGAAACGTCGCAATGCTGAAAATATTTTAGATCGATAGAACAGGTAAGAAAATGTAAGGTGCTAAATTTTCAGAAAAATCCTGCGTTCCGTTTTCCATAAACGTCTAACGTGCCATCGACCGTGAATCACCCTGTATATAGGTATACACCAGTGGTTCCCAACCTGGGGGCGATCGCCCCCCCCCCCCCCAGTGGGCAATTTGGGTTATCAGGGGGCGATAAATAAGTGAGGGGCGATGAGTATTCTAAGGGGGGTGGGGAATTAAAATAGTACTGTACAGTAGAAGTTGCCGGGTAAAATAAAACAATAACAAAGTTTTCAAACTTTCATTTATTTTTTCAAACTTTAACTTAGCCCAGTAAATAGAGGGGTTTCAGCTTACATTAATTGCGGGAAAATATTTTTTTTTAGGTATGGTGTGGGTATGCGAAATCTAAGTTTCTGACCTCGAAAATATGGGGGACAACTTTTGGTGGCCGAAAAACTTCGAAATTTTCGGGGTTTTTCGGCCACCAAAAATTGTCCCCCACACTTTCGAGGTCGCAAACTGAGATTTCGCATACCCACGCCATACGATCCTAGAAAAAATCTTGTCCCGCAATTAATGTAAGCTGAACTACTTTTTGGATCCTCTATTTACTGGGCTAAATGTCAACTTTCTTAATTTTCCCAGATTCCAATTTAAAAATGAAAACATGTACTCTTGTTTTTAAATGTTCGTCACTGATCTTAGTTAATAATTTCACTCCTTTGTTCTTAAAAAAAATTTGTAAGAAAAGTACATTTTAATTTTATTTTTTATTTTATTTAAGAGTGATTGGATAGAACTGCTTTGGTCGTTTTTAAATACGGTAATAAAATTGTTTAAAATAATAAAACTGCTTTATTATTTACACTTTGCTTCAAAATAAAATTAGGCATACTCTGAAAATGAAAAAGGGGCGATAGGTGTTAGTCAACATCCAGAAAGGGGCGATGGGCCACAAAAGGTTGGGAACCACTGGTATACACTATACAATATATAAAATAAGTGTACCTTGTATGGAGAAGGATAGCGCTTGTATTTCTTGTTTTATTTGGTATGCAAGATCCTGTACCTAAAAATGTAATTTTAGGATATTCATCCTTTTCATCATTTATTTTTGAAGAATTAATGGTTGATTTTAATTTTTTTAACTCTTCAGTTAAACCTTCAAAAGCTAATACTTCTGAAATATATTCTTCTCCTTTAATTTTTATACAATTTTCACTGAAATAAAAATAATATTAAAATTAAGAATGATTGATTCAAAAATTTAAAGAAATATTTTTTGTTTGTATTTTTACTCTGTAAATCCTTTAAGAGGTCGAAGCTGAACTTGCATCATAGTTTTAGCTTGTATTATTTGGTTTTGGTTTTCATTATGTTCATTTTCTTGAAGTAAAGGGAAAATTTTTGGTTCTAGTAAATTTAATTGGTATTGAACACGATGAACAGCTTCGCTCCCAAGGCAAGTATTTGATTCATTTACAACCAAATGTTTAGTACTTGGCGAAAATTCATTTATCCACGTTTTGTATCTAAAAATAATTGTAAATTTATTAATTAGCCACAATATTTTAAAAACATATTGTTTCTATAGAGCTCTTATTATTTTAAAATAAACTTCTTAATTGAAAATTTCGGTTCTTTTCTTTCAACATCAATGCCATAGCATATAACTGGGTCTGTGACCTTCATTTTAATCGTTGTATTATTAACTTTAAAAATCAATCTTTGAGGAAGAAAATAATTAAAAACATTAACAAATTAATTATGTAATAAATTTTACTATAATATGTAATGATGGTTATAAATTATGAACAGGAAGGTAATTAATGTCTTATTTTTAATTTTGCTACATGAAGTTTGTGTTAGCTTATTCACTTAATAACTGAAATTGAAATTGTTAATCAATTAAATATAAAATGTCATGATGACTAATATATGATTAAAATTCTGGTTCAGACTTGAAGGCATTTACTTAGCTATTAGAAAATTATTCTATCAATAAATTCAGTGGATTCAGGTTAATTGGTATATTGAGAAACATGGAGGACAAAAATATTTTTTTCCATTTAAGCGGCTGCCTCAATTTATTAACGTAATATTATGTCAGAGATGTGGCTAGAGTTATAGACTTACAATCATGTTAACTTGAGATCATATCCCGTTACAGTCAAAAAATTTTGACTTCTGGCAAAAGTTCAAGGCGCTTTAACAAATTCAGGGAACAAGAAAGGAAAACCACCCAAGTAAACATTTTTTCTAGGAAAATTATAATGGAGAATTGTCGAAGCTCAAAATCGAGTATGGCAAGAGAAGAGAAACTGTTTTTTTTTTTTTTATGATAATGATGAGAGAAGGAGTTACACCAAAAAGGTGCAACCCCTAAAGGCCTGGGTTGGCCCCTCCATCGTGAAAAGAAGAAGAAAGAATTTTATGGGTTGGGCGGGGGTCGAAGGTATCTGTGGATACGGGTCTTAAATAGCTGAAGGTTATAAGTCGCGGGAAAGATGGTGGCAGGGAGCGAGTTCCAGTCTCTGGAGGTCATAGGGGTAAAAGAGTTGGCGAAAGCGCTTGTTCGACTTTTATCCAATTTGACAGCGAAGGGGTGCTGAGCTATGTTTTTGAAAATTTGATCTAAATAAATGGGTGCCCCTTAGGGCCGGTTGTATGTCGGAAAGTAAATGCTTTTTACCACTAACAAACGGTAGATGGTAAATGTAGGCACTGGGCCAATCAGATGACAGGCACTGAAAATGCCTGTCATCTGATTGGCCATCCCAGTCCCTCCATTTACCATCTACCGTTTGTTAGTGGTAAAAAGCATTTACTTTTCGACATACAACCGGCCCTTAGGGATTCAGGTTGGCCGAGTGGTTAAAGAGCATTTCTTTTAATCAAGCTAGCGCGGGTTTAAGCCCGACTCGCTGCAAATATTTGATCGGCTATAATCTGATTCCTTCAGGGGAAGGCAATGCCCCTGTGAAAAATTTCCCCAGGAAAATTACAACGGAGAGGATACCTATTCATAGTAATCGCCGACGCTCGGAATCGAGTATGGCATTTTATTTACACTTTTACAAATGGCTGCCCCAAATAAAGGAATCAAGTAAAGGGTGATTTTTTTAGAGGTTCACAAATTAAAATTAAAATAAAACAAAGAAAAATATTTTTAATATCAATGAAACTGGCTTTATTGGAAAGATAATTTTATGACATTAAGGTTTGAATATGATTTCGGCCATAGGGCGCAATCTGGATTTCCAATTTTCACACACTTTTCGAAGCATTTGCGGCCGTATTTCGCCAATAATTCACCGAATGTTGTGTTCTAAGTGTTCAAAGGTCTCTTGTTTATCGGCTTTGGGGATATGTCAAATCACTTGTATACGCCAATAAACCAGAGAAGATTGAATACTTGGAATACAACATTCGGCGAATTATTGGCGAAATACGGCCTCAATTACTGAAAAAAGTGTGTGAAAATTGGAAATCTAGATTGCGCCATCTAAGCGCCAGCCGCGGCGGCCACATGGCCAAAATCATATTCAAACATTAATGGCATCAAATTATATTTCCAATAAAGCCAGTTACATTGATATTAAAAATATTTTTCTTTGTTTTATTTTAATTTAAAGTTGTGAACCTCTAAAAAAATCACTCTCTATATATAGATTTAAATAAAATTTCTTGAAATGCTTAAATGTAAATTTACAGATTAGTTAATTTTTTTAAATAAATTGTATCATACTTGGGATGTTGAAAAACTTCGTCTGGAGTAAAGTGTACAACTAAATAAGCAATATTTGTCTCTTGAGAAGCAGTTGAATTATGTCGGCGAAGTAAGGGTTGTTCAATAAACGAATCAAGGTAATCAAGAGATGGACATTCAACAACTGAAAATTAAAAAAATTAAATATAATCAATGAATTTATCTTATGTATCTAAAAGGAAGAAGAAAAAACTTAATTAAAGATGGGTTTACCTAATATCACAGGTCCAATTTTATCTGGCAAACGGACTTCTTCAGCTAATACAACTTTCCCATTAGGGAGAGTGATATTTTCTCCAGACTTAAGTTTACCTAACAATGGGCCTGGAGGTACTCCTTTATCCACACATTTTTCGATGCACAAAGTTCCTGGTAGAGAATGAAATCTAAAATAATGGAAAATTTATAAATTCAAGATGATAAAGTAATTGAGCTGTTTATTTTGAAAGTGGCCTAACTCCATTTTTCAAAAAAATCGAGTTAGCAACCTTAATAGTTACATTTTTACATGATGTTTTCATTCTGAAGCAACTTGATACTAATATATTTAAAATCATTAAGATTTTGTAACATGAAAATTTGCTGGTTAATGAAATTATATAAAAGTTTATTTTGAAAGTGGCCTAACTCCATTTGTCAATTATTAGAAGACGCAATTTTTAAAAGGGTAAAGAATTCTGATGGAGAATCAATAAACTGGTTAAAAATATGTTGGATGCGTTTTGTTAGAAATAAACCGTATAAAATTTTCTATAAGACATCAATGAATGAGAATGAAAATTTTTCAAGTCCTGGATTTATTACCACGTCGGGGTAGACCAAGAAAGTTCGAAAATATCGTGTTGACACCACTGTATAAAAATATCAGACAAATTACAACAGCAAAATTCAAGGACATAATTGACCTCTTACGATATATACCACAGGAACATCATGATTTCTTCAAATCCCTTACACACACACAAAATGTAGATGAATAGTAAATTGTTTTGTAATAAATAAATTTATGTTTTTTATGTTTTGTAGGTTATGTAGTTAAAAAATGTTTTGAATGACATAAATTAAGTTTCCGAAGTGTTTTAAAGATATGTAAAATAAATTAAGTATTGTTTTTTTCAATTTGAAGCATCTTAAAGTATGTTGAATGGACTTGGGCACCTTCAAATTTTATAATGAATCTGGATGTTAATTTTGAAAGTGGCCTAACTCCATTCTTGATAAGAAAACGCATATTATTCACTTAATAATTGCCACTATTTTAATAGGAACTATAAATTTAACACCCTTAGATACACTTAAGCAGTATGACTCATTAGTATCCTATACGTATATTTTTAAATTCATTGAAACGCAAACCCTTAAATATCTCGATTTGAAGATAAATGGAGTTAGGCCACTTTCAAAATAAACGGCTCAATTATTAAGAATTTTTTAAATAGGTAGGGAAGACATGACGACATTGGTCACTTTTTCATTGAAAGTAATTTAAGTATCACAATCTTATACAAATGATCCCCTTTTTGAAAATCAATAGACCTGCATCTCTGCCTGAATTCTATGAGGGCAAAATAGATCAAAGTAAATTTCCTGATATTTGTTATAATTTATTTTTTAAATTAGTGTAAGTGTGTGTGATCTCTGTGCCCATGGCGATGTACAGTTACTGGAGTTGGACTGACAACAAAATATCAAATATAAAAAAATACTATATATTTAATAATTGAATATGCAATTTCGAAAAGGGAACATGTCTGAACATTGAAAATGTTCAGGAATGAAAAAACTAATTATTTTCTAAAGTAGTGTAAAATTTATAAAATTTATTTTTGAGTTACATTTTGGGGCCAGTAAAATTAATGCCAGAGTTCTGCCTTTTTCGAGCATAGTAAGCTTTTAGATTACATTTATATGAAAAAGTATATTTGTCAAAATATGCGAGATGTGCCCTTTTCGAAATTGCATATTCAGTTTATTTTATTAATAGCTTATAAATTTATATAATAATAAAACTTGAGCAAGATGCGAGGTAGGTTTCACAAAAAAAGAAATAAAACAAAATTGAGTAATGAATTCGATATATTTCGGGAGTGAGCCCATCATCAGGAGTCAGACTTTTCTCCCCCCCCCCCCCCCCCCCGAAATATATCGAATTCAAAACTCAATTATTATATTAAAATGTTTCACCTAGAACCAACACCTAACTCCTTAAAAGTTATAAATTTATAAGCTATATTAAAATGTAAGCTGAGCAGTCCTGATAAAATATTTGCACAACAATAATTCCTTATTAATTGATTAACCCCCATTATGTACTCTTAACAGCTTCCATATTAAAGTTGTTATGGCTCTTCAGAGATTTATACTAAGGGCTAGTGTAAATATTTAAAATTGTATATACTCATGTACTAAATCTACATTATATTTATAATTAATTAACCTTAAGTTCTAATGAAAATGTATACATACTTAACTAGATAAAATAATACAAAGAAAGTGATTGGCTAAATGGTTCAGACCAAAAACCAGGAAGGGAAGGAAAAAAACAGCTTCCATATTTTTCTCCCCTAATGTGATAAATGGAGTTACACCAAAAAGGTACAATTCCTATAACAGTTGAGTTTCGCAAGTGAATAGAAGAAATAATTTCAAGTTCAAGTTTCTAGAAGTCATAGGAATAAGAGAAATCGAATGCCAATCGAGTGGCAATATAATTTTCAATTTTAAATTATTGATAACAAACATTGCCTATATTTTACTTAGCTCCAGTTATTTTTAACAAGTGCTTATGAAGAAAAACTTTCTTATTACTAATAAAATCATAGAAAAAAGTTTAAAAGACCAATTTCTTTTGTTCTCATTTGAAAGAGAATTAGCAATAGTATTAAATATAAATTAAAATGTTAAGGAGATCATGAATTTTACATATAGTATTTAAGGTAGTTGTTTCGCGACAATACTAGCAAAAAGTTAATGCTAGAGTAAGTATATAGAACAGACAATAAGGATTCATAATTCATTAGCCCAAAACTCTTTGCTGTTTATTTATGTACGATTCTAGCCAAACCCGTGTTCGTTTACAAATCTGGCACCATTGTAAGAGATTGAATATTTTTATTTTAAAATGACAGACATTTTGAAAGTTAAAAAATTTCTATAAAAATCGTTTTGTTATTTTTTAACAAATGTAATCAACGCCTACGTTTACACCTTATGAAAATTATAATTTTGAAAAAATCTAGCGCATGCGCGCTTTATACATCTTCGTTGGTTAAATAAATGCGCTGTTGCCAAATTGTTTTTAGTGTAAATTTTTTTTTATACATTTTTCATTATTATCTCAGAAACTGTGTTGTAACTATGAATCAAAATTGTCTTAAAATATGTACTGGTTATTGTTTAATGTTGGTTTAGTTTTTTATAAAAATGGTAAGAAGGGTTTCTTAATTATAATTAAATATGTATGTAAATTTTCCGATATCCCGTATAGTGCAATGTTAAAGAGCCTGAAAAACTCGATTTTTGGAATTTAATATCTCCGGAACTGTATTGTTCATAAATTTCGTTTTGCCACCAATCGATGCAGAAGTATTTAAATAATAATCTCTCTAAATTTCAAAAAAATCCTAAGAAAACCCATTTGGCGGAACAAATACCTTAGGAAGAACTACAATATAGAAATTCTCCTCTATCTTATATTCTATAGGATAAAATAATGATTAATAAATAGTTTTTATGAATTACCTTACTATATAACAAACACAGGGTTCCTCTTGAATTGATAACTTGGTAGATTCCAAACGTGGTTTCTTTTTTTTGGTGACAATTTGAGTTTGGCTTCTTTTTTTAAATATAATAATGAAAAAATATTTATATAATAAATTTTAGGTTTGTTAAATCATTTAATCGAAAATAATTTACTTTTTTCATTACCGTCCTTTTTTTCATAAGCATAGTAATCAATTTCTTCTTCTTCGTCTTCTTCACTTAATGTGCGGTTGGTATCAATCTCCTTAAATAAATAATAAAAATTGAAAACAAAAATATTTGACTTTTATATTGATGTTTAATTTTAAGTGTGTTATATACCTACCTTTTTACTAGATGGGTGGACATGTGCATATGTCAGGGTTAAAACATTGTCTGTGAATTCACCTCCTTCTAAACTAGGTGCTTGCTCAACATTTAGGTCTCTAAGTTGAACAAATCGTCGAGCAACTTGAAAAAGATGACTCTAGAAACGAAATTAAGAGTTTCATTAATTTATTTATTTATATTTAGAATTTTAGATCTTTTTTTATGAATATTTATTTTAAAATTGGAAATTTATCTTGCAATATTCTAAATTTTCTCATTAAAATAATAACATATCTCTAGTAGATGAAGGAGGAGGTATCAGCCTGGGTTCAATAAAACGTTTCGGCCTGAATTTATTTGGCCATCTTCAGTTAATTGGGAGTTATACACAAAATGCGGTACACATATGTGATCGAACCAACCCTTGTTAAAAATAAAAATTGTAGCTTCATGTAAATTTATAACGTGCCTGCGCCCAAAGATTCAGAATGAATTGGTTCGATCACATATGTGTACCGCATTGTTTGTATAACTCCCAATTACCTGAAGATGGCCAAATAAATTCAGGCCGAAACGTTTTATTCAGGGTGTTTTATTGAACCCAGCGCATCCAACTTTGGCTGATACCCCCTCCTTCGTCTAATACAGTTTCATCACAGCCACGAACTCTAACAACATTTCTCTAGTTTTAGTAAAAAAATTTGATATATAATTTTGTGATTAAATAAATTGAATTGGATAAAAATTAACCGTATTAATTCTAAATTTAAGTTAAAGCTCATTCTTTGATTTTAATTTATCAGGTCTGTAAATATGAAACCGGAATTTTTTATAGAAGATACACATTTATTGTATGAAAATGGTAAAAAATATTTTATTCAAAGTATTGCCAATCGCTAGCTACACATATTTCCCATCTCTCTGGAAATTTGTGGATTCAGCCGAAAAAACTGTTGCTCTTTTGTGGCAAACATATCATCGAGCCATTTTGGTACATATTCGTAAGAAATGAAGCGCTGCTCACCAAGTGCGTGTCCCATCGATGCAAATAAGTAGTAATCGGATAGAGCCAAGCCTGATGAGTAAGCCGCATGCGAAAGAATTTGCAACCTAAACGCCTCAATCGTTTTCTTGAGCGGTTTAGTTGTGTGCGATGGTGCATTGTCATGAAGCAAAATCACTTTGTGTTGCCTCTTTTGATATTCTGGTCGTTTTTCACACGCGATATTTGGTTCAAATCCATCATTTGTTGTCGGTAGCGTTCAGTATTAGCGGCTTCGCCAGGTTTTAGCGTTTGAGCGTCATCCTCATCCAACAATGCTTACAATTCAAACTTATTCGATGGTCTTCCACCTTCTACTTTTCTCAAGTCAAAATCGCCACTTTTTAATTTTTTAAACCACTCAAAGCACTTTACCAAGAGCATGCTCACCGTATGCTTCGACAAGAATTCGATGCGATTCTGCAGCAGTTTTCTTCAAATGGTAACAAAAAATCAATGCTGTCGGCAAATCGTAGTTTTGAGGCACAAAATTCCACATATTCAGCGCTATGAAAAAATATGTATTTATATTAAACGTGTATTGTTTTGAGTTAAAATTATTTGGTAAATGTAAAAAACAAGTAAATGCCACCAATGAAGCGGTTTCACAGTAGCTCCATTGACAACTAGAGCCATTTATGAGCAAATTCCGGTTTCATATTTACAGACCTAGTATTTATTCAATAATTCAATATAATTTAAAATCTTATTTGGTTGTTTCAACTTATAGATAAGCTCTCTTGAAAAATGGCTTGATGTAATCGAATTTTAATGCATTCAAGTCCCAATGTTCTAATCAAAACCAAAGGATATTTTACGCCTGAACAACTTCTCATTCTTTAAAAGGCCCCAATTCGCCCCTATCTCGAATAGCTCGCATCCAACACTCTTTCGCGGTCAAATTAGAAAAGTGCCAGACCACTTCATTCGCCAATACGTATATCCCCATGACTTCAAGAAACTGGAACTCTCTTCCAGCCTTCATCTTTCCCAGCACTTATAATCTTCAAACCTTCAAAACCCGAGTGAATAAACACCTACGTCTACACCCTCTCACTTAATCAACTTTTCCTTCTCTTCGGTAATGCAAGGGTCTTTCGAGATCCATAGGGGCTGCATCTTTACTGGTGCACCCCTTCTTACATTCGATTGCATTAAAAAAAAATTCAAGCTTCTATCTTTTTGAAACTCGAATCAGACAGACAATTTAGTCTTATTCATTTTCTTTTCAAGAATGCAAGGATCTATCCAGAGTTATAGATGTTGCTTCTTCTAAAGTCCTTATCATTAATATATTAATAGATCGCTGAGCAAAGTATATGGATAATAATTTTTAAGGGCCGGTTGTATGTCGCAAAGTAAATGCTTTTTACCACTAACACAGGGTAGATGGTAAATGGAGGGATTGGCCAATCAGATGACAGGCACTGAAATTGCCTGTCATCTGATTGGCCATCCCAGTCCCTCCATTTACCATCTACCCTGTGTTAGTGGTAAAAAGCATTTACTTTGCGACATACAACCGGCCCTAAGAGAGTCTGGTGTTGGTGCGAGGTGAAACATACTTTATTTTAATATAAGAAAAGTAAAAATATTTTTTGGGAAAGTTATCATTTACTTTGAGTTATTCAATAGGGAATCGGATTAGCCGAGAGCTTAAAGACACTAGCCTTCTAAGCAGGAGTCCCGGGTTCGAGTCCGAGTCCCTGCATTGATATTTGACCGGCTATAATCTGATTCCTAGTCACCAATCCGTCTGGCAAGCGTGGTGACTTAATGCCAACCCCCTTCCATTTGATGGAAGAGGCCTATATTCAGCAGTGGATTGTCGCTATCGACAGGCTGATGATGATGATGATGATGATTCAATAGGTTACTTGTTTCACGTGTAAGAAAAAAGGAGAGCGAGTTTTTTCAACATATATATTTGAGCTGTCAACCCATCATCATAGCATTCTAAAAGTTAAGTTGGTTATTTTTTTATCTCCTGATAATGGGTTGACAGCCCGAAATATATATATATATATTGAAAAAACTCGCTCTCCTTTTTTCTTACACGTGAAACAAGTAACCTATTGAATAACTCACAGTAAATAATAATTTTCCCAAAAAATATTTTTACTTTTCTTTTATTAAAGTACTTATATGGAATATTATAATCAAAGAATAAAGCAATTTTTAAAATATTGTTTATAATTATGGGAAATATACCGACCGAGCTACTAGGTCCATGTAAAACAATATTTTGTACTCCAGAATCTTGAATTGTGAGAGCGAGCCCTGGAAGTCCTCCAACATTTCGCCATGAAGATTGTGTTATTAAAATGTGCTCTAATTTAGCTAATCTTGCTTTATGTTCATGAGCAAGCCTCTGAGTTCCTTCTCCGCAATTAAAAAGATATCTAAATTAAAATAATAAAAAAATCATGTTAATTAAGAGAAGACATTACATAATGAGCCGTTTATTTTGAAAGTGGCCTAAGTCCATTTTTTGTTATATTTTTATAAATACATATATTTTGACGAATTCATAAGGATATTGTATTACATTGGCTGTGATATTATAAATATGAAAAGAAGACATCTGTCTAACTAAAATGGACATTTAACAGATGATTTTCTAAATTGGACTTTTGCCACTTTCAAAATAAATGGTTCAAATAATAGGTGTGAGGAAGAAAAGATTCTACTCGATTATGATGATTCAAATGTCAAATAAAATGAACAGATTAAAGATGCATATGCATGAATGGGATTATTATATGAATACTTCATTTGTCAAATCGATTAACTCCATAAAACAAAAAGTGGAGAAATTCGATGAATTAATGTACATTATTTATTATTCAATAGCTAAAAAAATTTTGTCATTTAGGGCCAGTTGTATGTCGGTTGGTAAAGTCTTTTGTAAAAGTTGACAAAGAGTAAAACATAAGAATTCACCTTGTGCGCGGCCGGATGGCCAATCAAATGACACGCACTTTCATCTGATTGGCCATCCCGCCGCCCACAAGGTGATTTCTAAGGTTTTATCCTTTGTCAACTTTTACAAAGACTTTAAACGTTGACAAAGGGTAAAACCTTAAAATTCACCCTGTGCCCGATGGGATGGCCAATCAGATGACAGGCACTTTCATCTGATTGGCCATCCCACTGGGCACAAGGTGAATTCTAAGGTTTTACCTTTGCCAACGTTTAAAAAGAGTTTACCAACCGACATACAACTGGCCCTTAGTGGTGTTAATACTTATTATTAGAGAAATTCGTTTTGAATATATACAATTAGGTGTCAATCAAGTGCTTTGACATTAAAATTTAATAAAATTCAGATTTGGCAAGTGAAGTATTCATATGTTAGACCAGAAAGTAGCACACCACCTATCTACAAAATCTTGCTCACAGAGAATGGAGGGCCTCTGACTTTCTATACTTACTCGTTTCGGGAATTTATCTTTTTTGGAGGGAGATTAAAAGTGGGTACTTAAGAAATATACAAAGCCCCAAAGAGCTCTCTGTCGATTAGAGATCCTACTCCACAGACTTCAAGATGACTGAATCCGAAAAAGTGTATGATGGGATGTCAAGAAAGTAAAAATCACTGAAAGTGGTAAGGGAGAAATTTATTCGAGATTTCAAGTTGCCGATGGAAATAGATTTAAATTTTCTTAGAAAATCATTTAAGAGTATCATCTATTAGATTCGATGGAATGGATTATTTTTAGTTATATGTCAAAGGGTTGTTTTTCACCCCCTCAGGAATTGAACCTGAGTGCCAGTAACAGCAATCCGGGCCATTTGGCTACCTTAAGAGCTGTGAACCCATCTGACATATGTAAACGCGTTTACTTATGTGTCGTTCATTGTAAAAGTGAATTATCTCCGTGTATAAATAATTTTGAAATAACAAGCTTTATACAAATTAATGCGTGGAAAAAATACAAGTATTCATTCAGTATTTTTCATTTTTGTGATTTTAGTGCATTTATTGGAGATGCTTCACTTTTATAATGCAAGATATGACTAAATGTGATACTATTAATCAAAAAAATATGTATTTTAAAAATATGGACTCTTCACCACTTTTACAAAGACCGACATATATGTCAGATGGAGTTCGCACCTCACAGGATAGCCAAATGACCCGGATTGCTGTTTTTGGCACTCGGGTTCGATTCCTGAGGGGTGAAAAACAACCCTTCTGACATAATTAAAAATAATCCATTCTATCGGATCTAATGCGTAGATGACACTCTAATGATTTTCTAAGGAGAAATTTATATTTACTGGGCAGTGGATAGTAATATTACTTTATTTCCCCTGGTTTCCATAACTGGGTAAACGTTGGGTACCGGTTAGACAGACAAACAATTAATTCAGTAAGCATTCTATCTAAAGCCGCCCACAGACGATCAACTTGGTCGGCAATCTTGTCCTCAACATGCAATATCAAACTGATTTGATCTTAACTCAACTTTGTCTTCAAAATGAAATATCAATCACAAACCAGCATTTTACCCCAAAATATATTACGATAAAATGAACATATTAGAAAATATAATAAAAATAATCTACATGAAATAACAAATGTAGTAGATAATAAACAAAATTAATAAAATACTCATTATAGAACAAAAGAGTATCAAATTAAAAAAATAATATCAAACTTGGGACTCTTGATGCAAGAGCAATTAGAATACATACTTCGGTCTTGTGCGATTTTTATTTAAGTATGTTTATTGAGCCCTCATTACATGCAAAATTATAATTTTTACCCCAGTTCGCCGACCCTCTGCCATAGACGATCAACTTGGTCGTCAACATGGCATGTTGACGACAAGGTTGGCGACCAAGTTGATCGTCTGTGGGCCGGTTAACTCGAAAGGTTGAACACTTCCCGAACATTGAGCATACTTCCCCATACTACACCTACCAAACGAAGAATCGCAAGCATTGGTGTAAAAAGTTGAATGAATTTGAAGGTACAGCATTAAAAGATATTTTGTATTCTAAAACGACAATGGTTTAAATTACCATCAAAAAGATGACAAGAGATTAAAGATAAAGAGCACAACTTTTAAAAAATTTTTGGAAAAAATATAACCTGTGTTATGTTTTAAACAAAAGAAATAATGTGAGCCATTTCTAGAGAATATATCCTCGAAAAATTCTGTAATAATCATTAATATGAAAAGTTTGATTTTCGTTGAATTATTATAAAAAGAAATAATGAGAGCCATTTCTAGAGAATATATCCTCGAAAAGTTCTGTAATAATAATTATTACTAAAAGCAAAAGACCGTTGTGCGACTAATTTTGACATATAAGGCCGAAACAAGAACAGGCACCGCAAAAACAAGAGAAATATTGGAAGTATGTGAGATGAAATCGCTACGCAGAATTGCGGGTAAAAAATGAAGATATTAAGGAAGGTGGAAATTTTAGCTTTCCATTCATACATTAATTCCTGTGAATCAATTGTAATAGACTGATGAAGAGGGCAAAGCCCTCGAAACTATAGTCTCGTTATAAATAAAATTTATAATTCCAGCAGAAGACACACTCTTTTATTGTGTCCTTCAATATTAAGGAAAAGTGGAATATACAAAAAGTCAACGTATGGACCCAAAGGAGATCAGAATGGAGTGCACACGTGTTAGGAATGAATGAAGACCGGCTGGTGAGAAAAGAACCTACATGACAACAAACCTACAGGGAAAAGAAAAAAAGCCCGTCCAAGAAAACGATGGAAAGAGGCTTTGGAATAAACAGGCTTTTTAGCCTGCATAAAAAGAAGACTAAAAGTTTGATTTATTATAAAAAGAAATAATGAGAGCCATTTCTAGAGAATATATCCTCGAAAAGTTCTGTAATAATAATTATTACAAAAATTTTGATTTTCGTTGATTTATTATAACTTATGTTGAGCTGCCTTTTATTAGTTGGGTGTTAAGAGGATAAGCCTTTATTAACAGTTCAAAGAATGATGATGATGCCAACACAGAGTCTGGAGAATTATTCGGGAGAGTTCTAATTATAGTGTAAATAAAATAAATCGGTCATTTCAAAAACCCACAAAAAGAAATTTTCAGAAATCAATAAAAACTGTGTAATTCGTAAGTAAACGAATTTTCAATGACATTTTTGGCCGAATATAGTGTTTGGTCTTGAAGGTTTGTGAATGAATGTGATAATTAAAAATAAATGTAGTTATATTAGATGAAGAAGGTATCAGCCAAAGTTGGATGCGCTGGGTTCAATAAAACACCCTGAATAAAACGTTTCGGCCTGAAATTATTTGGCCATCTTCAGTTAATTGGGAGTTATACACAAAATGCGGTACACATATGTGAACGAAACAACCCTTGTCAAAAATAAAAATTATAGCTTTATACATTCATTCTGAACCTTTGGGCGCAGGCACGTTATAAATTTACATTAAGCTACAATTTTTATTTTTGACAAGGCTTGGTTCGATCACATATGTGTACCGCATTTTGTGTATAACTCCCAATTAACTGAATATGGCCAAATAAATTCAGGTCGAAATGTTTTATTCAGGGTGTTTTATTGAACCCAGCGCATCCAACTTAAGCTGATACCTCCTCCTTCATCTAATAGTTTCATCACAGCCACGAACTCTAACATAAATGTAGTTATGTTAGTTTCATAGAGACACATACACATCATATATATGTGTTTTATTTTGCTGTAATTTTTCAATACTCTTGTTATTCCTTTGTATCAATCTTTAAGTTAATAAAATTGTAAAGAATTAGACAAAAACAACCTTTAATTAGGCTTTTATTAACTTAAAGATTGATACAAAGGAATAACAAGAGTATTGAAAAATTACAGCAGGATGAGAATAAATAAACAAAACAGCGCATATATGATAATGTGTATGTGTCTCTATGAAACTAACATAACTACATTTATTTTTAATTACAACAATATCGAATAATCTTTATAAATAAATAATAAATTTAAACATAAAGAAAAAAACAGGAAAAACTATTCTCGACTTATGTTGTTTTAGAAAGAAAGAGGGTTAGATGGTATTACATTTGAACAAAACAATCATATTATAACTTGTGTCGTTTAAGCAATGAACGACGAATTCGGGGCACTGTTTGAAGAGGAAGGAATGTACTGACGAGCATGGTTTCTACTCAGATTATGGGTTTACCTTTAAGAAAGTGTCCGTGACAAAAATCTTGACTTATGTGGTTTTTGAAATGACCGATTCAATTATATACCTGTTTTTTCCTTGGCCAAACATTTACGCCTGATTTCGACAAAGAAACTCCTCAAATCAAATATTTATGACTTTCTTTTTGCACTAAAAATAATTGTCAAACTTTTAGACAGCACATATTCATCTTACCTAGTTTGGTCAGTAAAAAGATATAGTGATCTCGGCGCGCCTTTAGCTCCTGAACCTAAAACTTGGAGATTAATCGTTCCAGGAGGATATTTTTGAGACTTCTCCCTAAGTTTTTTAACTTTGTTTTGTGGGTTTTTATTTGACATTTTTCGATTGTTTTTTAAAATCTCTGACGAATTAGAAAATTGTCTTTCTAAAGTTCGTTTAGCAATAAAATTAACATTTGCATAAGAATTTACAATATGCATAAGGGAACATTTTAAAATTGGCATATCAAAAAACAGAGTAGGCTTATCAAGTAAAAAAAGATTTATAATGTTAATAAATAAATAAAACTATTCAAATTTATCATGTATTTTTTAAATTAATTCTAAACAGAGAGTGAAGAACATGTGCTTGATCCATTTTTAAAGGAAATGTCAAACTGGAAAATAAATATAGACCTTGATAAACCTTAAAACACTAAATATTCTTAGCTTTAAAAGAACTTTAAAATTTAAAATGAAATTTTCTAAAAATTACTCTTTTAAATTTGAAAATTATATTAATTAAAGATATTTTCTTTTTTTATTATTTCTCAAATTTTAACAATTTGCATAACCTTAAAAATATTTAAATTTTCTAAATTTAATTTATTTAAGAATCATTTCTTTTCTAAAAATATTTTGAAATAAAAAGATAAATTTACGATAAATATTTTATCTCAGAACTATTTTGATTTTCTTAATAATTTATATTTTATTTTTTTTATTATTCAAATAGGTAATAATTTAAATCAGTTTGTCTAACCTATCCTAAACTGATAATATAACTGTATCCTGTATCCAGTTCAATAGAAAATAAATTTTATATTCTATTTTAAATATGTGCAATTTGCTATTGAGGAAACTCTCGAATAAATATGTCTATTTTACTCATTTAAGGGTTCGATACTTGAATTCGAAAATTCCTAAAGATCCAGTTTCAATTTCAATTGATAGCTCTAAATTACCTGAACCCACTAAAATTAATCAAGAAATTGTAAATCACTTGGAAAGACTATCTTTGGTTGATTTTGGAAATAAAGAAGGGATAAAAATTCTAGAAGACGCTATTAGATTTGCAGATCAGATTCAGTTGATCAACACAAATAATATCCAACCCCTATTTACAGTTTTGGAGAATCAGTAAGTATTAATTAGAATAGATCTTTGTTTAAAATAGTTTCTTTCTCTCAGGAAAATAATTGATTAAATATTTAAATAATCTATTAATAGATTCTTCTGTTAAGTTTTAAAGAAATAATTTTTAAAGTAATTTCACTGTATGTATCAGAGTCCCTCAAATAGGTGATTGATTTTATTTGATTATTCCTGACCACAAGTTCCATTGGTTCATGGCCTAAATGCTTATAACAGACATGTCAAACTCATATGATATTACGGGCCACATGGTCTATTTTGTATTAAGTAGGGGCCTCATGTTTTCAATATTCAAAAAATTAATAAAATACGATTTTTAGAATGATTATATTATGTATTTATTAGACTCAATGTCAAGCTCAATACATTATATTATACATAGACAATTTATATTTCTTGTTATTTTTTAAACTTAAGTATACTTAGGCTAATAAATTTATATTTTTTATAAAAAACAAATAAAATCACAGTATAATATTACTTTTTACAAGATATTTGACATCCTTTTACACAAAGCAAATCATCAAAATTTGGTTGAATATATTGAGTTGATGCAATTTTTAAAATTGATGATGAATGTTGATCGGTTAATCTTGACCTTTCTGAATTTTTATTTTTCTTTAAAGAAAATAGTTGCTCGCGTAAATAAGTGCTTCCAAACATAGCCAAACGATAACATTTTAGGAAACCAATCTACAGATAAATATGTATAAAAATCTGGAATTCCAACTTCCATACATTTTTGCTTCAGCAAAGAATCACATTGGATTTCAATTAATTCCATTTGTAAGTTTTCATCAACAATATAAATATCGATAGATAGAGGTGAAGTAAAAAGACGAAATTGTAATTCACAGCTTTTAAAATCAAAAAATCTTCAAATAAATAAATAAATAAATAAATCTTTATTCCTCGACCTGCTTAGAGGCACAAGTCCTCGGTGGCTAGGTCCTCCAAACATCAATACAATCTAGCTACAATACATTAACAAACATCAATACAAATTAATAACAACAATTTAACAAATAATAAACAAGTACAAAAAAAAAGAAAAAAAAGAAATGTATGCTCATTAACAAATAACATGACCATAGATTTCCATCAAAAGACAAAAAGTAATTTAAAAATTACGCGCAAAAACCCGATACCAGGAGCAAGCGACGCATTAGCCATCCCGGCATTTGCCATAAGTTGTTAAGGAAACCTGGTCAAAACCTTAACAAGGATGGTATGACCTCTCTCAACCTCAGCTAATCTCTGCTTGTGAGAACTAAATAAAGTTTTTTACTATTCTAGGACTTTAGGACTTGACAAAATTTATAATTGATTTAATCATAGGAGGCAGAAGACTATAATCCCAAGTAGTAATAAATAGACAGACTTCCACAAATCAATGCCAGATCCTACAAATGAATGCAAACCTACATATTAATATCTGAATGAACTAACTTGTAGAAGCCAGACTGTATTTAAATTAATACCATTCTTCACTATATCCTTATAATAATCTATATAACCATCTGAATCATCCACATAACAAAAATACCACCACAGGTTTCAACACCTATACTTCTAGTCCCAACCCTGGATTGACTATCCCTTTTAACCATATTATCTAAAAAAAAAAAGAAAAAATATTTTAAAAATAAACAAAATATTTACCTTAGTAACGCAGAGATTTCCTTATTCCAGCCTAATTTCAAAACCAACCCTTGCTTTTCCTATCTCTAAAAGGAAAGAAGAGTTAACAAACCCCCGTCCCCAAAAGAGACAAAAAAAGAACTAATAAAAACCTACCAAAAAGCTTCAAATTCGAAAGACGACTTTTTGTTTACCCACCAGACTTCAAAGAGACCTAACCATATCAATTCGATTGAATTCCGTTTTGATATTAACTAAGTAGAGACAGAATCGAATAATCGCTTAGAATTAATATTACTGAAAAATGAATTACAGAGATGAATTGACAAACTTTGAAAATCCAATTCAATATATTAATCTATTCTACACAATACAATAAAATTTACTTTAAAATAATTAATGAATATTTTTCATCATAATCTGCCGTTTACATCAAAAGACTTTCTCTTAGAACATCTATATAATTTTGTTTTTATTATTAAATAATCTGTCATTTTACAATCATTTCGATACAATTTGAACTACCTATAAGTAAATTTGATAAGATACATTCATTCTCTCACACATTCAATATACATTCATGTTTTGTCCACTCACTCATATACACAATACATGAAATATAGGAGAAATCATCCAGTGATGACTTTCCTAGTGAAATTTGTTGATTATAATATAATATAATCTTCATCACTAAAAAATTTCCCGGTAAAATGATTCTAAAAGTAAATAAAAATAAATCACTGTCAATTGGTTTTCGATTTATGATTAATAAAAATCTACTTTAATATCTTGAATTTAGTATTTCCCAATCATTATTCTTTCGAATTTTTAATTCTGATACTATCTGCAATTCGAACTTTTATAATATATCCTTATCGAATTGCGATCAAGATGCTTGTCTATGGGATAAGTGTCTTGACTATGCCTCCAGCTATAGGCATGAAAACTCAGGATATGCTTATAGAAAGCTATAATTTAAGGTAGTTCTTTCCCTATATGGGTTTTCTTAGGATTTTTTTGAGATTTAGACAGATTATTATTTAAATACTTCTCCATCGATTGGTGGCAGAACGAAATTTATGAACAATATAGTTCCGGAGATATTAGATTCCAAAGATAGAGTTTTTCAGACTCTTATACATTGCACTAGACGGGATATCGCAAAGTTTACGTACATATTTAATTATAATTAAGAAACTCTTCTTACCATTGTTATAAAAAACTAAACCAACATTAAACAATAACTAATACATTTTTTAAGAAAATTTTAATTCATAGTTACAAGACACTTTTTGAGATATTAATGAATAAATAATGAAAAGTGTATAATGAAAATTTACACTAAAAAAAGCTGGCAACAAAGCATTTATTTAACCTAAAAAGTGGGTTAACTTTAGTACTTTTTTGACGTTCTTTCGCTTCAGCCATTGTCGCAACAGCTTTCAATTGTTTATTAAGAACTTTTTGTTTTATAAATCTCCCTTTATAATGTACTTTATCTGAAATTTCTATGATAAAATATATACAAGCTCGGACAATGTTGCCAGATTTGTCAAACGAGCACGGGATTGGCTAGTAGTGGTACATAAACAACAAAAAGTTTTGGGATTATGAATCCTTATTGTCTGTTCTATATACTCTAACATTAACTTTTTGCTAGTATTGTCACGAAACAACTACCTTAATAATCTTGAGATTTTACCAGTGGCGTGCGGTCCATGGATGCTGTGGATACTGCGCATCCCTAAAATTTCAAAATGTCAAGAGTAATTTTATACCATATCATAAAATTAAATTGAAAGTTTTTGCCGAGAGTAGCAGAATTTTTATATATTGAAGGAGACAAAAGATGTGTCTTCTATTGAATTATAAATTTTATTTATTTATAACGTAATTTATAAAATAAATAAAATTTATAATTCCAGCAGAAGACACACTCTTTTATTTTCTCCTTCAACATATCATAAAAATTTGAAAAATAACAAAAAATTCTGTATTTATAGATGAATTTTACAAAAAGGAGCAAAAAATAAAATAACATTTTAAAAATTGAAAGGTTCTTTTTTGGATAGCATCCTCTGGTTAAAAATGTCACCGCCCGTCACTAGATTTGGATTTTTCCTAAATTTATCAGTTGAAGAGGACTCAAAAGTACGAACCAGTACACTAACTTTGCATAAAGAATTGATTTCTTAATTTAACAGTGAGAGGTCCAACGCTAGAAAATCATAGAATAATATAATCATTCATATTTCTTAGTCGTTAGAACATAGTTTTTAAAAAAGTTATAAGATACCTAATTTTATATTATACCTACTTATTATTGAAAATATATTTTTTTCCTTCTTGATTAATTTTTTATATTTATCTTTTCAGTTACTTGAGATTACGCGAAGATATTGTAAATGATGGTAACAAGCGCGAAGAAATACTTTCTAATGCATCTATAACTGAAGAAGATTATTTTGTTGCTCCTCCTGGAAATGTTCCACTTGCACCAAGAACTAAATTAGTTGACGAAGCATGACTCGTCACCTTTTACAAAACGTTACTAGTCTCCCACTATTCATACACAAACTGTAAGATAATATCAAATTTCTAAAATATATTATACCTACCATAAAAACAATCAATTAAATAATAAAAGATACTATTATATCCTTAGGGCCAGTTATGTCGGTTTGTAAAGTCTTTGTTAAAGTGACAAAGGTAAAACCTTAGAATTCACCTTGTGCCCGGCGAGATAGTCAATCAGATGAAAGTGTGTCATCTGATTGGCCATCCGGCCGGCCACAAGGTGAATTTCAAGGTTTTACCCTTTGAAAGTGAGTGTCATCTGATTGGCCATCCGGCCGGTCACAAGGTGAATTCTAAGGTTTTACCCTTTGTCAACTTTAACAAAGACTTTACAAACCGACATACAACTGACCCTTAGAAAATCATGAGAGAGTGTCATCTATTAGATCCGATGGAATGGATTATTTTTAATTATAAGTCAGAAGGGCTGTTTTTCACCCCCACGGCAATCGAACCCTAGTGCCAGTAACTGCAATCCGGGCCATTTGGCTACCCTGTGAGGGCGAACCCCTCTGAAATATGCAAACGCATTAAATATCCATTCCATCGGATCTAATAGATGACACTCTCTTATGATTTTGTAAGAAAATTTAAATCTATTACTATCGGCAACTTGAAATCTCTGATATTATTATAATTGATTTGTTTACTTCAGGCTTATATCCAGGGGTGGGCTGGAGCCGGCTCGGTCCGGCTCGCGCGAGCCGGTTGTTAACATTTTTGAAACTCGGCGAGCCGCTTGTTAAATTACCCCTAATCCAAAAAATAAGCCATTTGAATAGTATGATTATGCAAAATATGTTTTGTTTTGTTATATATATTATATATTTTATACTGTACAAAAATAAATGAAGACAATGAACTCATTTACCGTTTTTTTCTCGAAATAATAGCGAGCCGGTTGTTCAAAATTTGGCAGCCCACTCCTGCTTATATCATCTATTTATTTAAAGAATTATTAAACTTTGATTAGTAGATTATAAAAAATAATATATATACAGGGTATCTCAAAAAAATGTACTAATACTTCGAATGTCGAGAAAAACATGATTTACCCCTCCTGTAAATAATATTATATCGGATTTAATTATTTAGGTTTAATACAAAGTGGAATTTTGTTTTAGTTCATCAGATTATCTTCATTTGGCTCCAGCAGGGCAGCTTCTTAAAAATAATATTATCCAAGAATGGATATTAAGTAATATAATAAACACAGAAGGAAATGTATTTCCATATGATCTCCCATACAGTGAAACTTCTTGGAAAAGTACTTTATAAATTTCAAATAATTATTATAGATTAAGTATATGATTTTTGCAAAAATTTCCACACACGCATACAATCAACAGAGTCGGCGGAAATGGTCCTTCAGTCCCTATGTTGCATGCGAGCATCATTCATCCACTTTTATTTAATAAATTTTAATTAATAAATAATTTTCTAGTTTGTTTACCTAATCTAATTCTTTTCTGTAAATTCTGTACAAACTATACAGTAACAAAACAAACAAACATTGTGACATTTTTTAATTCAGTCGAAAGTAATTGCTATTTGAAAACGAGTCAAAATTCTGAAAAAATTCGCTATATTTACAATAACCCTTCGAACAAGGCGATAACACTTCCCAAGCTTGTGGAAAAATTCAAACTGTTTATGGTGAAGATGTTTTATCAAAATCAGCAGCACGCAAATGGTTTGCTCGTTTCCGCTGTGGAAATTTCGATGTTAAAGTCCGCCGCGCTCTGGTATTCTCCGAAAAATTGAGGAAGACGGGCACATTTCATCTTATGACATCGCTGCAAAACTAAACATTGACCAAAAAACAGTTTTGAACCATTTGCATAAGGCTGGATACAAAAAGAAGCTCGATATTTGGTTACCACATGAATTAACAGTGAAAAATTTAATGGACCGAATTTCTATCTGCGAATCACTACTGAAACGAAACGAAATCGAGTTATTTTTGAAGAGATTGTTAACGGGCGATGAAAAGTGGGTCACATACGACAATAATTTGCTAAAAAGATCGTGGTCCAAGATGATGAAGCTGCACAAACGGTTGTAAAGTCCGGATTGACGTCTTGGGAATGCTTTGTGTTTGCTTGGATTGGAAGGGGACCAACAACTAATGCGATTAAAACTCGCAATTGAGGTAAAGCTACCAGAATTGAACAATAGGAAAGGCGTTCTCTTCCATCACTACAATGCCAGACCGCTCACATCTTTAATGACTCGGCAAAATTTGAGGGAGCTTGGTTGGGAAGTTTTGACCGTATTCACCGTATACCGACTACCATTTGTTTCGCTCTCTGCAGAACTCTTTGATTGATGTAAAGCTGACTTCAAAAGAGGCCTGTGAAAATCACTTGGTTCAGTTTTTTGCTCAGAAATCCCAGAAGTTCTACAGTGATAGCATAATAGTTTTACCAGAAAAATGGCAAAAGGTTATCGACCAAAACGGTACATATTTAGTTTAATAAAGTTCATTTAAAATATAAGACAAATGTGTTTGAATTTTAGAGAAAAAACGCCACGAACTTTTTACTAAAGCAGAGACACTTTGACCTAAAAAAAGATCGTTTTATGGCCACCCAATAATATAATAAGATCCATTTCTATCTGGAATTGTGTAATTGATGGTGTGCAGAAACTTATGCAAAGGATAATATATATTATTAAAAAAAAAATTAAAAAAAAAATTATTTGTTTTTTAGATTTAAAAAAAGCATATATTGAAATCAAAGAATTATGTAATAATCAACTTCCTTTTGCTATTTCTGAAATAAAAAATATTTCTTTGGCTGAAGATCAAACTAAAAACTCATCTTATTTAAATCCATCATCTTGCTCAAGATTAAAATGTTATTATTTTGCATCTCCTCAAAATGCTTATCAATTATTTTTATATTGCCAAAAACAAAGAAAGATATGGTGGAGAAAAGTAAGTTAATTAAATACTACTTTTAAGTAATATTACTAAGCTTTTTTTTTTTAGTTTGCAGCCAATCCTGGCCTTTTTAGTTTGAGTGATATTCGAACACAAGAACAAAAACAATGTGTAGATATATTAGTAGAATTTCCATGGGGACGTGAAGTGATAGAAAGAATCACTTATATGGACTCTAATTTCTTGGGAGATTTAACTACAGAAGATAAACAAGCATTTGAGGTAAAATTTATTAATAAAAAAATTTCCAACTATTTATTTACATAATTACTTGTAAAATGTTTCGGGTTTGACTCAAAAATTTTCTTACCAAATTGCTAACTGCTTGGCCCCAAGCAAGTTTTCTTTCAAACCGAGGTATCAAGGATGGATTATGAAATATCATCTTCACTTTGCCTACTAATACAGAAGTTCCTCATAAGCCTGTCTTTCTAATTTATAATAATGACCTTAATAACCTAATGCTTTGCTATGCCGATGTTAGCAACTATTCTTCAAAGTCCTCACTCAATTTCAAAATAATCGCCAGTTCTGCTTCTTCGTTTAATTTAGATAAGACTTGAAAAAATGGGGTTCCTATAATCTAGTTCAGGACTATCCAACCCGCGGCCCAACATAAATTTATTAACTTTCTTAAAACGGATGGGATTCCCTCTTTTCTTTTAAGAAATGTTGATACCCTAACTGTACCATTGCAACTTATCTTTAATAAATCTCTCACTTTTGGAGTTTTCCAACTAAGTGGAAATTAAGCTATATTAAACCTCTATTAAAATCAGGTAACCCATCTGAAGTTGTGAATTATCGTCCCATATGCAATCAATCTGCTATAGCTAAACTCTTTGACTCTCTTGTTTGCGATGCTATTTCACCGTTATGTAGTAAATTTATCATTGAGGAACAGCATGGATTTCGACACAACAGATCAACCACTTCAAATCTTCTTCTATTTGAACAGTCTATCCTGTCCTCATTTACTGTAAATAGACAGGTTGATGTGGTCTACACAGATATTAGCAAAGCTTTTGACACGGTAAACATTGATTTGCTTGTCTCTAAATTGGAAGCTTTTGGCTTTGATGGACAGATATTGAAATGGTTAGGTAGCTATGTACATGATAGACGACTCCAAGTTAGAATAAATAACTCTCTCTCATATGTCATCGAAGCAAAATCTGGTGTTCCTCAGGGATCTCATCTAGGTCCCTTGTTGTTTCTGATATTTATCAATGATATTGCACACTCCTTCAATAATGTAAACTTCTTACTTTTTGCGGACGACCTCAAGCTGTATCGCGAAGTTGTTAATAGTCAGGATGCAGATATACTTCAAGAAAATTTTACGGAGCTTATTGAATGGTGCAGTAGAAATGGCCTAAAGGTCAACTTTAATAAATGTTTCTCTATGGCTTACTTTAGAGGTACTAGAAAAATTAAGCATGTTTATGTTGATGGTGATAGTTCTGAAGTAAAAGACGTCTCCACTTTTAAAGATCTTGGTGTAACATTTGATCGCTCGCTTAATTTTATTGATCATATCACGAAAATATCTAATCACGCTATGAAGCTCCTTGGCTTCGTCATTCGCAATACAAAGCATTTCTCTAACATATTTACTTTAAAAAATTTATATTGTTCGATTGTTAGAAGTGGATTAGAGTATGCAAGTCCGGTGTGGTCACCTCATTGCAAGATTCATATCCAAAAACTGGAGCGGGTAGAACGGAAATTCTTAAGATATGTTGCCTATAAACTACATGTTCCAACTATGGATTTGTCTTATGAGCGTCTATATCTCACTCTGCATTTTTTGCCTCTTAACTTAAGAAGAGAGCAATCTGATTTCCTCCTTCTTCATGATCTCATCAGTGGCAAAATAAATAGTTCTCAGCTTCTAGAGCTGGTCACTTTCAATGTCGGTATTCACAGGACACGAAATCCACTGCTGTTTTTTACTCCTTGTCAGAGATTCTCATATCTTAAGTACTCGTGCACAAATCGCATCTTGGAAACAGGTAATAGCAATAGGGAAATAGACATATTTAACACCTCTAAAAATAAAATCAAAGATCATTTTTTCCGAAAATTTATGACAGTCTGATGGGAGTGATTTGCATTGCTTTATTTTTGGTTTATTATTATTAAACTATTGAATGGCATATCTTTGTTGAATTTTGTCTTTACTTAATTTTTACGAGATTTTGTTTTTGTTTTGAATGAATTTATGTGAACATCCCCACCAGCACCGTAAACATTGTAATACTGAATTATGTACCTATTTATGTATGTTTCTCTTTTATCTTTTGCTTTTCTTTTCATTATTGTTTTCTGTATGATTTTCATGTGATAGTTCTTTTATTGTTAATTATATTTATTGTTCGAGTATAGATTATTGTATTTTTTATTGCATTGTTTATATATGATTTTGATGTTTTATTTTGTAATTCTTTGTAAAAAAAAAAAAATTTTTTTTTTTATTTTTCTTGATATAACACTCATTATACACGTATTTGACATTTTTGTAAGTGGACTACTAGTCCGTAAAATTATCTAAATTATCTAAATAAATAAAACATTGAGATTTATATGTATTTCTTGGAAACACATAACAATTTAGCCTGATAAATGTGTTTCTCTAAAAACAATCTGAAAATCTACCGACAAGTTTTCGACAAATAAGTGCTATAAATTTTGAATCTGGACTAAAATTCAAGATTTCCGTAAAAATAATCACCATTTCGGTCTATTTTCGACTTCATTTTCATTATATATAAATTTTTTACCTGCAAACTTTCTGACACATAACACCTACGCCTTCACCGTTTCTCTTGATCTATTCCTCCTTCTCTTCGGTAATGCAGTGGTCTTTCGAGAGGGTCCGCATCTTCATGGGGCTCTTCTTACATTCGATAGCATTAAAAAAAAAATTATCTGGGGCCCGAGACATTTTTTCTACAAATGTGGCCGGGTAAGCTAAAAGGTTGGACAACCCTGATCTAGTTAATTTTAATGCAGGCACTACAAAATGTTCTCTAATATCTAGACGCTCTGATAGAAATCTTCCAGACATTTTCTTTATTTTGAACTCCTTTAATAAATAAATGCACCTGGCCTTTATTGAAATGAGTTTTAGAAGAATCAAATATGCTTAAAAAAAACTATTTTCACTTCAGTACTAACGCTATTTTACGGCCAATTAACTTCTCAAACTTGAAAAGCCCCACATCTGTAGTAGGTAAATGAAAAACCTCCAAATCCCATTCAGTTAAATATATTATCTAACTAACCCATTCTTCATTTCAAATAATTAATTCCAAAACCCAAAACTCAACAAGAAATCCTTATTGCATGAAATTTCTCAAACATTTTTGTAATAATAATAACATATAATTAAATTTTATATTTTTAGGCACGCGATGGACGTAAAAAAGTTTTTCCATATCTTATAGAATATGAAACTACTAGTGAAAAAGCTGTATTAAGTTATCTTTGTGATGCATTTGAAGAGGATCCAAAAACTCAGCGACATGTTATGCTATTTCATAGAAAATTAGCTCCTTATAAAACAGGAATTTGTCTTCCAAAAGGTAAGGTCATTTCGTCAAATGACAAATTTAAATGTCTTATTAAAAAACAACTGAATCCAAGTTTTAAGGTAAATGTACCAAATTCTGACACTTTCAACTTGAAATAACATTATTAAGAAATGCAGAATATTGGTTGAATAAATAAATATATGAATACGTAGGTCCATTTATCTACTTTGTTGTCACCTAAAAACATATTATTCTTTACAAACTGAAATGCATGTTAAATAATTTTCTAATTAATATATTAAAGAATAATTAACATATTAACGAGAATTGTTTTTGATCGCGTTTTTAAACAAGATATATATATCGCGAGACTACTGCTGGTTGAGGCTATTGGAGTCTGCCGAATCTTAAGTCTGGACCAAGAGAGAATGAAAAAGATGTGATCCATCTAGCTATGATCCAGCATCATTTCGCGATTAGCCCGCATGACGCTTTTTATATCAAACACTGATATGGATTTGTAATCTGAGATGTTATATATTCAATCCCCCCAGTCCAGCACGCTCGATCTGTTAACACGTGTGTTAGGTGTTTGCCATCAATTAATCATATCGCGATCGAATCAAATATGGGAAACTTATGATGAAATGCATGTGGCTCAATTCCTTTTCCCCCAGCTGTTACTTTCCTCTTGACCTTGTTTGTGTTCACAGTGTAACCTTAGAAAAGTGCACCACCAAAATAGCGGATAACTCATCAAAAAATCATTTTTTTTCTGAGAATATTGTTTTGCTGGTAAGATATATATATATTTAATACACATTCTAGTTAGTTTATGTTAGAAAATTTGTGTATTTAAGAAATATTAGGGTGTCAGGTTTTGGTACATGAAAATATACTTTGGGCCAAACTCTAACATGGCTGTCAAATTTGCAATCATGATTAAATATGCCATGATCCTAATTCTGACACTATTATTCTAGAATCATTCATCATGCCGAAAAAATATAAAAACTATACGGAGGACGATATTAAGAGAGCTCTTGAAGAAGTGAATCTCGGGTTACCAGTTGCAGCAGTGACCAAAAAATATAACATTCCACAGGTCACATTACTCTAAAAGAAAACCGGAAAATATGAAGTTGGAAATTTCGCTCTTCTATCTCTGAAGAAGAATAAAAACTGTAAATCAATCTAATTCAACAAATGATGAATCTTTCATGGAGTCTGTTAATTTAATTGAAGATGATGTTGTTATACAATTTGAGGACGGTATTACAATTAACCTTCACTACGATGAAATCAATGAAGAAAATCTTCAACATGAAACCTCCATGAAGATTGATACTGATGCAGCACCCCCGAATATTGAAGATACACCTACCAACAACGAACCTGAAACACTATCTACAATCATGGAACATGAGACGACACCACCCACGAAAATTGGAAATGAAAGCGAAAAAGATGTAACGAACGAAAATTGAGTAACAAATCCTTTACCACTCTAATTGACAACCTAGTGCCTCAAACGCCTGTAAATAATAATAAAAGAATAAAGAATGAAAAAATAACGTCAGTAGCCACATCCACTGAATGGAGAAATTACCATTTGAAGAAAGAAAATGAAAAATTGAAGAAAGAAGAAGAGAAACAAGAGAGGAAAAGAATGAGGGATGAGAAAAAAAACACAAAAATTAAATAAGGACGCTGTTAAGACGATAAAGAAGATAATGGTTCAGATAATGAAGATCTGCAAATCAACATGAATGACTACGTATTCGTCAAATACATGGACACCCCGGAATTGTAAAAAAAATGTATGACGATAATGCATTAGCAAGTGTAATGGAAAAATGTGGACAATTTGAATGAAGATGGCCAAAAGAAAAGGATTCTCTACCGTACGAGTTTTTGGATATCACAAAAAAAAATTTCTGCTCCCATCCCTATAAATAAAAGAGGCATTTATAAAATCAAATAAATGTGTTTAGAATAATTATTTAAATATGTAGTCATGTTTTAATTCCAATAAATTAACATATATAGTAAACAATTAGTCATGCTTTTTAATAATAACAAACTAACAAAACATTCTGTCAGAATTCATCATCATCATTGAGTATACAGTCCTAAGACTGGTTTGACGCAACCACCCGTCTCCGTCCCCCGCCAGCTGTTTGACCTGCTGTTGAATGTCTCGCATCCCCAATTATTTGGTTGAAATATTCTGATCTGGGGGCCTTCCCCTTTTCTTTCCCACCTCCCCCATCCAAGATAAGCCTAAGCAGTCCCCCATGTCTCAGTGTGTGCCCCATCATCTGACCTCTTCTCTTCTTCAGGCTCTTCCTTCCACAAGGTTCTTCGTTCTCCGATTCTTCCAAGAACTTCTTCAGTTGTAATTTTATCCATCCATTTGATATTCATCATTCTTCTGTAGCACCACATTTCGAAAGCCTCTAATCTCTTTCTCTCCGCTTCTCTAATTGTCCAGGTTTCACACCCGTACATGGCTATGAGCTTCCAGCTTAGAAAACAGGAAGATGCTATTGAAGACATATGTATGGAGCATGTCAGAATTAGGACCAACCGAAATTTTTAATGTCAGAATTTGGTACAAAAATATGTAATGCATTTAATTAATTTTTGCTCAATTTAATATGAGCCATTTATTTTGAAAGTGGTCTAAGTCCATTGTTTGTTATTTCGAGATATTTGTATTTATATTTTTATAAATACATATATTTATATACTTTTATTATCACGAATTCATGAGGATATTGTACGCCATTGACTGAGATATTATAAATATGAAAAGACATAGATGTCTTACTGAAACTGACATTAACTCATTTTTTTCAAAATTGGACTTAGACCACTTTCAAAATAAACGGCTCATATATTTAATATTGGTAAAACTTAAACAAAATGAAATTAAAACCTTCAATTTCAACTTAAAAAATTATCACATTTTTACGTCATTATATATATTTTGTCGTACGTTCAAGTGGTATTAGCTCTTAGGGCCGAGTTGTATGTCGCAAAGTAAATGCATTTTACTTTGCGACATACAACTCGGCCCTTATAGTGTCAGAATTTGGTACATTTACGCTTCGATAAATTTTGCTTAGTAGTGTTTTAGGGATAGATCCCAAACGATTATAAATATTCAAATAGATAATTTTTCTCTTGACAGAAAGGTTTAAGTCCTAATAAAATATTCTGTTATAAATCATGATAATTATAATTTTAGGATGCTCAAATAATTCAGAATTAGGGCAACTTGGTATGTTAATAACATTACAATTAAGAAAAGCTGGAATATCTACTCTATCATTGCCATCATTGTCATCTGAAAATTTCGAAGAACAGTTGAAACGTTTTGATTCTCTTGGACTACCATATACCTGTATTCTAAATGAAGGAACGCTTCGTACCGGAATATTTGGACTTAGAAACCGAGATACCACTATAAAGGTATATTTTAATTAATAGAATCTTTTTTTAATTTACAAGTAACAATAAATTAAAATATTTTATTCACTATTTTCAGGAACAAGTTCATGTGTCTCAGGTGGTTAATTATATGAGTAATCTCTTAAGAAATTATTAATGATGTAAATTAAAAATTCCAAGAAAGTAATACATATATTTTATTTAACTTTAAATTATATTAATTTAAATATAAAAAAAAGGGATTTACAAAAGTTAGCAAAACTTAAAACTTTTACATTTATACAAATTTAAAGAAAAGTCGAAAAAAATACTTATTTAGAAGCTTTTAATTTTTAAAAAATATTTTTCTATTAAAAAAATGTATTTAATGGATAATAAATGTTGATATAGATTTATCTAGGTCAATTTATTCATGGACGTACGCAGAAATTTTCCTGGGGAGAACGTGGAAAAATTAATTTAACTATAATTTTTAAAGAGTTAGGTTCGAGGTGAAACATTTTTAATAAAAAGTAACTAAAATTTCAAGGTAGGTTTCACAAAACATATATTTGTTTTATTTTGTGAAACCTACCTTGAAATTTTACTTACTTTTTTATTAATGAAACTGTTTAAAAATAAAAGAATATATATATATACTTTTAAAGAGTTCGGTGTTGGTTCTAGGTGAAACATTTTAATATAATAATAAAACTTGAGTAAGATACGAGGTAGGTTTCATAAAAAAAGAAATAAAACAAAATTGAGTTTTGAATTCGATATATTTCGGGGGTTAGCCCATCATCAGGAGTCTAAGAAATATATCGAATTCAAAACTCAATTTTGTTTTATTTCTTTTTTTGTGAAACCTACCTCGTATCTTACTCAAGTTTTATTATTATATATATATATACATTGGACTCCAATGGGAAAGGCCGAAATATATTGAGTTTTATTTTTAAAACTGTTGTAATTTTATTCCTGTGAAACCCCAAATGTTTATAAAAATATATATATTCTTTTATTTACTATGGTTCACTTACAACCAACCTTAGAAGTAAATGAAACTGTTTAAAATAAAATTATATGATTTATATATAATTATTACAATTTATATTATATATATATATAAATATAAAATTAATAAAAAAAGCAAATGGGAAGAATCATATCAAATCAGATTATTTTCACAATTGCTGTTTAGAATTATTTTTATATTATATTAAAGATCTATGAGAATTTGGAAACTATAGAGGGTGCCACGCCCCCCGTCCCTTGACCTTACGGACGCCCAGGAACTTATTATTGGCTAGATATTTTTATAATACATCACTTTTTTTAAGTATAAAATTGTTATGAATTAGCTATTATTTCTAGAAAATGTTTTTGTTTTATATTTAAATGTATGTGTGGAGGAAGCAATTTGAACAATAATAAAATAAATAATATTCAATCGCTCAAAATCATATTATTGGTTGTCATGTAATTATTTGAACTTTTTTCATAAAAATATTTTTTTTTTTTACAGTATAATAGGAAAAAAGTCCAAGAATTACCTTTTATCACATTTCGAACATTTCTTATTATCTACTAAATATAGTATATTTTATGTTTAAATTACATCCCTAAAAATATTTTTGGTTTCGTTTAGAGTTTTGATTAAAATTAATTTAAATTATTATATAAGATATATCAGTTTGTTTTATTATTATCATATACTATATCAGCTTTTCCCAAATTTGCTTCAAAATTAAAACTGAGTACTTCGCCTATTTTCCCCGAAAATAAAATAGATATCATTCTTTTAAATTTGATTAATGAGATTTTTTCTTTTATTCCATTCTTCATCATATTATTTCTTTAGGTCTTTTGGGTTGGGAAATGCTCAAATATAGAATATAATTCTAATTGTGCTAATTGTTGCTAAATAATAGCTTTTCTTCAACTTAGTAATAATGATATAAAAATGAATCTTTTGCGTTGAACAAAAAAAAAAAAATGCATTTTCACAAGATGTTAAAAATTTTCAAGTTAGCTGGTTGCTTGTTTAACAAAAAGTTCACTAATTTTACGAATCCTATGGGGGTCAGAATGATGACCTGTAAGTTTTTCGGGTTACACTAACATGGTGAAATTAGAAAATTAAATTTAAATTTTCTAGTATTTATCACTATCTCGGACTCGATTTCTCAAAACTTCTTCAAGTAACGATAATCGTTTTGTTGGCATTCATGGATCAAAATTTACTATATTCTTATAGAAAATTTTTCACTTTCATCAAAGACATTATTATATATATATCAGAAAAAATCTTGCAGATCAACTTGGCTAATGTTAAAAAATGTTTTTAGAAAAACCTAGTTAAGCACAACTTAGTAAGTTTTTAATTTTGATTATTTTTTCAATTGTTTTTAAAGTGGTTTTATTTTCAATTAATGCATAAAGATATTTTGACATGAAAAAAAAAAAAAATAATTAATGCAGAAATAATTTTATATTAAGGTAGTTATGATTAAATTTTAGACCAAATAAATTGAATTTACATGTTTTTTTATAAATACATTATTTCCTTAGAATATATAAAAAAAAAAACAATAAGTTGTGTATTATATATATATATATTTAAGTTATTTTAAGTAAAGACATATTTCATAAAGAACATATAAAATTAAAATCTATTAAATATAAATAAATATTCAAATAATATTAGAATCAATTTGAAAATAAAGTTTTATTATATTTGAATTATAAAAACATAATAAAATAACAATAACTCCTAATAAGAGTATTGCTTGAATATGGATTTATGAAATCATTATAGAATACAATAAAAAAAAAAAAAAATTAATAAATATAATGGAAATATGTGACTTTTGGATATTAATTTTAAGTTCTAAAAATGTGGCACCAAGACGTCAAAATTCTCATGCGAAATATTATGTCAAATCATAATTCATTTCAAATATATACATATATAAGTGAAATCTGAATCAAATGATTGTCATTGTAAGAAAAAATAATATAAAAAATTTCGACAATCATAAATGTAAATTGGAATTTTAAAATTTTCTTTAATCTTTGAGCTGATAAGAATGAAAAAATATTCTTTCTTATGTTTCAAGATGTTTTAAGGGATGATGACCGTTGATTTCCCTTGAAGATTAGCTAAATTGTAATTTATGCGGGCAACTGCAGTTTCTTCCCTTTTAGAACTGAAACAAAATGGGAATGATATAGAAAAATATTTTAAAAAGGAGAAAAAAAAAAGAAAACATATTACATATAATATATTTATTAACATTTGATATAACGTAACACGAAAATTTATTTTAAGTAAACATCAACATAATTAATTAATATTGAATTAATGAAGAAAAATGATTAATTAAGACAAAATTATAATGAATAGTTCTCTCATAACTAAAGAGTCATTATTTTGAGAATATTTTTCCCCCTACTAAATATTAAGGTATTGTTTTATATACTCTATATATATTTTTAATAAACAGCCATTCTTTATTAATTTAATATTATTTTATTGAGGTCTAATATATAAATTATATTTCACTAATCAAGTATTATTTTTTAATAAAAATATACTTTATTTTTTCATATATATCTAACAATATAAATATATTGATAAAAAATATAGTATTTCATCTTATCATCACTTGAATTTGGAAGTTATATAATTATCATCTTTGTTTTTAAACTATATTTGTATATAAATAATATCACATAAAAATATACAAATTCATCCACTAGACCAGGGGTCGGCAACCTGCGGCTCTCCAGTTTCATTAATAATTATATTATTTTATTTTCGAAATTATGAGCCAGATTTCAAAAGCCATGCAAGGTCAATGCTCCCATTGATGTAACTATCTATTATTCAATAATTATAGTTATATTAATTTGATTACTAATTTTATTAATCTAGAAGAGCTAGCTAAAATACTTTAATATGTTTTGTGCGAAACATTTGTATGTTTTTATATGAATAAATGTTATTTCATATTTAAAACTATTTATTTAAAATCAAAAATCAAATTTATATACCTAATCCTAATCAAATGCCATAATATTGAAACAAAAATGTTAGTGGCTCTTTAAAAACTGGAAAATTTTGTAAATTGTAACTTTTGGCTCTTCCCTCTCAAAAGGTTGCCGACACCTGCACTAGACCAATTTTATTTCTTCTATTCCACTAATAAATACTATATGCAATATCACAATTAGTTAGTTCAGATATCAATTTGATTTGATAATATTTCTGTTAAAGTAAAAATATACTAAACATAAATATTCAAAAGATTAAATTATTCTATTCGTGACAAAAAATTGTCCAATATATTTTATAACGGAAAAAATAAATTTAAAATCACTCAAGGTTTTTAGTTATAATAATATATTATATTAAAAAATATCAAGAAAATAAAAATAAATTAATTTCTTTATTGGTTGAATAAGTTCAATTTTTAGTTGAAATTTACCCAACATACACGAAGGAATATAATAAAGAAGATAATTATGAGATTATTCATTCCTATATAATTTGTTCGTTTTAATGGTTTTAGTTAATTTTATAAAATAATTATCTAAATCCAATGTTATATATTTGTTAATATCATTTCTATTTTATATTATTGAGATAAATATTTCCAATATAAGGTAAAAGCTCCAGTAGTGGGCCTGTACCTGTAGTGGGCCAGATGCAAGAAAAGTGCAAAAATTAGCTTATCCAACTTTGAAAAATTGCGCTATATATAGCTCATGCCATGGGCTATATTTTTTCAACGTTGGATAAGCTAATTTTTACACTTTAATGCATCTGGCCCACTACAGGTGCTTTTACCTTAATTCAACCATAAATATCACAAAAAGTGATCGAATGTGCCATTTATTAGTTAAAAAGAGTATTTAGACTTGATTTGTCTAAAGACAAAAACTTATATATTTGTAAATACCTAGGTATATGCTTACACCACAAATAATAATATAATTATAAAAAATATAACGTATTTTATAAAATTTTATGCAACTAATGGTGATTTTTAAATAGGGAGAAGCATAGCAAATTCGGCATAAAATGATATTGAAAAAATAATATATACTATTATTAACGTAGTAAATAGTAAAATTCGACTAAAATATATAATAAATCTTATTGAAGGCAAAAACAGTGGTCGATCCAAATATAATACACTATTGCGAGTACCTTTGGTGATGTATAGGTAGAAGAAGTCACAGTAGAGAACAGTTTGCACGACTCCAGACGCAATAGCAATAAGATCATAATATTCTTCAGCATAATAGCGATAGATCCAGTTGAATAAATACAGACAACGATAGGAGCCCAGCGCAAATAGATAATGAGATGTAATACTTTCTGCTTCTCCAGTTTTAGATACAAGAAATAATTGAGGTAAAATGGCCACAGATTCTAAATAGATACTGAATGTCCAAAGAATCTAAAATAGAAATAAATATTATATTTTTATGTTTTAGTTAATTATAAAGAAATTTATTTCATGAGAAGTGCTTATTTTAATAAAGATTTTCTTTTTAAATATTTTAATAGAATTAAAACTAAATGCGTATTTTAAAAGATATCGAAGGAGACATTAAAAAGAGTGTGTCTTCTGCTGGAATTATACATTTTATTTATTTATAATGAAACTATAGTCTCGTTATAAATAAATAAAATTTATAATTCCAGCAGAAGAGACACTCTTTTATTGTATCCTTCAATATATAAAAATTCTGCTACTCTCGGCAAAAATTTTCAATTTAATTAAAAGATATCATTTATGATTTGAATTCTTAACATTGAGATGTTAGAAATCAAATTTTAAAAGAATACTGATAAACACTCGTTACGAATTTATGATTTAAAGAACGTTCAATTTTTGATAAAAAAATAAATTGAAAGTTTTTGCCCAGAGTAGCAGAATTTTTATAAATTGTAGGAGAACGAATTGTTATAAATAAATTAAAAATTTATAATTCCAGCAGAAGACAGACTCTTTTATTGTATCCTTCAATAAAAAAAATAATTAAAAAAGATTGAGAGACATCTAAAATAATTTAAGTGGTTTTTCGAATCTTAACTAATATCTACTTAAGTTACAAATAAACAGAGCAGAGGTGAATATAGATATTTTGACACCTGAGACAACATTAGTCATTGGTCCGCCCCATTTCACAGAATAAACACAATCATTATGCCAGCATTATAGTCTTGTTGATACCGATTGTCAAATATTTCGGAAAGATATTTACCGAGGCGAGGAAGCGCTACCTAGAGCGTGTTCCGAATTGTGCTAAAACTCACATCACGCTCACAGTCCGACAGATTCACATTTTAAGGGCTGTCGTTGGACTTGAGTTTATACCCGGCACAATTGAAACTTAGGGCGGTGTGAGTGTGTAAAACAATATAATAAAATAAATAGAAAGACAAATCATAAGTGTTGAATAAAAAGGCTTATTTTTCAGCAGTTTTTTTAAATTAATTTAAATGGTGGTTTTTAATTAATCCAAATATTTCGGAAATTTCACAATATTACTTCTTCAGTGGACCTCACCCAAAAATCACCACATTTGCTCAGTCTTCAAAATTCGAATACAGAGCCAAAGAGACATTTTCTAGTGTTACTTACTTACTTAGACGACCCGTTTCTTAGCGCATTTGTTTGGTGCACGCGGGTCCCAATTTCTACGCCATGCCCTTCTGTCTCTTGCCTGTGTCGTCCAGTGCTGGATTACTTTGCGCCCACTCGTGTCTCGAACCGTGTTTTTGTAGTTTAGAGAGTCCCCCATCGAATTGGCGCACGTCCAGACGGTCTCAGTTTGTCTTTGGGGATCCACAGCTGGGTAGCGGTACTCCAACGATTATCCTCTCTCCTCACAAGATGACCCGCCCAGTTGTGTTTGGCTTCGTTAACGTGAGTCAAAATGTCCTTCACCAAGGACATATTTCTGATGTCGCTATTGTGAAGATTAAGAAACCGTTGTCTTTGGAGAGTAATGCCAAGAAGTCTTCTCTCTAATGCGGACTGAGATGTTTTTAATTTGTTTTCATGGACTTGTTATAAAGCCCATGTTTCGCATCCATATGTAAGAGCCGGCAGCACATTGGAGTTGAAAAGTCCTGCCTTGAGCTCGGCATCTCTTGATCCATCGATGACGTCACGGATTGCACCAAGTGCGGCCCAGCCAGTGTGTCATTTTTATGTCTGCCCTCAAAAAAGTCTACCAATAACAATTTTTAATTTAGTGTGCTAATTGACTTGTCTGTTAAAACGTCAAAAAATAAATTAAAAATTGTTATTGGTAGAGTTTTTTAAGGGAAGACTTAAAAATGACACACTAGAAAATGTATCTTTGGCCATGTGTTCGAATTTTGAAGACTGAGCAAATGCGGTGATTTTTGGGTGAGGTTCACTAAAGAAGGAATATTGTGAAAATTTCCGAAATATTTGGATTAATTAAAAACCACCATTTAAATTAATTTAAAAAAACTGCCGAAAAATAAGCCTTTTTATTTAACACCTATAAGAATCCTCAGCAGCACAATTAAAAAAAACAAAAAACAAATCATAAGTTTAAACTCCTTTTAAAATTGAAAAAAATGACTTAACACAAAATAATAAGTGAGAGAAATAATCCCGAATAATAATAATTATAATATTTCTGGAAAGAATTAGGAGGCCTTGGGGAACTTTTGAAGATGTAATCAATATGAATAGCACTAATTGTGATTAGTATTTTATTATGTCAGCGGAAGCATACCTTGCCTTCTCTATTTCCCTTCTTATAAATAAACACCTGATCAAACAACAAATAAAAAATAAAAAAATGTCTGTCCAGGGAGAGGGTGAAGACAAGGGCGGCGACAGGGTGGTGTTTCGTTGTTTGGCAATTAGCCTATCAACCCCGTGAAAGATTCCTCGTTGTTATTCAGTACCGACCTTTTTCAGTTCAGACTAAACCTACCATTCTAGTGTAAATTTAGCTGAGATTTTGTTTTTGATTGCAAATTTCTTATGTCCTGCAATTTATATTTAGCATCTAAATTGTAATTGTAATGAGGGAGTGTTATTTTTCGGAATTGATTGTTTCTTATAATAGGTGCTGAGGATGCCGGTTTTCGCCCAAACAAAATTGTACAAATTGTTCATCAAAAAATACCGCTGATATAATAAAATACTATTTCATAATTAGTGTTATTCATATAAATTATATCTTCAATAGTTATCCAAGGCCTCTTAATTCTTTCCAGAAATATTATAAAATAATAATAAGGGAACAACAATCCAGCAAACTGTATTGAGAGTGGATTATATATAATAATAATTATAATTAATATAAATAATTGAGCAGTCCAAAAAAAGAAGATAATTTATACTATCTTTTTATTCATAAACCGACGTTTCGGAGGCTATTCCCTCCTTCTTCAGGGTTTTGAAAAATCAGTGAAGGAAATCCAATGCGACATTCCCTCTGCCTCCTCTTTCAGTGGCAGTAACAATAATATATTGTATTTCATTCTCAGCAGAATTATCCTGAATCAATATCTCAATATACTCAATTTCACTTATCAGTCCGTCTTCAAAAATTACTCCAATCTTAATATAAATAATTCTTGAGCGTGTTACAGACGGTTCGAAATGTTAGCGCTATCAGCTCGTAAGCACAATTTGGAACGCACTCCTGGTACACCCTGGGTGTGGTAGTCGATACAGTGAAATTTAATTAGAAACTACGAATGATTGATAATTGATAAGGGGAAGTTAAGAAGCATTTTCAAATTATTTTATATGTCTTGCTCCCATAAATCTCTAATGTCCTCGATGAGTCAAAAACCAAACACAAGTCGAGAGTTAAAATAAGCGAGACGTGCGCTGCAAGTACGCTGTACAGCTAGCATTATATTGAAATTGTATTTGTATTGTCCTAAGCTAGTAAACCTATAAAGATATAAATGAAACGATATTATGAGTTTAATAGTAAACTAAACCCTTAAAAATGTAATGAAAGATATAATTTTTCAAATGAGTATATTAATTTGGCCACCCACTGTATTTTCTATTCATCCAGAAATGGTATAATTTATTGTCCAAACAAATACGTCTTTCACCGGCGATGAGTTTGCCCTTGCATTACTCTCGATCCGGCTCTATTTTTGAGATATATCTGACTATATTGCTGGCTGCTCGGGAGAAATTAAATCACTTAGAACTTTTAAATATGGATATTATGAATTAAATTGATTAATTAAATAAGACTTGTAGTCATAGGGGTAGTTAGGGGGGATGGCAAGGAGGGCAATGCCCCTCCTAGAAAAATCGAAAATCCATCATTACGAGGCATCACTTATGTATTTCTGATTAAATTAAAACTTTGTGGTGGCTAATCAGCTGGCCGGCTGCCCCCTTAGGAAAACTCCTAACTACGCCAATGCTTGTAGTTTGTAATATTTTTAGTAGAAATAGAGAGGTGGCAACTCCCAGAATCTCTTTCGGTCCAAAAACAATACTAAAATAGTGTAAGTAATAGGACTGAGATTTAATTGACTAAATATTAGGGTAATTAATTTCTGCAAAAGTTTTTTTTAGGTGCTCAAGCAAAATATCAATCTGAATATAGAAAAAAGAATTCTCATAAAAAATAAGCTCTTAATTACAATATTAAGTACTTACTATTTTAATTTGATTTTTTTCCATTTAAAATGCATGTAAATTTTTTTTTTTCAAATTTCTAATGCTCAGCCAAATTTCACGAAATTGAAAAACGAGTTGTTGTATATGGTAGAGGATTCCATGCTCTTCAAAATTGCTTTGAGTTTTTTTATGTAGCTCGCGCTGGTTCACCAGTAAGAGCTGTGAAGTACATTTATTGAGGAAAATTGTGATTTCTTTATTTTTTAGAACCAACCGCTAAGTATAAGAAATTAAAATTGACATGTATTTAAAGGAAATTTTATCCCCTTCAAAAAATGTCCTTAGACCCAAGTTGTTCCGATAGGTTATGAGTTACAGCAATTTTTACAACTGAAAATTGAAGAAATTGATAAAAAATGGTATTTAAATTTAACTTTTCGATTGATCATCATCACATTTTTGTACATTATAAACTTTTCTATATTTATTACTGATATCTGATTTATAAAAGTAAAAGTAAGTAAGTAATTATTTGCCATTTTTGATCAATTTCTTCAATTTCCAGTTATAAAAATTGCTGTAACTCATAAACTATTGGTCAGAGCATCTTGGGCCTAAGGACCTTTTTTGAATAGGATAAAATTTCCATTAAATACATGTCAATTTTATTTTCCTATACTTAGCGGTTCGTTCTAAAAATAAAAAAATCACAATTTTTCCTCAAAAATGTACTTTGACAGCACTTACTGGTGAACCAGCGCAACTACATAAAAAACTCAAAAATTTTGAAGAGCATGGAATCCCTCTACCATATACAACAACTCGTTTTTCAATTTCGTGAAATTTGGCTTAGCAGTAGAAATTTGAAAAAAAAAAAAAAATTTACATGCATTTTAAATGGAAAAAATCAAATTAAAATAGTAAGTACTTAATATTGTAATTAAGAGCCTATTTTTTATGAGAATTCTTTTTTCTATATGCAGATTGATATTTTCGTTGAGCACCTTAAAAAAAAAACTTTTGCAGAAATGAATCATCCTACTGTATATATATGTACCAACAAATGTTGGATCAAAGTGCAAACCGGCCAATATATTGCTTAACTTTGGTTATCATTGCAGTTAAAACATAGATAAAGAGAGGTCATTGACAGTAATTGTTATTAATGGGCTGAGGCGATCTCAAAATATCATTTTAAGTATGAAAAGTAAAATTGAATTTTCTCACCTATTAATACTAGTCCAGGCAAATTACGTGAAAAAATGGCATAAACAGGAAATAATTCCCGGTAAAGATTTTATTGCTGGAATACGTTTATTGGTACTCCAATATTACTAAACTAAGTTTTCCCCCAAATTTGTGTTGTGGAAATTTTTCTACGCGCCTCAAAATGAGAAAATGTTGGATTATCTATAAATCTAGGAATTTTAACAAAAAAGTGGTCCAAGTAAACGTTCAAGATCAATCAAGAATTTTCTCAGAGAATGACAAGAAAGAATCAAGTTTCTAGGATGAGTGGTTTTCATTTTATGAAGGAAAAACTGCGATTTTTTCAAAACTTCAACCTCATGTTACCATTATCCAATTAAGATGAAACTTTATTTAAATTGTAGCAAATTTAATCTAGTTTAAAAATGTATAGAGTCGTCTTTGTCGAAAACGTGCTCCATCATGGTCAAAATGGGAAAAAATCGAAAAAAGTACGAGTTTTAGGGATATTCAAAAGTGATCCCGGGGGCTGTTTTTTGACAGGCGCTAGTACCGGTTCTACTGAACCTAAATAGATGAAATTGTTATCATTTTACGCGTAATTTAAAGAGCTTTAATTTATTTAATAGATATCTTTTTGATTTGATAAGCCGTTTTAGAGTTATTCAAGAAAAACTGAAAAAACTCTGAAATTTTCTCATTTTGAGGCGAGTAGAAAAATTTCCACAACACAGATTTCGGAGAAAACTTATGGTAGTAATATTGGAGTACCAATAAAGGTATTCCAGCAATAAAATCTTTACCGGGAATTATTTCCTGTTAAAATCGTAATTTGCCTGGACTATACATACAATATACTTAATAATAATTTTTAAGGAGTTAGGTGTTGGTTCTAGGTGAAACATTTTAATATAATAATAAAACTTGAGCAAGATGCGAGGTAGGTTTCACAAAAAAAGAAATAAAACAAAATTGAGTTTTGAATTCGATATATTTCAGGGTTGAGCCCATCATCAGGAGTCAAAAAAAAAACTTTGACTCCTGATGATGGGCTCACCCCAGAAATATATCAAATTCAAAACTCAATTTTGTTTTATTTCTTTTTGTGAAACCTACCTCGCATCTTGCTCAAGTATTATTATTATATTATCTTAATAATATTAATCCCCTAAAATGCCACATCGGCGAAAATCTATTATTAAACTAAATAATTAATTTTTTACCTCCAAGACAGAGAAATCATGATTAATAAGTAATGCAAGCACTACGGCAGGTCCAATCAAAAATTCAATTCTGAAACAAATTTTTAAATTAATATGAGATTTAAGCTAAAAACATTTGGAAACCAACCTGAATGTGTCATGATTATGATCGTAGGTGGCTTTAAATTTAAGATACATGAGATAAACAGTGGCATAAGACCCAGCTATAAATATTATTTTCATCAATGTATTATAAGCAGATATATAGGAGGTGAGAAGATCAAGATATCTTGTTGTGTATACCAATGCAAATAGTATCTGCGATTTTCCAGATATTCCTGTCAAAACAAAAATAGATATTATGACCATAGAATTGTGTTTTTTTAAATATAATTTAATTGCTAATAAAAAATATATGTCATAAAATATTATATAATAAAATAATTTGTTCATTATTTAAAAATTTGGACATAGTAAATGACATATTATTGGTAATAAAATTAAACCGTTAATCATATTTAAAAATAAATTAATATATTTGGAGTTTAAAAGTTATAATATACATCTTATAGAATATAAAATATGCAGAAAATAAATTCGGTTGAAAATAAAGTATCAGAATAAAATAAAAAGTACAATAATATTATAAATATTACCGGGGAGTTTTATTCAAGGATAATTATTAGGGAATTTCAGTTACCTGCACATGATCTTGTTTTCCATATTTTTAATAAAAGTATTTGGATGGCAAGTAAATGGGATAAATCTCCCAATAGGCGAAAGATATTCATTATTTTAAAATGAAATGATGATTCTTTAAAGATTTATCAAAGTATGACGTGACGTGGCTTGGCGGTGCTGGCCGAGCCGAAACGCAGACCATACAACTGGACAGCAAAGTCTCCGGTAGTTCCATCGGCGCTCCAAAGAGGGCAGACAAACAATCATAACTAACCAAGGATATTTAGATACAGTGGAGTTTCAAATTCAAATTCTCTCGGCTCCTAGAACCAGGGCCGTGCGGTGCTATGATGCAGAGAGGCGGCCTCATCAGGCTGACAAGCAGCTAAATCCAAATACAATTTGAACCAATTTCAAAATAAGCTATCGTGTTCTGATGTGGCCATCCACTTGACTTTACCATACAACCTGGGCCCTAAAATTATTTATAATCATGTAGGGGGGGGGGGTTAGTTTTTTCATTTTTATACTTCTGGTGTCCCACTGATTATGTATACAAAATTTGGTTGAGTTTGGTAAATGGCCAAGATTTTCATTTTTGACCCCCCCCCCACACACATTTTGGGCAGTTAGTTTTTGCATTTTTAGACTTCTGGGGGTCCACTGATTATGTATACAAAATTTGGTTGAGTTTGCTCAAACGGCCTAGATTTCTAATTTTTAACCCCCCTCCACCGCCCTTAATTTTGGGTCGATATGCACCAAAATCTAATCAGCTCTTAATCTCAATGGACCAAAACTACGTGTGAAATTTGGTTTCGATATTCACACTAGTTTTTGAGCTAGCTCGTCCACAACAATTTGGTAACGCACAGACTAACTAAGAGACAGACCAACGGACAACCAGACACACAATTTGACAAAACAATTATTATCTCGAAAAATATAATATTTTTGATGTTCATTTATTAGAGCTTTTTTGTAGAGCGAAATGCCATGGTTTAGCTCAATTTTTTTAATCAAAATAGTTTCAGCCGTTTTTGAGATATTTCGAAAAAAAAGAAGGAAAAAACCCACTTTTTTCATGCACGATTACAATACTTGACCATACCATGTATGGTAAAGTAAAAAATAATTAAAAATCTTTACGCTACAAGATTATTTGAGGTGTAATTCTTTGGAATGATATTTTATTTGAAATAAATTCAGTCTCGAATCTATTGCAATTTGTAACTATCATTATTTTAAAACAGTCTATATTTTCAAAATAAAAATAGTATTCATACATTTTGTATAGTTTTTTTTTCTTATTTATTACATTCGAAGATTATTTCTAACCTTGCATCATACTGAGAAAATCTACCGCACGGCCCTGCCTAGAACTCTTATCAGGAATTTTTCCATTATTTACTCAATGTTCTATTTACAACAATAAATATTATATAACAAGATAAGGAAGAGTATCAAAACCAAGGACAATAGTAGACATGTAAACAGGGTCGGGTGATCTTTGCGGGGCCGGGTTCAAAAAATTTTGGTGGGCCTGAATACACATATACAAATACTCTTACATATTTTTTATAAGATGAATATTAAATAACGAGCTTCGAGAGCGTGCCGAGGTGCCCTGGCATGCGGCCTCTCGGTCCAAAAATTTTATTCCTCTTAAAAAACCACACTCCAATTGTATACCCGTAAACTCCCGAAAATACATAGTCTCTTAAAAGTTTCGCCTCATTTTCGTCCTGACACAGCTACAGAAATGAGGCTCTAGATATGAATCTGGAAGTATTTTTTTTCTATAATCTACAGCATTGTGATATTTTTTGTGTGGAAATAGATTTATTTAAATAAGTGAGATCGTGTGAGGAGGAGAATTATATTATATCATTTTTTTAAAATTTGGGATCGATAATCGATATAAGGCTCCAAATATTTAAAAGAGATCAGGTGTTGTTTGTATGACAGGCTCCTCCAGTATTGCCATGAGAAACTCGGGCATGCGTGTCTTAAAAGTCGTTCAATTTTGTAAAAATCAAAAAATCAAAATTACAAAATCTAGATTTTTAAAAAAATTATAAAAAAGTGGAAAATTATTAAAAAATAAACAAAAAAATATAAAATATAAATCAAATAAGGTGTGATTAATTTCTTCTTCCTGTGCGCAAAGAAAAGCGAATTGAATATTTAATTTTTGAGTAGTGAGGGGGGGGGAGGAATAATTATCAATATATTTAATGTATCTTAATTTAAAATCAATTAGAGTCTTTCATTTCAAAATTACAATTAAAATTATATTTCAAATTTGCCGACGGCATCAGCGCCCCCTGTAGGCAACATTACGTTAGCGTTGCTGCAAATTAATCTGGGCTATTATATATATATATATATATATATATATAATATAGCTATATCCAAACAACTCCCACTCGATCGCGAACCCAAAAGTCGAAAATAATTTTCTTCTTCACTCCAGGGCGCAACCACATTGAGGCCGCGTCCAAAGACAATTATAAATTAGATTAAATTAGGAAACGAAGAAAAGATTTTTATATTATAGACAAAGGATCAGCCGGATTCGAACCCGGGATCTTCGCATGTGCGATGCGATGCCTTTATAAGAGCCTTAGCTCTTATCCTCTCGGCCATCGATCCCTGAACTCAAGCTGATACTTAATGTCTATATGAATTATTGAATTTCATTTTTATTTAATCTTTTAATCTCTTCCTCGTTCATTTTTCGCAGCTCTGTAATTGGCTTGACTAATTAAACTATATCCAAACGCCTCCCACTCGACTGCGATTTTTTCTTCAGGGTATTGAATAGTTATTGAGTATAACTCGGTTCCCATTTGTCTCTCTTTCTAGTGATAACAACAATATTACAATATTTTTCACCATTATATCATAAGTTGACTAAGTACCCTAATGATATAATGGTGAAAAATATTGTAATATTGTTGTTATCACTGACAAGAGAGACAAATGGGAGACGAGTTATACTTACCCATCAATGACTATTCAATACCCTGAAGAATGAGAGAAAAGATCTCCGAAAATTCGGAATTTGAATATTAAATAATAATACTTGCCACGCGTCGAGAGATTGACTCACGTTCAGCTTCGAAGACCGTAGCAATGCAATAGCCTGATGCGTTTTGGTTGTAACCAAAATAAATTTGCCGCGGTTATATTCCGGGAGCCTAGTGTCTGAAGACTGAATTAAAACATATGAACCACAAGACGGCAACTGACACACAACCACTAAAAAATGGCAGGCATTGCTATGCCCAGTTCTTATGCACAATCGTGGGAGCTGCGACCCGTCGACATACTTCCAAAAATTGGGGAGTGTTATCTTTATTTTTTTAAGCAGTTTTTTAAACAAATCCAAATACATAATTCACTTTCAAGGGGCAAAAAATTCAATGAAAATACAAAATCTGTAATCATGTATGATTTTTGAAAAAAATATTGATATAGTTTAATTTCTCTAAAAAGTACATTTCTCAGAAAGCGTCTGGATTTTTTTTTTATCTAAAGCAGTTTCCAGGATATGAGGACTTTATGGAGTTAGGCTGAACTTTGCTGATTTTTGTCACTCATTTAAACTGAATCATCGATACTAAAAAAATGTCTTGCATCTGTTAATGGTATCATCATTCTGTAAAATGTTAATCAAAATCGGTGTTTTTTAATTGGGTAATTTTCGTAGACCGCGGTGCCGGGTTCCGGCGAACGCGCTGAACCTGCCTTGCACCGGCCCTGAACTAATTAAAACTATTGAACCCAAACAACAAATGTTACAATTAGATTTCGACATTTCGATCTGCTTATTCTGCGATTGTTCTCAAGTATGAGCTCTTGAGCATTTCATGTAAAAAATCCATTATTAATTTGCTTCTTCTTCCTCAACTTAACATCATAACATACAATCGTAAAGAAAAATAATAATAAATACTCAGGTATCTTTAGACATAATTTATACTAAATTAAAGATATATGTATTGCAAGTCAAAAATACAAAAAAAAAACTGGGCCGCTCTTATACTACTTAATTTTATGATAAAATTTCTCAAATTCATTCAGTCCTTATCATGGTTAAATAAAAACGTATTTGATATCTCAAGTAGGTATTTTGGGAGTCAAAAAGTGTGGAACACTAGCAAGGCGGTAACTTTCCCTTGGACGGCTTTTTATTTAAAATTATATGAAGTTTATTCACAAGATATTTCAGACGATCTATTTGAAGAGATCTTGCACCTCAAAGAATATTTGGCACTAGAAGACAAACAATCATGTAAATATCAACAATATGTGTAACTGGATTAGGGATCGGAATCTGCTTGATATTTTTCTTAATCACGATATAGTTTTAAGAATTTATAAATCAATGGCACTAAGCAATTATTCTTCGGAACGTTCGTTCTCATGGTTGGAACAAATTAAAACATATTTACGCTCAATTACGAAAGTGGATTGAATGATTTAGCAGTTTTATCGATTCAATCTGAAACTACGAATTCGATATGATTTGACGAGATAATTAAAATTTTCGCTGAGAATAAATTCAGACGAAAAGTGTAATGCGAGCGAAAAGAAAGGTGATTTTGATTTACTAGTTGAATATCCATAAAATGTGTAAATATGATATAATTTATGAGTTTTTATATTCTGTTGGAATACAATTTTTGTTGCATTTTATGTGATTCTAATAAACGTTTGTATAAATTTCGTATTCCTTATTGTTTTTACCTATTTTGAGTTTTGTAAGAAATATATAACAGGTGGCGATTTGGTTCAGCTTACTATATAGGCGGAATTTTTGTAAATCAGTCTCCTGATCTAATTAAACTTCTATAAAATAAATTGATTATTATTTTTGAAATCATTACAAACGAATATCTGTATTGGAAAAAACTTTGTGAAATTTTTTGACCCTCTCCCCATTTTAGGTGGTTGGCTAATGCGTTTCTAGTATTCTGCCCGTCCAAATATTTAACTGCACAAAATTTTGTTTAGTTTTTGCATTTCTAGTACTCTAAACTTGCACAGATTAAGTGTAGAAAATTTGGTTCAGGAAGGTTCAAAGGATTATAATATTCTTTTTTAACCCCCCCCCCCCCGCCTTCCCCCTCCATTTTGGGTGGTTTGTTTTTGCAATTCTAGTTTTCTAGAGACCCTCATAATAAGAGTACAAAATTTGGTTCTAAAGGCATAAAATTAGCATTTTGCCCTCTCTATTTTGGGTGGTTGGTTTTTGTATTGTCTCGGGAACTAAATATGTATGGAAAAATTCAGCTTTATTCAGATTATTAGTTTTTTGATATTTTATATAACAAGTGGTTGTTGCCGATTCGTTAATAATTATTATTGTACAAGCTCGTACTTATTATTTCTAGCTTATATGACAGACAGCCCCAGGGCTTCCTCACTCAGTCGTCAACAGAGCCCGAGAGGTGGATTTTTGTTGCGAAACCCTCCCCAAAAAACCCATGTTTAGGGAGATTATTTGCCAAAATTTTTGGATCACTATAGGGTTGGGGCTTCCAAACAAGCGGAGCAGAGGGAGAGACAGATCGAAAAAAATAAACCGCCAATTTAAAATGAGAAATAATCCAATTAAATTGGGACATTCATTTTCAAATGGATAATCTATCTATCTATCTATATCATCCATAAAGTCACGATGAGGTCTAATCAAAAGCATTTTTCTATCTTTTGTTTTATTCCAAATTTTATAATTATATATAATAAGTAAAAATATATTTTTCTAGGTGAGTTTCACAAATAAAACAAATATATGTTTTGAGTTTTTATCTCGATATATATTTCGGGTTATGAGCCCATAAAAACTCAAAACATATATTTGTTTTATTTGTGAAACCCACCTAGAAAAATATATTTTTACTTATTATCTATTAAAATATTTCACCTAGAACCGACACCAAATTCTTTAAAGGTTATAATTATATCTTAATTAAGTAAGAAATTACTAATTAATGGTTATTTTTTAGGAAAATTTATTTCCATCGATTAACCATGCCTGGCCATCCTAAATGACACTATGCCCACCAGTGAAGACCTAAAAGTTTTAATTGTTTTAAATATTTTTTTGAGATCCGGCTTTATAATGGATTTCGTATTTAGTGAATTTTATTATAAGAGAATGTAAAGGTACACTGAAAGTGTTCAATCAGTGTAAATGTGAAAAAAAATAATTCTCCAGCCATATACGAAAAGAAAACACTCATTTGAATGACCTAACAACAAAATGTACGTGATGTTTGTATAGTAATAACCATAATTAAAAATAGTTTTAAGTTTCAAAATTTTTAGTTTGATTAAAATTTGAATATTTGAATTTTTAGTGATTGATTATAATTATTTAATGAACACGAACAAATAATACAATACAACTACGACGTTTCGATCGACTTATTCTGCTATCGTTCTCAAGTATGAGCATTGATTACCCACTCCGATTTTAGGTTAACTGCAATGGCAACGTGTCGGTTAGACTTTATAGACTCCAGTTTTAAATTTAAATTTTTTTATTTAAGTGATATTCAAAAACATGAGGTTTTAATATTTAACGCCTAATGACGCAACCAGCAATTCATAGCGTTCGATTTGAATGCATAACCTAGAGCATACAGGGGAATCTATCTTTCTAATCTTACCCCTCTTTTAGGTCACTATCAATTTTACATAGTGAGTTATTTTCATGAGGTAAATAGTTTTACCTATAAAAAATCAAGTCACATACACCGAACACTATTTCTGAGTCTTATTTTAAAAAATAACAAACAAATACTATTTCTTTCAGGGTTGAAGTTGTTGAAGTTTATTATTATTTTTTATATTATCCTTTGTGCAATAATAGGGAACGCTATTTCTTTTAATTAATTTAATACGATTTAAAATACATTCTGAATACCTGATTTAAGAAAAAACACAATTTTTAGGTCATATATGACTGCGGGCTGCCCAGCCCTGACTTTAACTATAAAACAACTTTTTTCGGCCTTGTGAGACAAAAATAACCATTTTCTTCTTCTTCCTATTGTGCAGTCACTCTTCTGAGTTTGGCCATCATCATAACGATTTCTGTCATGATGATTCTTCTTGGAAAAAAATGATTCGGTGGTTTCCCATTTCCTTTCACATAACTAATTTTTGCTTTCGGTCAATTCTCCCAAATTCTATTTTCATGATGACAAATGAAATTTTGAAGTAATACGTAAATGTTGTACGGAATCCTCCCCTCCCCCCCAAAAAAAATATAAAATAAATTCAAATGATCTCAATATGCATATATCAACCCGGCCGTACTGAATAATATCTTTTAAAATTTTATTTAACATAGCTTCTATTAGAAAATGTTTATTTTTATTTATTTTTTAATTCTGATAATAAATATAAATATATATATATATATATAAATAAGCATGTCTTCTCTAAAAAAATTTCTGGGTAGGTAGTGACTGTTTTTTGAGCCCATACCCGACTTTATTTCGGAAATGCGAGAATGTTTTTACATCTCTGGTCCAGCACAGAACTGTCTATATATATAAATATATATATTTAGAGTAAATTAGTTTTGTAGAAACCCACTATTTTCAGGTGACTAGAGACCCTTTCTATTTGAGGGTCTACAACTCTACAAGATCGTTTCTAATAGATATTTCGTAATTAAAAAGAAACTACAAATGTTTTTTTTCATTCTCACGTATATATATACATATTTTTTATCCTGGTTCTATCATTAAGTTTATAAAATTTAATTTCAAATTCATTGCCAAAAAAATCGTCAAATTAACAAAATTTCAAGCGTATATCTACTGGATGAGATTTTTTAAACTTTTTTCATCAATTTGATCCAATACCATTATAAAATCAATTTAACGGATAAAAAAATGTAAAATAACTCAATTTCAGAGGAACGAACAATAACAAATCGGCTCGTCAGCTCTTCATTATAGTTATATGGGGGGTGATCAGCGCGCCGACGATCGTGTGCTTGCCTACCACCTATTCGGCAAACTAGTCCCAAATGATGAACTCCTCTTGAGTAGCGACTTAAGGGAAAGTTTTTTTTTTTAATTACATTCAAAATTATCTATCTTTGTAGCTTGAGCACAATGGGGGTAACTTTACTCATACACCAGTATAAAATTTTATCTACTCTTATTAAACGAGCAAAAATTGTATAATTATTTATTTGTTTATATATTTGTATCTTGGTTCTATTTTGAAAACGGCCCTACCGATTTTGATGAAACAAAATCTATTAACAAGTTTTGAGAATGAAAAAACGATCTGGCTAGGTCTGGACCTCATCAAAATTCATCTTAATTGATTTTTTCTTAATTAAAGTAATTATTGATAGATGAAAACCTCAATAAAAAAAATGATTCGGCGTGATGTCGTATTAGAACCTGGGACCTCTTGCATTTGAGGCAGTCACTCTACCATTGGACCAAAGAACTATTTTAAAAACCCTTGCTTTTACTTTTACTAAAATGAATAATTTTGAATTAGACTTTATTATAAGTGTGGAAATAATTTATAAATTATATATAGCTATGTATTTAATAAATAGAATTTATTAGATAATTGCGGCGCGGCAAATTTGAAATATGTATAATTGAATTAAGCTGAAAGAAAGAAAACAATTAATTTTAAATCCAGAAACATTAAATATATTAATAATTATTCCTTTGCCCCCCCCACTCTTCTAATTAAAATTAAATATTCAATTCTCTTTTCTCCGGGCAATTATCCTTGCAATTGTCTTCTTAAAAAAATACTTGGTTGGTGAAAGTTATCACTTCTGTCGCACGTCCCGAGACGCACACATTTTTTTTAATTTTATGTTTTTATTTCAGATCCTATACGATTATTTTTTTAATTATAATTTTCTTATGTATTTTTTATAATGTTTATCAATATGAACGAATGTGGGCAAATTGGTGTACGAGTAAACAAATATACACATAATATGTGGACCATTAGAAAGATAGAAATGCAAAAACTGGGTCGGGGGTGGGGATGGATGTGGGGGTGCAGGAGGTGGGGTGCAGTTGTGGAGGGTCCGGGGGTGGGAGGGGCGGTTGGGATGGGGTAGGGCGGAGTGGGGGTGCGGTGTTGTGGCGAGGTGTATGGTTTCGGGAGGGGGTGGGGGGATCAGGGGTTACCGAGCATCGCTCGGTGCCTCCAGGTACTTTTCATTAAAATGAATATTAAATTTATAGATTTCTCTATGTAAAAATAGATATAATTATTTTGATTAGTTATGTTCATCGATTAAACTATTAAAGTTGTTATCGGGAAATAATGGCAATATTTTTTATGCAAATAATTTATATTTTATTGCCAACGTTTCATCAACTTTGTTGACTTCTTCAGGGCTCAAATAGTTATCTTCCTTGCATATTTGTCATTTTTATAATTCTTTTTAGTAAACATATCAATTAATCTGATGTTAATGTCTTGACTTGCTATGTTTACTAAGAAAGAATTATAAAAATGACAAATATACAAGGAAGATAACTATTTGAGCCCTGAAGAATTCAACAAAGTTGATGAAACGTTGGCAATAAAATATAAATTATTTGCATAAAAATATAGTCCTTATTTCCCGATAACTAACTTTTAATAATAGATAGAATATTGTAATGGTGAAAAAATTCCATGTTGAGATTTTTTCAGTTCTCACCATTTTTCCAGAGTCCAAAAAAGTGGTATTCCAATTTTATCAATATATGCTCCGTCATTTGATTTTGATTTACAAATGATAATAATATTGAATTCTAACAGTGAACTTGAATTGTACTTTTACCTTATCTTGTCTTCATCGGCTGTGGATCCAAGAATCTATACTAATTTCGCATCTCTTAGCTAGTTTAAAAAATTGATATATAATTGAATGTAATGAAAGGCACAATTAACACATATCAAATAAGGTGTAATTTATTTGATTTGTGTTAATTTTTTCTTTCTTCACTACCTCTGGGCTGCCTTTCATTACATTCAGTTAAAAGTTCTACCAGTCCGTCTCTCTCCAGAGAAAATTTTGTTCTAAATAAATTGATATATTAATTTAAGTTTTTATTATCATCCTTCTTTTTGTATAACTCTATACGCTTCACCTGCCTGCTAAATAATCCTAGTATTGAATTCACGAAAAAATAAAAAATTAAATTTTCTTATTGTGTTTTTGAAAATGTTTGAAACATGGAGAAAAATTATTTTCAACTAACTTTTTTTGTTTCTTTGTGAGTATGATTGCCTTGATTCCGATACCCTAGATAAAGAAAAGCCAAAGAATGTTAGTTATTGTGCCCAAATATTATTTGTATTTTCAACTGTTTAAATTTTGGCCTTTCTAGCTTTAAAACGATCAGAAATGCAGGAAACATCATTTTACGAATGACGGATTTTTATTGAGATTTTAAACCGATATCATAATATAGGCATAAATGAACAAATTATATTTAAGAATTTGTTTAATTATTACAAAACTAGCGAACCGAGATTTGGAAAAAGTTTTTACATTTTTTTGTTATTTATTGAATGTGAGGGTGAGCACTTCTTTCATTAGAATCTGATCAAAGAAAACGAGCGTAAATAGAATCATTTATCTTCCTTAAAGCCAAATACAAGTCGAGGCTTGTTTTAGACTTTTCGAGATTAATTTATGAATTTCTATTATTCTAGAAATGGCCTTTTGCCTTTTGTACTTGGACCAAAACGATATAGTCTCGTTATATATAGAGAGAAATTATTCAAATGGACTTAACTAAAATTCAAACATAAATGAATGTAAAATAGGAATTACTTTCTGCCGATCTTCATTTTCCTCCATTATATTACTAAATTTTTTATTTTATTTTTTTATTTAATTACATTTTATTATAATCCAAAAGAGATCATAGTTTCACTAGGAATTTTTCTTAATCGTTAAGAAATGTGAATTTCAAGTTAGAAAATTGGAAGTCAGTTGATTAAAAACTATTTAGGATAAGCTATTGTTATAAAAATTAGCAATTGATCACATTGTACAAAATATGCATCCTATACGAGCCTATGAAAATGACTCATTTTGTGAAATTGATTGTGGAATTCTGACACAAATGAAAGAGAGAGATAGGGGAGGGGTTAAGAAATAATTTAAAATATTAAAATTTCCAAAGAAAATCGAAGAAAAAGCTGATATTTAAATTAGAAGATTCTCATTTATAAAAGGAGCTATCATAAATTGCTAATGAGTTCAAAATTCAGAGTGGGAGGATTCTTTCGTAAAAATGACTATGAATTATTTTATTAAATATAAAATGGCAGGAAGCATAATAGTCCAAGAGCTGGTGACACATTTTTGAGTACGGGTTTGACCCAACTAGAAATAATGCGTAATAGTACCGTCTATGATAGTTGTACAAGGAATGGCCAGTCTGGCTGGTCTAAGCAGGTGGACCAGGTACTGCGCATGGTGTGAGTGCGGTAAAAAATACATATGTGTTAAAAAAATATTTTTGACCCACAATGAAATTATAAAAATTATAATTTATAGTCAATTATAAACATAATATATTCACTCCAGACCATTTGAGTGGTGGGACGTGGAACCAGACCACCCAAAGTGTATTTTTACAACATGAAAAAAATAGCATCATGCGAATATATTATGTTTATAATTGACTATAAATTATAATTTTTATAATTTCATTGTGGGTCAAAAATATTTTTTAACACATATGTATTTTTTACCGCACTCACACCATGCGCAGTACCTGGTCCACCTGCTTAGACCAGCCAGACTGACCATTCCTTGTACAACTATCATAGACGGTACTATTACGCATTATTTCTAGTTGGGTCAAATCCGTACTCCAAAAATGTGTCACCAGCTCTTGGACTATAACTAAGCATTTTGGGGCAAGGATAACGTGACCATTTTTTTTGTTTCAGAGCGTGACGCTTACGGAATTTTGTATATAAATAAAAAAATTTATACAAATAATTTTCGGACAATTCACACTCGACCATTTGATCCCAAACTAAGCATAGCTGGTACTTAAATGCAGAAATATTCTTTATTTCGTATCAAAAGTATAGTTATGATGAATTTCTATATCCCTAACTTGAGAAATAATTGGTTCTCCATACAAACTTTCATCCCCTATTTCATCCCCTTCAGTTTTATTTTTCCGACAAAAAGTAGCCTATTTCATCAAAATCGGTTCAGCGGTTTAGGCGTGAAAACGTAACAGACAGACAGAGTTACTTTCGCATTAATAATATAGCTAGGATTAGAAATTTCTAAATAAATACATACTAAAATAGATAAATTAACTATTAATATTTATTAAATAAAAAGAAGAAACTTATTTTAATACTTATTCAAATACATAGACAATCTTATTATGTTAACTTCTTCTTTAAATTAAACTGAAATCTTAAATTGTAGTTGCAGGCGCATGTGTTTTGTATTTGTCGGCGAAGCAAATCATTGTCAAAATATCTAGTCTAGTTTTTAAATAGGAATAGAGCTCATTACACGATTTGTTAATCTTTGTTTTTGTAATTAAAATGGCTTTTAAAACTGCGACACCTAACTGTGTTTTCTCACTGGTCCATATTTTAATCATTAACTATGATTTAATAGACTTTGGCGATTTTCTATTTCACGTTCTTTCACAAATGCAAAAATTCAAGAAGTCTTCCAAACTTGGAATATAAGTCATTAAAAGCATAATAAACACACTGTTAAAATTTGAAGACGATTTACCACACCAAACATGAAATAATTGCAATGAAAAATGAATTTCTTTACATATGGTAGATTGGGAAAGGGTGGGAATGATCATTATTTTATTTATTTTCATTGAAGTACTTTCACCATATTGATTTTTTTTATTTTTTTTTTTTTATTTAAATTATACATTATCAATCCAGTCAGATGACCGTTTTATGATTTTACTATAATAAAGTATATAACATTCAGGAAGCATGTCATCTCATTGATGACATTGCAAATGTCTAACACTATCCGCAATTCACTGGGGTCAATTTAAAGTTTCTCATTGGGACAAGTCAGTTGGCTTGGTCCTTTTCAATCTTCTCAGCTGTCCGACGGTGCTGAGTAGTCGAACAGCTTCGGGATTATAGTGATTTGCCAGTCGCAATTTATGATTCCTGGCTGCTTTAGTTATTTCCTCTTGTACAGTAGTAATGTGGAGATCCTTCCTGATGTCTCCGTTCCTGATGTACCAGCGGGCATCGACGATATCTCGTAGAGTATTGTTTTGAAAAGTTTGTATCATCCTGATATTTGATTCTTTGCTACAGCCCCAGAGCTGTATACCATAGAACCAGACTGGTCTTATGATTTGTCTATACACAATAATTTGTTATATATGGACAGTTTGGATCTCCGTCCTATCATCCAGTATAACTTTCTTTTAATTATTTTTAATTGTTTGACTTTTGTCAGGATATGCTCCTTCCAGCGGAGCACCATATTGATGAAAAACTAATATTTATATAATAATATATTCGGAGTAACTTAAAAAAATTGAAATGAGTAGTTTTGATAAAAAAAAAAAAAAACATATGTGGGCGATTATTTTTAGCGGAGGGGATGTAAGATCAATGGCTTGGGAACGATCAATACATAAATAGAATATAGTAGCGTAAAAAGTACAGTCACGTTAAAAAACATAACCTAAAATTTTAAATTGAAGGAGACACTAAAAGAGTGGGTCATCTGCTGAAATTATAAATTTTATTTATTTATACCGAGACTATATATTGATTCACAGGAATTAATTGTAATAGACTGATGAAGAGGGCAAAGTCCTCGAAACTATAGTCTCGTTATAAATAAATAAAATTTATAATTCCAGCAGAAGACACACTCTTTTATTGTCTCCTTCGATTTATAAAAATTCTGCTACACTCGGCACAAAAACTTTCAATTTAATCTAAAATTTTAACACCGTTCATATTTATAGTGGTTACGGGGATAAAACTTTTTGTGTGGATTGTCGCGAAAGAACCTCCTTAAATAATATTTGAAAAAAACTTTTTTAATTTTGGAATTCAATAACTCATGATCATGAATGAATTAAGATATCGATAAGATCAGAACTTACTTTTGTAGGGAATTGAGCGCTCTACAAAAAAGATCTCTTATGATTTTTCGATAAATCCACATTTTTTTCTCAGTGTATATAAATCTGGTCTGTTTGCAAAAGCGGGACATTTTTGCTCTTGATGGGGACAGCGGGACAGACAGCCCGAAAACGGGACGTATGGTCACATTAGGCAAGGAGGCAAATTTGAAGATAATATTACCACTTCATTTTTTATCGCCTGTCTCGGGGGCCCCCATACGTCGGGGCCCCCGGGTCATTGCTCCGATTGCCCAGCCTAGTTAGACCGCTGGATGGAGGAGGTGTATGGTAAAAGTCATGTGGGTGGCCACATCATCATTATTTGTTTCTAAAGGCAATTGATTTAATTTATCGCTTAATAGTTAAGGCTCAACTGATTAATTAATTAATTTTCCTAAGATTATTATATTTATTTTTTTGATATCAAAAAGAAATAAAAGACATTTTTTTAGAATGAAAGTTTATTTAACAAAGATTGTTTTCTGTATAATAATAGAATATATAAATTTGATTTGTTTTTAATTTATTTTTTAGATTTTTTTTTATGGGTACATTTATTGAAATGGAATAAGAACTCTATTAAGAGTAATTGTTCATGAACTAGATAATTTTCTAGAATATTTTTTTTCATCACTAATTACTCTCCATCTGAAGAAAAAAATAATTTCCCCTAATTATTAGATGAATTACAAAAATAGAAAAACAATTAAAAACTATAATAGTAAAAAAATTGGATTTTGAAGAAGCAACAAGTATATACTTTGATATGAGCATGTTTTTTTTTACATAAATAAAAATTTAGAAGAGTAGGTAGGTATATATAAAATAGAGTTTTTGTTGATTAATAGCTACATAGGTATATATTTTTTATTAAAAAAGAATGATAAACTAATGTAGTTTTAACATGTTCACATCAGATATCTAAAATGGAATCAAGTCTTAAAATATTTTTTTTAGACATAAGACATAAGATAAGCATGAAAAATGATTTATCAATATGCTCCTTCATTTGATTTTGATTTACAAAAGATAATAAGTAATATTGAAATCTAACATTGAACTTGAATTGTACATTTTTTCTTAAAACTAAATTTGACATTTATTATTGGTTGATTGATTTTATACACTTGAAAAAAAAAAATATTTTCACTCAATTTATCACAGTTGAAAATAGTTATAAAAATAAATACAGCTAAGTAAAAAGTAGATTGTTTGAGGGCAACAATGGTTGCAAGAGAAGATGTTAAATTTTTTGATTTGTTTTTGTAGAATAGAATGGGTATTAACTATTTCAAAGTTTGATTATGATATGACTATCTTAATTTCGAAGAGAATGCTTTTTTGTTCTTTTCAAAGAAATAACAATTATTTTTTTTGGAATGTCACAAGTGTGCAAAGTTAATTGAATTAAAAAAAAAATAATTTGATTCTTTTTTACGAAAAAAATCCTATTAAAAATATTTTTCTTTTGATTTACTCGGGTACTTTTATAGAAATGACAAAATATTTTAAATAAAAGATAATATAGGGTAGGGCAGAGCACTTTGCTTATTTAGAAATCCAATTTAGAAAAAAGTAACGCATATATATATATATATATATTTAATTCTTTGAACATCATCAAGTACAACGCTTAAATTGTATGTTTACATACTTCTAAAGATGAAAATTTTATCGGGCAGATGGCGTCCATAATTCTGAATACACTGCGTCATTTCATTGAGGGGCGTTCTGCACAGGCCAGCAGGTTCGCCTAATTTAGCCCCCTGCGACTATTTTTTATGGGGCTACCCAAAATCACTTGTCTACAACAATCGTCCTAGTACCTTGGGACACCTGAAGAGCAACATTCGTCAAGCTGTCGCCAACATACCCGTCGATATGCTGGAAAAAGTTGAACGAAACTTCGGAGTTCGATTTACCCAGTGTTTGAGAATAATGGAGGTCATCTTCATGATAAAATTTTTATCTTTAAATGTGTGTAAACATACGTAAAATTTAAAAGTTGTACCTGATGCTGCTAAAAGAATTAAATATATATCTGCGTTATTTTTTTCTCAATTGAATTACCATACAAGCAAAGTGCTCTGCCCCACCCTATACGAGCAAAAATAAAAAAATGCTTAGTAACATTTTAAATTGTCTTTGATTTATCCTAAATCATTTTTGGGGGAAGAGAACTGTTCCCATTTGATGGAAATAATTGATTATTACGATAATTAAAAAAAAAAAAATGTATAAAAAAGTGACAAAATGTGATTATTATTAATTAAAAAAACCTGATTAATTAATAATACAATAAAAACAAGTTGATTTATTGAAAAAATATAAATATATATCTATTTTGATTGATTGAAAAGCTTTTCTTTGTGATAAAAGGACGGAATTAATTCGTTAAAATGATGAGAGCCCACAATTCAATAAATTTTGCACACACATGATATGTAAATGAAGGGTAGATATATTTTTTGATTATTTAATTTGTAGAATTAATATCCAAAAGGGACATATATAAAAATCAAATAAAAATATAGTATTTTTGTTGTTATATTATAGTTATATTCAGTTAGAAAAGAGACTTCTAATGAATATTATTTTCTATATGAAATATATTTATATTAGTATCTTAGAAATATTTTTGTTGTTTACAGTTTTTTTTTATTTTTTTTTTTTTTTTAAGAAAATATTTTGTGTAGTTATACTATGACCTGTTTGACATGACATGAACAACTTACTCGCAACACCACACTTTAGCGATGACGTAGATGATGTTTTTCTGAAGGAAAGGGTATTAAGTTCTCTTTAGTAACGAGTATACTAGATTATATTCATTGTAAAATAAACTTGAACACTACTAATTACGTCGCTGGTAGCTATTTTACTATTAGTACATTTAAACGTTTACTTTCATACTTTCTATCATTAATTTTTGGATTTTAGAAGGAGGGAGAAATTTCATCCCCCATCTTTTATCTAAGATATTGCACCACACCACTTAACAGTAGGTAGATTTTAACATAATTTTACAGACTTTTTAAGTCGTCTGAAATGTTGTACACCTACGGTTGAGTGGAGTAGTGTTGCGTGAAAGATTACCGTAGGACACAGGTATAAAATAAAAAAGTAAATAATATAATCACTGGTCGGCAAAAATTTCTAACCGTAAACTTAACAATGAATTACAGTCGAGTTTAATACACTGATTATTATGCAATTTCCCGATTTTTTACAACAGTTAAGAGTTTTGAGACATTATCGGTCAAAATGACGAAAAAGGCCATTTTGACCTATTTTCGAGTTCCACCAGATATTAGACAGCAATAATTGCAATCAAAATATTTTATTGATGTAATAGAAAACAGCTTCCTCTTTGATTTTCAAATTACCTCTTGTTTTTAGCTCAATTATAACTCGAGTTATAACTAAAAAACTAAGACCATATGTTTTATCTGTTTTTTTTTTATAATCACGATGTTTTAGTTTTTTAGTTATAACTCGAATTCAAATTGAACTAAATTCAAGTGGTAATTTGAAAATCAAAGAGGAAGCTGTTTTCTATTACGTCAATACAATATTTTGATTTCAATTCTTGCTGTTTAATATCTATTGGGACTTGAAAATAGGTCAAAATTTGACTTTTTCGTCGTTTTGTCCGATGATAGGTATCTCAAAACTCTGGCTTGTAAAATATCGGGAAATCGCATAATAATCAGCGTAAAAACTAGACTGTAATTCATTGTTAGGTTTACAGATACAAATTTTTGTTTAATTTTTGCCGAGCACTGTAATTAATAAAAATATCATATTCTTCAAATGAAGTAGTATAATCTACAGCGTTTTCTGTTGGTTTCCAGTGTACCATGAATGAGGCGCTAAGGACATTGCTTCAATAGCTTTAGCTCTATATTTATTTAGGTTTCCAAAGCAACTATTGCTCAAAGGGAAATAAAGTGTACTCTGAATCGGCCAACGTAAAATGCTTTCATCTTGATTGGACCTTAATTAATAGATATGAGTCTTCTTAAAGACAATAGAAATAATAACAAATTGTAGGTAATTAAAATATTGTCTCGAAACATATAAATCTCTAGAAGATCGGAAAAAAAAAAAAAAAAAGAGTTGAAATTTTAGTAAAATCATACAAAATTAATTATAATTATTTATTTAACATGAATAATAATAGAGTAAACTACGAAGTTTCGGTCGAGTTATTCTGCGATCGTTCTCAAGTATGAGCATTGAACACTAGGGGTGGTCCTTATTTGAGGTATTTTCAAATATTTACCCTGACAGAGGCTCATATGGATAATAAAACAAAATATCCCCCAACTTTCAAGTCTCTATATCAATCCCAACCTGTGTCGCAAAGCGATGAAAGTTTCCCATCTAAATAACATGGAGTTTTTGTCATTGAACGATCAATTTTTTATTCCAGCCAAAGTTATCCTTCGGAAAATTTGAAATTCTGTAGACTTTATCCTTCCAATAGTAGCTATCCTTCAGAATTTTTACAGATTTTTATATATCATAATTTTGGAGTTACAGCTAGATAAAATACTGCTATCTTAGTGTTAGTAAGTTATAGACTCCAAAATAATAATAATTAAAAATCTGTAAAAATTCTGAGGGATAGCTACTATTATAAGGATAAAGTCTACAGAGTTTCAAATTTTTTGAACCATTACTTTGGGCGGAATAAAAAATTGATCGTTCAATGACAAAAACCCCTTGCTAAATGGGAAACTTGCATTCGCTGTGCGGCACAGGTTAAAATTAAGATAGAGACTTGAAACTTGGGGAATATATTTTTTTTATTGATTTCAAACCATATGAGCCCCTGTCAGCGTAAAAATTCGAAAATACAAATAAGGACCACCCTATTGAGCACCCACTCCGTATTTAGGTTAACTGATCGGAGTGGGTGCTCAATGCTCATTTACCTGAGAACGATCGCAGAATAAGTTGATCGATCGTCGTAATTTATTTTATTATTTATTCGTTTTCAATAAATAATTATAATTAAATATGTGTGATTTTAATAAAATTTCAATTTTTAAATAAAATTAATCACAAAAATAAAAGCTTCAACAGGTCCATTACTAAAAAAAAGTATACCCATATAATATATTATTTTATAAAAATTAAATCTGCATTATACATTTTAATTTATAATCAATTTTCTTTTGTTGATAATACATATTAATAATCGATAACCAATATCTATCTAGAATTCCAATTTAAGTTAAACATAAACAAAATTTTAATGCCAATCTTCAACCCAACATTTATAGCCATTAAGAAAGCATTTGAACAGACCTTTATTTTCCATTTACTACTGATTCAATTTCATAGTAAAGCAGGTTGTTTATATAATTTTTTGTTTATTTATTTACTCTTTTTTTTAATTGTGAAGTGAATAATCATTTATTTATAAGTATTAGAAATTACTAAAATATATAAATTAAATCCCATCATTCGAAATAATTTTCAGATTCAATGAAGGGATAAAAATAATGTTAACTATTGTCAAATAATGATTGCCGTGAAGAAGTCTATTCCGGAAAGTCCTGAAATAAATAATAAGTTTTTATTAATACATATGTTTATTATATACTATAATAATATAGAGATTTAATGTAAATAAGACATTCAAGAATAACCCTTACTTTTTTTATATTATTAGTACAATCATAGTAAGTATTCAGTTTTTTAGTTTTTTTATTCCTATACAATAAAGGGTTGACATATTTAGATATTATTTGAATATTTTTAATATGCTTTAAAGTTAAATCATCCTTTTGTATAAAAAATGATATGAAAAAAAAAATTAAATTAACCATATTTTAATAATTTCAAATAATAAATGTAATATAATAATCTGAATAATTTATATGACAGCAAATTTTAATTAAATAAGGGAGATGAATTTAGGTGGATATGTAGAGATTAAACAAACATTGATAAAATATTTATAATGTCACGTGTATAAGTTAGAGATTTTTTTAATTAAAATTATGTATAGGTACTAATTAAACATCTTTACATTTATTTTATTCTGTTTTTATTTATTTATTCATAGCGTATTATTCATGGGTAATTCTAATCGGTATTGTGCCAATCGAGACTTCAAAGGGTCATCAGGTAAAGACTACGGAGCCATCCAAAGTCAAAAATTGTAGTAGAAAAGTATTCATTCTGGGTGAATTTTAGAAGCGGACAATTCTACTAAAAATTTCTTGGGGTCTCGCCCAGAGCCCAAAAAGTTTTGTGGTGATGTAGATATGTATGTAAGGATGAATGGATGTTAGCTTTTTTTTGTTCAAGTCGGAGCCGAAGGTTTAGAGACAGGAGGCTTGAAGTTTTTGTAGGAGTTTCCTTGTTTGAGATTTATCGCTCATATTTAATTAGATAGAGAAATATATTGTTAAATGTGATTGTGTTAATTATAAAACTCAAATACATAGAAGCCGTTAGAGGGTGAGTGGTATATTTGCACTTAGGGGCCTCCCATTAAAAGGCCCTTTATATATCTCTTATATAAATAAATAATATGGCTGCAATCATTCTCAAACCTCGTATCTCGATTTTTTGAGAATTCAACTTTTATTCATTTTCCCAAAGCTCTTAACTATTTACAAGTTATAACTAAACCTCGTAACAAAAATCATGGTAGAAATAAATATAAGAAACCATAACTCGTATTATTCTGAAGGAAATAGTGACAAACAAAGTTTTTTTATATTTTCTCAACAATTGTTAAAATGGAGATACGAGGTTTGAGAATAATGGCCACAATATGAGAAAAATAAATTGTTTTATTGTTAGATACTAACAGAATGTTTTTGAAAAAATCTTTATAACTCAACCGGTTCAACAAATATCTTGGACTCTATTCTGATCCTTTCTTCCTCTTTTTTCTGAAATGGAAACGTCATTCTTTACTTGCATGTCATTCAAATAAATATATAGCCTGTAGGATAGGCAACCATGAGTAAAGCTCAAGTGTTGGCGCCCTGTGTTCCCGAGATAGAAAAGGACTTTAGGTAATAAGAAGAGATTAGAAAAATAAATTAAATTTAAATGAAAACATTGAATTTCATAAAGGGATATTAACTTTTTCATTTTGGGTAAATTTACCCATGTATTTCGAGGGTTGTACAAATCAGCTATCACTATAAATATTATTAGACTTAATATCCAAGTGTATTATAGTTTTAGAAAATTGATGATAAAAGTATATTTTATCCTTTAAATATTTTTCATAGGTATAGCATGAATTACTTTATTTGTAAATTAATCATTTTAAGCTGAATTTTTTAATTTCCGGAGTGAAAAATTTCTTTGCTTCTAACATATATTGCGAGTCAGAGAGAGGTTTTTGTCTCGAGGGTGTGAGCTGACTGCACGGATAGCATGTTAGTTCTCAGGTTCGACTCCTGAGGGGATGAATCCCCTCTGATTTCGCAATTTAATAATATTTCTACTAAATTCCGAGAATTGGTCCTAAAAAATTAAATTTTTTCTATTTTGTAAATTAAAATTTGTTTTTAATATATAAAATAATGGCTATTAAAATGAGTAAAGATAGAAGAATAAATTTCGTCTTTTTCTTGATTTTATTCAGATCAACTATAACTAAAATACAAAAAATAAATTAATATGTGTGGTGCAAGGGAAAAGAGCCCTTATCTTCGAACTGATCAAAATCGAGCTAATGGCATCTCCCGTTTCTAGAGAATCAACTGAACAAAACGATTTTTGTCTCCCCCTATAATTCCACAAATTGACTTAGTTATGAATTTTTGAATATTTATATATATAATATAATTATTTATTTATATTATATTTCACATTTTTGGTCGTCCTGAAAAAACTGGTATATAAGGGCCTTTTTCATTTGCATCTTCACATACTATATATGGTTATAATATTTATTACTAACCTTTCATGTGATAAAAATAAGATCTTCCATGGACCGAGCAGATTGTAAAGGTTGATTGGATGATGGTACTTGTGCTGATGTTCGCCGATGGCGATATCGTTGTGGGTGGGCTGCGCCTACAGCAGAAGCAGCAGCTGCAGCGGCGGCGGCTGCAGCAGCGTGCAGACTATGGAGTGAGATCATGGACCAGTCCCCAGGACTCGCCATTTCTTTAAATATAAATGCAAAAGTTATTTCTAAGATCTTAAGTCATAATAATTCTGTTGATTTCCAAACTTATATTAAAGATTTCCTATGTTTAATTGTTATATTTATCATTGCGGAAAATTATCGACTTGTATTGATTTTAACTTTGTTTATCTACTATCCCTTTAGAACGGTTTATGAATTAGAAGCCAAAAAAAAACCTAAAAAATTTAAATTAATTTAGTGGTTCTTTTTTAATTCTTTGTTAATAACTCAGAGAAATTGTTTATTGAAAGTTAGGGGATTAAACCCAAGGCACTTCCTCTGCCACCCTAAACCAAAAATACCTATCTATCGAGTCGTTACACAAACAACCAATTCTGAATATCTATGCTACCCCGGTGGATAATTTTGAAATCACTCCAAAGATCTTGACAAATTCTGAACAAACAACACCTCTCGGCGACTAACCATGCTCTCTCAAATTACTACGACCAATAAAAGAATTCCTACTAAAGAAATTGTTGACCCTAAAGAAGAAACATCTAATATGCTCTAAGTCACGACAAGAGGTAGAAAAATTAAAAATAAACGAACAACATTGGTTTCTGAGATATCGTTAACCAAATTTAGATTACCTACGGACGCATATTCTACTCATTTAAATTTTGTAGATCTGTTAAAAAGTTAATATTTGATGAAAATTTAAAAATCCATTTTCAAAACAATTATACTATATTTTTCCCCCTTTTAATAAAAATGGGAAATTAACCCTAGAACACACAAGCCTTTTCACAAACACAAAATCACGAGATGGGCCCGTCATGCCCATTATATATGTAATTGATTTATAACACATTTTCAATAATTATATTCATTTTTTTTTAATTTATATCAAGATTTATCAAAATAAATAATAAATCAATACTTTTTTACTGTTTTTACTGTTTTAAAACACAGAAAAACTCAGGACCCAATAGGCTCTCCTCATATGACTTTGTGTATGTAAAATTGTTCCATGAAAAAATTCGTATATAAACAATTTTTTTGTTTGAAAAACCCTTTAAAACTACTTTTATTGTGTATTAATGAAAGAATATTAAAAAGACTGAATTTATATGGGACCACTTTTCTGAAAATTATTAAAAAGAATAGGTGTGACCAGTTCCGACAGTCACGGATTATTTGTTTTAAGTGTTAAAAATGTTTTAGGTAATTCAAACACAATATTTTCTCTAGTTTAAAGTTTAATAGCTTTTTCTAATATTATATCTGGCTTTCTGTTTTAACACAATTTTTTAAATTATTTTTTTATTATAAATTTATTGTAAAATTTCAAAATAGTGTATGATTCCCCACTTCAGAGGGTCCCACATTTGTTTAAATTCGAGTTAGACTGTCGGGCTCATTTTTATATTTTTCTCCCTTTATCACCTAATTCTCATTCCATTCTCCTGATTCTTAGAGAGATTCTCAATTAGGATAAAAAATATTCTTCGCCTATTAGAAAATACACTGTGTGTCATTGAAAATATACATTTATATTTATTAAGCTTTTATATTAATTATATTTCTAACATTTCTGTTGGGCTGTGAATTATTACATTAATGAAAATTAGGGGTCATTCATAGACTCTCGGCGAATCCGCATCTCCAGCATTTAGCCCAGTATGCTTTAGAATAAATAAAAAATTACCAATAATTGAGTCAACCAGGTTGTCTCTACTAGCTTCAGGAAAAATATCGTATCATTTTTGGCGCATATGGCTAGGCATTCAAATCTAGGTAAGATATTCCAAAAAAAAAGAATGAAATTCAGCTGTATTGTTTAAAAATAAATAAAAATCGCAAATACATATTTCGCCTATTATTATAAGAATGGGAAAAGAAACAAAAAATAGAACCTAAGACTTTGATTGCATGTAAAAAATATTACAATTTTTATACGTATATCTACTTTAGTGTAATCGGATGAAAAATATTTTTTTCAAAGTTGTATTTGCCATAAAGAGCATAAGGCACAAAATGGGGTCTCACTCTCTAAACAGGGTCTCAGTTTTTATTATTATAATAGTGGGTCCCTTACTGGTCCCCCTCTCGCCCCTGAACTCTCTCCCCTTCTCCACCTCTATTCACTCTCCACCCCACCAACCACCGCCTCTGATCACCCTCTACCCCCACTAAAGCTACCCCCATAGTCAATATTTTATAAATTAGGATTATATGCCAAAAGTTACCAGTGGTATAATTTTAATTTTAGAATTAACTATTTGTTTCGGGTCTGCAATTAAAATTGATATTAACTTAGTTATTATTTAAATTCACAAATATAAATAATAATAGGCGTCTCGCTGATTGGCTGTTTAAAAATAATATTAATTAAACAAAAAATAATTAAAATTAAAAAAAACGACTTTGAGGTATATACAATTTTGGATACATATCCAAATATGTTCCAATTTTGAGACCTCGACGGGCTATATCTATATTCTTCTGGAGACTCATTCGGAAAGACAGACAGACAGATGGACATTCTCTTTTATTAGAAAATATAGAACAGAAGAATAGATGATTGATTGAATGATTATTTTATTTAAATGAGTTTTCATGCAATTTTCACTATCTCTCTCTTTAAATATATATACTATATATAATAATATAAAAAATTCACTAATTAAATTTTAGGAAGAATTAAATGTTTAATCTATTTTTTCTTTAGTACTGACTTGACGACTTATTCTTTGGATTCAAATAAAAAAGTTACGTTTTCGTAACCCAAAAATATAATTTCGGAACAATGAAAAATATCTATTTTAAGTTAAAGGTGGCTAAAACCTTCTTAGCTTCTAAAATTTAGTATGAGAGCTCTTTTGGTATATTTTAAATAAATGAAGGCGAAACAAAGAAATTTAAATATTTTTTTTTAAGCTCGTATTTAAATTAGAGTAGAATCAAGCGTTTCACTCCACGCTTTATTTATTCAAAAGTTATTTTATGAAAAAATAATATTTGCTTTAAAAAATATTATTATTTTATATATTTGATTTATGCTGTTTGAACAGCATTGTTCATAAAATTTATTTTCAAAATAATTTTCGAATAATATTTCTTTAATTATAGCCCCATCGAAAATCTTTGTATAAAATATCTTCGTTTTTATGGTAATAAACATTTTTTTGGGACAAAAATTATTACCTGAAATTGGTAATTTTTTTATTAATGTCTTTTTCTTTTTAATGAGGAATTTAATTTGAAATTTTTTAGAAAAACACAACAAATTTTTTTTATTAAATTTTGTAATCTTGTAATAACGTGATTTCTCTGGTAGACGTCAAGTTAACATGAATATATTTTTATGACTAAAATTGATTTGGCATGTTTTTTCTTTTATTAATTTACTGACATTTCAGTCATTAAACATTCTAAATACACATATGATCTATTATTGAAAAATAAAAATTTTGAAGAGGGTTTTTTTTTAATAAGAAATTTTGAATTAAACTTCCTCTCATTGGAAAAAGCGATAAATTTCAAATACGTTAAGAAAAAAGTAGCATTTAATTTAAAATAAGGAAGTTCATGTAATATCCGGCTAATCGGCTAAATGAGAATAGACAACTCATTTATATTAGTCTAGAAATAAAGATTCATAAGTCTATAATATACAGGGTGTCCCGTATATCACAACGATAAATCGTGAACAGGGGATAGGGCAATTTAGGACCATCCTAATATAACATTTTTTTAAAAATAAAAGTCGCATAGTTTTTTTGTGTTATAGGCATTTTTTTGAAAATGGTGAAAATCGCTACCCGCCCTAAATATCAGGATGCTGGGTCTACGAATTTACATATTTTATTATTTTAATTTTTGTTACGCAATCCTGAATAATCCTGCTATTGATCTTTTTAGGTTTTAAAAAATTTCATCAGCTAACTTTGAATCAACTTTAATGTAAAAAAAGTCTAGTAAACAAGCATGGGTTATTTAAAAAATTGGTCCATTTAGTCAAGAATTCAAAATGGTACAGCACTTTGTACTTCTTTCTTTAGAAAAAAAAATTGGTATTTTTTTGGCAAAATTAGCTAATTTAATATCATATTTTGATAGTGTTTTGTTATTTAATATGTTAATCAATTATTTCGCCTCTTACTTGAACTAATCTTTGGCTATTAATGGATTATTTTTAGCTATTATAGTATTAATGTCTATAATATTAAAAATTATCATTAGATGGAAGCATAATTGATTAACATAATTGAAATGGCATGCCATTTATCAAAATAATTTTTCGAGTAGTAATTTTTGAAAAATATCATTATTTTTCTAAAAGAAAAAATTTGAAAATTTTTCTTAACTGTTGAAATCGACACACAAACAAAATTCTTCATATGTTTTTGTTTTTGGCAGACTTTTTTGCTGATAATTTTTTAAAACATAAGTCCGGAAATATTTTTTCTGTATCGAAAAATTTTGTGCACTTGGTTTATGGAATTACAATTCATTGTGAGCAGGTTATTCAGGACCGTAACAAAAATGAAATAATGAAAATGTAATTTTTGCTTTAGCATCTCGATATTTAGGGCAGGGTAGCGATTTTTACCATTTTCAAAAAAGTAAAACTACTAACTAAAGAACTATATGACTTTTGTAAAAAAAATTATGTTCAGGACCTTAAATTGCCCTATCCCCTGTTCACGGTTTTATCGTTGTGATACGGGACACCCTGTATGTAAAAATTTAAATAATTATTGAAACAGTAAAATGGTGCATTTTAAAAGTATGGGCGGGACGTGGTATACCCATAGGCCTCTATTTACTGTGAAATTAGTTTTGGAAATTTATATTTTATGTCTTTATATAGAAATTCTAAATGAATAAATATATAATTATACATGTTTACTTGAATCTATTTAAAACAGGAGCATTTCAGCATTCTATTTGTTCCTTTGTTTAGACGAGATCAATATTTTTATCGTGAAGATTAAAACAAAACAAAAGCTTTATGGCAAGAATTTAACTATAGTAAATAGAAATTCAAAATTCACAATTTATTTAATTTAATTATCAATTTTAAAATATAATATTTTTTCAAATTATTATCATTTCATTTCAGAAACTATCCTACACTCAAAATAATTCATAAAATGTAATGAAAATGTACAGGGGCATGAAGATCTCCCACTGAAAATTTTAGAGAAATTTTAAAAAATGAAAAAATTAACTAGAAAAAAACTGAAAATATTTTTGAAAAGAACAAAATAGTTTTTTGTGTATTTTAAAAAATATAAAACAAAAAGGAGGGAGGGAGGGTCAAAAAATAGAATTCATTGCCTGGACCAAAATATGAAACAAATTTTCATCATTATACTCTGTATTCTGTGAAATTTGAAGGCTAGAAATGCTAAAAACCACTCAAAGAATGTGTGTATGTGGGGGGAGGGGGGGAGTGCCAAAGATGAACATTCTGTTGGCACCGACCAAAAACTATGTGTACAAGAACTACGTTTGAAGGTAGAGATGCAGAAAGGACTGAGCCTTTCCTTTTAACTCCCCTCTTGTGCGTACAAGCTCGGTGCTTGAATTTTGCATTACTATACGGGGTCCAAGTGTATACAAAGACACAGTTCTGGGATTGAACAGAAAAACCGGATACTGTGCCCCAGTGTGCCCCTCCCACTATAATCTGATACTCTGTCTAACAGGCATATTAAAAAAAGATTATGTTCACAAAAATATGATATCATAGTTTTTTAAATGATATTTTTTCATTTTTCTATCTTAAAAATGTAGATATGCCCATATATTAAGGATATTTGTAAAAGTTTATAATTAGTTTTAATTAAGTATTTTTAAATATCTCTATATGTTTATTAGTATATTTAGTTATTACTTCTTCATTAGTATTATTTTATATTAATTTTATAGATATTTTTTATTTTGCTTTTTATATTTTTAATGAATTTTTCTAATTTATGTATTTAATAATATATAGCATTGAATACTCTATGACCTCTAAAAATTATTTATAAAAAATAATAATAATAATAATAACCATGATACATTCAGTTTACATAACACTAACAATGTTGATCTTTGAATTCTGATACCTCTCTAAAATGGTTTATAAAGTTAATTGTTTTTAGTTTGACCAGTCTTGTTAAAATAGGTTTTAATGAATTCATTTTGCAGGAGAATTTGAATAACGAAATTTACTAAATGTTCAATTTATGTGGGTTTGCATTGGTCGTGGACTATTGTCTGCATCAAGCGGATGGTCTCCTGAACCCCGGCGACCTCTCCGGGATTACTGTGACGATTGACTTGCCCAAGGTCCATATGAAGGATGCTAACACCAGAAGAAGGTATAGGGCCGACCTGTTAACAACCATTGGCTGTATCGTTAATTGACAATCTAAAATCCGCTAAAATGATGCCATATGACTTGAGACATGAGATGTGTCAAGTGTGAGTGATTGAAAAGTTTTCATTTTTCTATATGATATTCATTCTATTAGCATATTTTGAACTGCAATTTAGACTAATTAGGAGGCTAATTAAAATCTAAGTCTCGACATTCGATCTGTATTTTTAAAAACATTCGCAAATTTTGATGGATGAGGTAATTTGATTAATTAAATAAAAATTAATGGTAATTCTATCATTTGAAATAGACAAAAACAATGAAGAATTTTAATAATTTTCTTTTCTATGTTTAATATGGAGTGAAGTCAACTTGATAAATCAGCTAGATCATTTTTTAATCTTTTTGTGCACATATGTCATTGAAGAGTAGATATGTACATTTTTATTTCTAAATGAATTGCATGTTCCAAACAAGTCTTTGATTCGGAAATTCATAAATAATTATTATTTCGCAATCAGCTTTTGATATCCTGTTATTATGAATCAAATTAAATGAATAGTGTGACTTGGGTGGGCATCACGATAATGCATTTATGGTTTGTTTTCAAGGCGGTCATTGTTTCCGGGGTCGAAATAAAAATATAGCTAAAAGCGAGTGACAGTGAATCTTGTTATTTATCAATGCCTTAAAATGACTTTTCTCTTCATGATATACCATATTTTTGTGAATAAATATTTTTGGATTGGTAAGAAATGAGTTAAATAAACAGCAATACTGTTTCTACTTTTAAAACAATTCGAGAGATTAGTGGATTTGAAGTTTGGGCATATAACGGGCCTGCTTCACAATCGTGATCAGATCGTAATGATGATTGATTCGTGGAAAACCCGGTTCAGCCTCGCTCACGGCAAAAATTTGACCATTATATGTTATCAGCACTTGAGCGTTGTGTGGGTCTGTTAATTTGAAAATTTACTTATTTGTGTAGAATAATAATTTATCTAAATGTTAATTGGCGGATTTCATCAACTTATCTAACAAATAGCGAAATTGCCTGTTCAATTTGCATATTAGCACAAACGTGTCCATCAGAGCTAAACATGGAAAAAAACAATTGAAAGAATTTCGTCAATGAAAATTAGATATTATGTAATGGTTTGAGTTAAACGACAAACTGCTATCTATGAAATAATCATATGCTTCATAACGAGATTTTTGACTCCCGCCAAAATAACCATAAAAATTATCTAATCTTAAAATATTTAATATACTTTTTGATACAGCTTAGCTAAAAATTAGCATTTGAATTTTAACAGAAAATTGGTGAAGCTTTCTAACGCAACCTTGATTTGTGATCTTCACCCAGAACCCCCGTAGACGTGTAGTGCAGAATTTTCACAAGGAGCAGGAGGAGGAAGAACGCCCACCACAAGCCTCTTGTTAATCATATTTGTTCAATCTTCTAGCTCTATGTCTTGGAAAAATTCTTCGTTCAACATTTTTGCAAGCTGAAAATAGCTATCCATTTCGGTAAGCTTAAGCACCATACCATCTTATGTTGATATTCTTCAACCTCCACCAAGACAAAACCGTGTCAAAAATTTCTTTTTTCAACTAAAGTTTTGCATACTAACTTCTGTTTTTTCACCACCGGATATTTCCCCTATATTTATCTTTTGTGTTCTTCAACCTTTTCCCTTTTTTTTTTTTCATTTCTCGGAAAAACAAGACTAACCTCTAATTTTTGGCCGGAAGAACTTTGATTTTTCTTAATTGTCTAACTTTTCCATAAATTTCACATTACTGGCTAACCCTTTGAAATTTTTTTCGTTGAAAATTGACTTTTAATTAGAGAAAAATTAATTTCCAACAGAAAGAGCATGGTATAGTGAATGTTTAAAATTAATAGTTTAGGAGTTAAAGATATTTGAATGAACTAGATGAATCAATAACAAAGAATAGATTTGTCTATGATGGCGGCATAATTCTCGACCTTGCTGGGAATAAAAAGAATTATAAATGTAAAGGCATTTTACGCTTTGTATTTTTGTATGTTGCAATCAAGCTGAACATCGATTAGCAATGCATGAAAAAAAA